>JAJTUV010000040.1:767500-1227500 GCA_021653895.1 Mastomys natalensis | reverse complement strand
TGCTGTATGGCTTAATCTGACTTCACTGTGCAGCCTAGGCTGGCTCAAATTACAGTCTTCATGTTTTCTAAGTTCTGAGACTACAGGCATGTATACCCAGGCTCAGCTTGCTCTTAAAACTCTCCACACCCAAGAACTTAGCAACAACCAGTGAACTCCTATGCAGGTTATAGGTGCATTATGCACCTTGTCTTGCTGGAGCTTGTCAGCAGCTGCCATGCTGGCTACTCAATATTTTGAATATCACCGTGGATACAGGCATGTAAATCAGCTGGCCTAAGAAAATTCAAATAATTTCTTAACAATGTTTTAAATTGTTTCAATTATACTACTGTGTTTTTAATGATGTCTTTTATGATTTTCAAGTTTTGTATAAGTTGTTTTGACCTACTTGATTTGACAAGAGAATTTCAACTACCAGTTCTTTCACAGGATTCACACTTTTGCAATGATTCTTTAACACTCCCCTCAGAACCAAATGCAGTGATACTGGATTAATCTAATTGATATAGTCATTATTCACTGGTATATATTCATTGGAAAATCATATGAAATACTTCCCATTAATTCAATTGGTTGGGCAGTGTTAGAGAATCTTCATTTAGAGGTGCAAAATTACCTTGCTTGAAATTTTAGAATTACTGGAACTGTTGAATTCTGAAAGAAAAAGGAGAAAGAAGACACACACACACACACACACACACACACACACACAGAGTGAAAGAGAGAGAGAGAAGGAGAAAGAAAGAGAAGGAGGAGGAAGAGGAAGAACAAGAGAGGAAGAACAAGAGAAGGAAAGATGGGAGGAAGGAAGAAGAAAGAATGGAAGAAGGAAGGAGGAAGGGAGGGAGGGAGGGAGGGAGAGAGGGAGGAAAGGAAGAAGGGAGGAAGGGAAGAAAGGAGGAAGGGAGGAAGATGAAATCATGATCTCACTATGTAACCCCGGCTGGCCTTAAGGTCACTGCATACACCACAGTGGCCTTGAACTCACAGAGAATGGAGTGTTGGGATCAGTGGAAGCCAGCACTCCTGGTTTGGCAGATCCCTTTTAAACAAGTGTGCTCCGCAACAAAGGGCATTAAAATATCTTACATTCTATACATTGGGATAAATGTAAAATGGAAATCTACACAGTATTATTTTAAATGTTTATTGATCATCTTGGGTACCTAATTTAAAGCACATCATACTATACACATTCTTTATATTCCTCACATGCTGGCCTGAACAAGTGACAGTGATGCGGTCTCTGAGAACCTTAGATTTTCAGAGCTCTGTGGGGTTTGTTTTTCTTTGAAATTCTTTCCTTACATTTTATTTATTATTTTTAATTTATCAGATTTGAATATGTGGGGAGGGCACATACCTTGGCTTATATATGGCTGTCAGAGGACAGCTTTCAGTTGTCATTTTTCCTTTTCTACCATGTAGGTCCCAGGAATCACACTCAGCTCACCAGCCATGGTTTTCTTTACAAAAATTGTAATGTCTTGTCAAAAATCAAACATGGCCACTTCTCCAGTTCATTCTTTTGGACTCCAAAATGATGTAGGAATTCAATTATTGATTAATGAAAATTATCCATTGGTGTACCCTTACCTAAGGAGTCCTTATTGCCTACAACTGGAAATAAATTCAGTGGGCTCCAAAACCAAAAAGAGTTAAATAACTGTTAAGTTTCATTAAGACTCAGGGAACAGCACTGTCTATACTAGGGCTTGATTCCACACAGTATGTCTAATGTCACATTCATAAGGCCCTTTTTCCAGATTGCCTGCAAATATTGTTATTTAGTAGCACGACGCTGTTCATGGTTTTAATATGTGGAGTTTAACATGTAATTCAGTAATGAAAACTAAAATATCCTACTACATGGAAATTTCTAGTTTATTTGTTCCATTTCTAAATATTGCTAATTATCAATGCTCATTAAAGCATCACATGGCTATCTGAGGTGAGTATAAATGAAACTACTGTGGTGGTCTGACATGAGACACTTCAGCGCTCCACGAGACCATGCAAATAGTATAGTGTTGTAGACTTAAGGAATAATACTAATAACTTATTTACAAACTTAAATGGGTTATATAAGCTAACTTCCTAAATTTTGATATAAAGCTAAAATACTAGATATACAAATAGTAAGAGACCTTGCCATCTTTAAACCTGAATCTTTATGTTTTCTCCAAAACCACAATTCTTTTTACAGTTTCTCTCCAAAAGAGAAAAATATTTTTCTAATATAGATCATAATAAACAGAAAATATATTTTTATAAATAATTTAAAATTTTCAAGGTTAAAAATTGGGCAACCTATGGTGAACTTTGGTCATATACATAATTGATCCCTCTTGACTTTGAACTTTTCAAGTTCTCTCTTCTTTAAGATTTAGAATTTCAGCCCATGTATTTCTTGATGGTTTAGATTAAATTCTTGTTTTGATGAAGAACTTGAAGTACATTCTAAATACTTAGTTGACTCATAAGCTATTAACTCTTCGAAGCTATCTTTTACAAATATTATTCTAACTGAAAAAATTAACTGAAAAAAAAAAACAGTAGACGGTTAGATAATAATGAGAATAGTTTTAAAATGGGGAAAATTTAGCATCTTATCTAAAGTATTCAATCTAGTAATGTCATCCTAAGATCTGTACAGTGAAAAAATTATCTAGAATATTTCTCATTTTACTTAGGCATAAATAAATAGAAAATATCAAAGGCACTAACAAAAGTAAGAACAGCTATATGGCAGAAGGAAGACAGATGTCTAAAAGAAAAAGGGTTTTATTTAGCCGGACATGTTTGTCTTTCCACAGATGAATGGATGAACAAATTATTGTATGCATATCATAGACTTATTCAGCTTTTAAAGGGGGAATGAATTCCTTTTCATTCTACAACAAAAATAGTCCTAGAGATCATACTGTAAAATGACATAAATTGTTGACAGCTGTTGATTTAAAAAAAGTATTACATTTTATTTACTTTTTCTGTCTGTGGATTTATGAATGTTCACACATGCCACTGTGAACGTCAGAGGACAACCTTCAGGGAGTGGGGTCACTCCTTCCACCACAATGGAACCTAGAAATCAAACTCAAATTGTCATGCTTGACAGTAAGTCCACTTCTGGCTGAGTCATTTTTGCCAGCCTTGGGACTGAGTCTTAAAACAAGGTCAGCAGTCACAGGGTTTGCGTTAGATATTTTGTCTGTGTGTTGGACATGAGGATAGGTTGTTATATGTGGAATAAGAATTGTAGAAGTCAAAATCAAAGTCCCCCGGGAAAGTCCTGGAAGATGACTAGGCAGAAGCCATGAGGTGGCCGAAAAGGAGGGGCAAAACGGAAGGGGAATTTGGCAGGATATTAATTCATATGACTCTGAAGTTCCTCTTCAACCCTGATATGCAATGGCTGTGTGTGAGGAAACTGAAGGGCTAGTCTAAGCTGAGATTCCCTCGGGATATAGATATCTGCTAGATAAAAGAATGACTCACAGGAGGCTGTGTTCTTAGATTGTTTATAGTGTGCCTGAAATAGAAGCTCTGTTGCTTCGCTCAGAGAAACTGCTTTGGAAATGGTGTAGGATATATTTGGTTTCAGATCTCTCTTTCAGGACTTCTAACTTGAAGGAGGTGCTCTTGGTGTGATGCTCTTCATCAACAGAAATGTGTTGCCACTGATACTTTGAATGAGATGCATTAATAGGTAAGTCAGTCTAGAGCAGGCTTGGTAGTGTTTAATCAGGGCACCCCTAGGATGATGTACAAATCCCCCTGCTGATCCTATCTGCGTCAACAGCGATGAGACAAGTGAGTATTAGTGGAAATTCTTTCATTGAAAGATAGCAGCATTCTAATAGAAAAATCAGATGTGGCTAAGAAGTGAAGTAATGCCTAATTTTCTGAACACACCACACACATGGCACTCACTACAGCAAATCAATCAAGAACACACAACTTAGAAAGAAGCAGCATAGATCGAAAACTGCAGGACTCTAAGCTGTGAACCCTGCTTCAAGTCACTTTGTGGAGAGGGAAAATGACAGGTTCTTATCTCTGTCTGGGTTTCATCAAGTACACAAAATGGGCCATGCTTGTCACGACTAGTTTTTGTAGATCCAAGTTAATTTTCTCTAGAACTCCATGGAAATTTTGACACCAATCTCTTCACAACTTCATCTATTTTTTGACCCCAAACCTAATACCAATTTTTTATTTCTATATTTACTACTAAAAGTAAATACCTTATTTATTTTATTTTTGGTTACAAGCCTTCTCTAAGATTCTTCCATCCCTACATGATATTAATGCCTCTTAGGCATTCTTACAAAACCCTCAGAGATGACCTACAGGAAATTGAGAGGCTGTGTCTATCTTGGTATGCAGAGGGAAAAGAGAAATCCTCACAACCACTAAATTTTTAATATTTTAAAAATATGTAAATAAAAAATACATTAAAAAACCTAAACCTAAGCATCAGATAACACAACCACAACTGTAGTGAGATTAGTTTAAAAGAACAGTACAGTAGCCATAGCCTGCCACGGTAAAACATGTCAGTGGATGTTAATCCCATCACTCCAGACACAAGGCAGAAGGATGAGTTAAAAAGACAGCTTGAGTAAAACAGTGAGACTCTGTCTTTAAGAGCAAGCTTGGGCAGGAGAGTGGGTTCCACATTTAAGAGCACTTCCTGTTCTTGCAGAAAGCAGAAGGTTGCTTCTAGCACCCGTGTGTGGTAGCTCACAAATACCTCCAAAGGATCCCATGCCCTTTTCTAGACTCTGAGGGTACCTTCATCATGTGAATACACAGTAGAGACACATACATAAAACAACAACAATGGAAAAAAAAAAAAACAAATTAACACACACGGTAGAGAACTGTCTAATACCCTTGCTCTGTAAAATTAGTTTCAAATAGTTTCTGATGTGTGGCATTTGGTGGATAGCTCTGTGGTAATATAAAATTTGAATCTGTCTTTACATATAGAAGGCTACTATAGAGGGAAAGTATTCTTACCATAAGGTTGAGTTCATGGAATCACGGAGGGAGGTGAGAAACGTAGACCATAAAACTCGGGTCCCTAAGGACTATCAGAGCACAATCTGAGAGAGCTTTTAAGTGGAAGTTCCAGGATCAAAGATTCAGTTGTGCAGTGGTGATTAGTTGTGTAGAATTCTGACGAATTGAACTGTAGTTATTCTAAGGAATCCTGTGTGTTACCTTGACATGTTTTCATATGTAGAATGTAATCAAATTCAAACTAAGAACGTTAGCCACATACCTCTATGGCTAGGCCCTTCAGCACACTGACTCTTACAAATTAACATAATCACATCTACATGGGATTTGAAGACTCAATAAAAAATTACTAAAAGAGTGACCAATCACATACAAGTATACTTTGATATGACATATACATATATACAAAATGTAAAATCCTGTACATAATGGATAAATAAAAAATGAACCTCATTAATAATAATTTCATGTTCAGGAAAATCATTGCCTCCCATTGATTACTGGATTATTTTTTTTTTAAGGTTTGGTATTAAATTACCAGGAAGCTACTCAACAAAGGAGGACTTTATTCTCTTATTCACCCATGTACCTCAAGTGTCCTAAATACTGTCAGAGTAGATATTGCCATTCAATAAATAGTTGCTAAATGAATAAAATGCCTGCCAGTTAAGAGTGCTGATGTTCTGTCAAATGCAGTTGAATTTATAGTAGGATTGTAGATTACAAAATACTTTCCACATGTAAGATAAAAATTACACAGTTTATTCAAAAATGGTGGGACACGCCAGGACTCCTAATGCTTCAGAGGTAAAAGCATCAAAGAGACTGCAATATTGAGGGTAACATGGCCTATAGAGAGAGAACTCCAGGCTATGCAGAGATACATAGAGAGATCCAGTGTCAAAACACCCATGTACACGGACACTCACGCATACGCATACATGTACACATGTGTGTATACCCAAACATACATATGCACACACACATACACAGGTATCACATAGAACTTCATGGTTTAAAAAAAAAATCTCTGAGTAATAGATGAATATTTCATTTTCATATATTGAACATATCGCTAATTAAATTTACTGTATGCAGATGAGTACTTTAGAATTCTGTGGCTATATTACAGCAGTAGCACTTGTGCATGAGAATCACCAAAGCAGGAGCTCATATGACTTCATGACTTGGATATCTTCCTCTCTTTTTCAGCTGAGTTGAGATTTACAAGTGTATTGACTTTTAACCAAGACCATAATACTCAGTATTTACAACCCCATCCCCAACTTGCTTTAGTCAAAGAAAGACCTAAGAAGCAGTGAGGACAATTAACCTTTTCCTGACAGCATTCTTTGTAAGCCACTAATTTAACCCACAGCAGTCTCTTTCTACACCATCTGCTATATTCTAAAGCTTGTGTTTTTACATAAGAATACATGGCATGAATGAGTTCAGCTCAAGTTGATGCCCAGTAATACCGCATGAAAGACAGCAAATAATTGAACTATGGTCAAAAATTATACCAATTCATGAACTTACATGTCATCACAATAGTGCAGTGATCAATAAGTTTGCTTAACAGCTTCGGAGAAGGCTTCACAGTCACAGAGACAGAAGCACAATGAGGATGAAAACATCATCTGAGTGAAATCCCCTCCCCATTTTGTGTTTAATACAAGGAAATGCCTGGAACTATAGGTGCACATAATCGTATTACATGTGGCATAGGTTAAAAACTCTATAAAAAAGAGTTTATTTACATATATTAATGCTTTATATTTATAAAGGATAGACAGAAGACAGAAGATAAATAAGTATATAGATGGAGAGATGATAAACAATACAGACAGAGATAACTAAGTAGGCAGAAAGACAAACAAAGGATAGATAAATAAAATTATGATTACCCCTTAGTTATACTGCTAGGCAATCAATTGTCCAGATAATAAATTGTTTACCATGATATCTTTCCTCTAAAGATTAGGTATCCCTTATGGAACTGTTATTTTCATGTATGTGTTCCCAGCAACAACCAAGTTTTCTTTCCCATGGTAGGCACCCCGTAAAGGTTTGGGGACCTGGAGAACACCTGGACTAACTATCTTTTTTATGCCATCACTCATCTCAATTAATATTTGTATGCTTCAGACAATTTCAATCTATCTAGTCTTGACCGGACCTCAGTTACTCTAAAACTTGCCTCTAATGGTCATGAGTCTGTGGCTTACACTCGTCTCACAGGAGAGTCATTTCGGTCTACAGTTAAAACCACCTGCCCACTTTATACTCTTGAACTCAACATTTTGAAGATCACTAAATGCTGGTGTACTTCTTATAGATCATGATGTGTTTTATTTCCTCTAAACCAGTTAAGCTGGGAATTATTTTGAATGTCAAATAGCAAAAATAATAAGCATAATTAAATCAACTAACACTAATAAAAATGAGCAAACCAAACCTAGTGACTAAACCAGAAGCTTCCTAATTAACACTTAATAATATCTTCCCTCTACCTGTTTCCAGGAAGCCATGATTATCCCAAACTTAGTGTGTGTATTTGCTTCACCAAAAGAACAAAATTTTACCATCATAAGTAAATGATTTTCATAATGAGTTTATATGAGGAACTATCTCCCATTCTCAACAATGTCATGGTAATAAGAAGTCACTTGGAAGACACTTACCAAGCTACTCCTGTACTCAGAGAGGATGAAGAGGGTTTTTGATTGTTTGTTTGTTTGTTTGTTTGGTTGGTTGGTTGGTTGGGTTATTTATTTATTTATTTATTTATTGAGACAATTTATTGGTTACTGAAAGAGACAAATCTTTGGGACCAGTTATTACTCATTCAAACCCCTTTATCCCAATAGACCAGGAATGTATAGTCTACGAACAAATAGTTTGATGCAATAGTTTCTAAATAGTGCTCAGTGTTTTAAGACCTTAAGCCATTAGATGACATGCACCATAAATCAAGTCTTTCTCACCTACAAGGAAGGAGGACAAGGCAGTCATCACTCTTTCAGATTTGTGCAGATGGAGTACATTTATTTCTATAAGTTACTTGGAGGACTATCTTGCACAGAGTGGCTTCCCAACCAATGAGTGTGTTTATTAACATCTAGACACACAGACGATCTTTTATAAGAGGCAGTGTTCATCATTTCTAACAACTGTTCAGCTACATGTGTAGATCTAAGAAAAGAAGCAAATGCTACAACTTTTGGTTACAAAGGTTCTATTGTTTCCCAGCAGTTTCAGGAAATGTTGCTGTTTAAAGAACTAAGGAAGGCAGTCTGGTGTTTAGAATTTGTTTATCCATTTGATGCCTTCTTGAGGACCTAACAACTCTCTATTGGTGTTTTAAATATTGGAAATGCAGTCGGATGAATCCAGAGAATCGCTGAAAGTCACAGTAAACAGTAGGCACACCGTTGCAACTAAATTTGACCAATATCCTTCAGCGAATCTCTCCCTCTCTCTCTCTCTTTTTTTAAACTCTGAGATTCAATGTTATTACCCAATAACTAAAGGTATTGACGCTTGCCTTTGCCTCATCCTGTTGCTGTGAGAGGGAATAAAAATATTTCTTTAACAAAACTGTGTGGAGGCTGGAGTAGCATCTGAATATTAGTATGTTCAAGATAGCAGCACTTCCGAGTGAGCGGCTGTGCAGTGGAACTCTAATAAGGGATGCCTCGTGGAAGACTTGAACCGCCAATTTAGATAGAGAGGTACTAAATGGCCACCTTTTCCCTCATGTGCACTGTACACAGGCCACTAAGAGCAGAGGCTGCCTGCAAACAAAATTCACTATGACAGATTTGGAAAAGAAGACACGAAGTGTTCCTTTGTTGCCGAATATTTTAACTCTCTTCAGAGGAGCTCGGAGGGAAAAAGACTGTCATAAATACTCTGTCTAAATTCCTAGACACAACAGTGACAGAACTCACGTAAATATTTCTAACCTTGCAGGTCAGATCTCGGGAACTCATGGAGTGATGTGAGAGAGTTTGGCCAGCTGCTGACCACACTCAGTGCATGAAATCTAATGTCCATCTCCTGGCAGATCAGCATGAGAACCCTTTTTAGAAGAACTAATTGCTAAAATGTGTCACAGATTTCAGGCTCTCAGTTTTCCAAAAAACATGTAGTACACTAATTCTTTAAAAGACAATGTCTCAAACTGAACATTCCATTTCAACAGTCCATATATCAGTGACTGTACCTTCTTCTAGGAAGAGCACTGTGTTCACAATAGCTTATAGAGTATAGATTTTCATTTTTATTCTAAACCTATGAAATATAGAACAGTTTTCACACTAAAATCAATTACACTTATCTTCCTAAAGTTACTCTCTTATTAATTAGTGTTCAGTGTCTCTTCTTGCTTTGTTGCACATTCAGTGCTGAGATTGTCTGCACATGCTCAATGCTTCTAACTCTACAAGGTTAGTGCCAGCAACTGTTAATTGTGAAAAAGAAATAACCAAACAGCTTCCTGATATACTACGTGTTTTTATTGTTCTTCCGATTTTGGAAAGGCAATAATTTCTAGCTAAAGTAACAGTAAAATCTAGAAGTGGTTTGTGGGTTCCCTGTTTACAGGTGAAATTCTTATGTTTTGATTCTGGAAATGAATAATGATATTATTTATCAATGATAACTTTATAAAATGTTAGGCTCTTCAATCAAGTCTTCTACAATCAGCTTATCATTGATTATTTCTTGGTAGAATTCATTAGAAAAATCTGAAAGTGACAGTAATAGATTCAAATCACACTTGCAGTATAAATTATTCTCAGGCACTTGAAAACCCATTTCAACCTTGATTGAGTGATTCTTGATCTCTGCTTATCTCACATGGGCCCAGAATCCTAAGCATCTTTCTGTAATGTAAAAGGTTAAGTTTGAAACTTTTATATTGCAAATGTCACATCCACTTCCAGAAGGCAGTGTGCAACAGTATGTGACAATTGCGAATAAAATGTTGAAACATGTTTTCCTTTTGTTTTCCTTTACTCGTTTCTGTAATACAACACTGGTTACTGGAAAATGCCTTACAGCTTTATTCAAAACACATGTTCAAAGATTTGAATGAAAAAACGTTGACTCGCTCTGGAACATCTAACCGATATATCATTGGTGCACTTTAATTTTTTTCTTACTGTCAAGAACACTTTTATGTCTTTAAGATTTATTTAAACTAGTTTATTATATAATGAAGCTTGTCAGATCATAAGAACAAAGCCAAACAAGATGTGCTATATCAAAGTATAACATTTAACATATAGATTTAAGTATACGTATCAAGTACAATGCAATCAAGAGAAGTTTAATCTGAAAATGCAAAGGTTTCAGATTATTAAAGCCACATCTGTCTTTGAAGCACAATTTAGGCTGTTTATCAAAAAGCTATGTGTAATTATTCTCTCCCACCCTAGACTTTGTAGCAGCAGCATGCTTTTCATAATAACTTTTCAATTTCACTTCAGAGTTGAGATTTTTAAATACTTAACCACCAAAGAATATAGGAACACAAATGGAAATTTAAATATTTTTACAATGCATCATGTTATAATTGCTATGTTTTGTTGGTAAATCAGGATACTATTTCAAAAGGCCTTTTTTTCCAGAGTATAAAGAAAAATTCTAAATGCCTTTGAAAATCAATTCAGCATAGTCTCAGAATTAAAAACGTGTGCTTAAGCACGATATTAAAACATTTTTAATATAAAGTTTCAGGATACATCTGGGACACTCTGGTTTAGCCAACAGAAGTCATTAAAAGGAACATGTTAGCTAGGACATAGTAATCACCAAGTTCTTGGGATAAGGGCAGAGTCTTGAATTTTAAGGATTTGAAATTTTCAAAGGTGAAGCTTGTCTAAAACATGAGTCTCTTTGCATTTTCTTATGATCTTTCTTTCAATTTGCATACAAGTGTGGACTTACATATGCAAGTTCTTATGTGTGTTTGGGTGTTCATGCACGAATGTGGTCCTCTCTGTGGATGCCATAGGAAAACCACTAGTTTCATCCTCATCAATACCATCTAGCTCATTTCTTGAGACACTGTCCCTTGCTTGTAGATTCCCAATTAGGCTAGGCAGTGAGCCAAGGATTCCCCCATTCTCACCTTCCCAGCCCTGGGATTAAAAGCAGAACTATCATGCCTGATGGCTTCACTTGTGTACTGGGATCAAAATGAGGTCCTCATGTTTGTGTGATGTTTTACAGTGAACCATGTCCCCAGTACATCTTATATACAATACATCCATTGTTCTCTATCAGAAAAGATGTTTAAACCATCCTAGGCAATATCAGACCGGGGTACCTAAGAATGAAATGGTTTGCTGAATTAATTTTTTAAATTAAATTAATTATTTTTTGTCCAAGAATATAATATTTTACTTTGCTGATAGTAACTGAATATGGCATAGAAGCTTGAGGCTATAATTAATAAGAATCTACTCAAGATGGGAACCCATTTAATCTTAAATTGGAATTTTTCATATCTCCTATAGTTTCATTATAAAACAGCAGTAATTTATATATAAATTAATTGGACTCTGATCCCTATAGTGAACCTTAAAACTTAAAATATAAATTTTAAAACTCCTAACAGTGGAGAAGCATATTGTAAGGAAAAGTGAACACCCACTGCTGTGACTTATTATGCTGTGACTAATTATGAAGGATTCCTACAAAAACATAGTTATCTTCACAGAGTCAAATCTTGTATTATGCATGTAAAATTCAACACAGAATTCGTAAACCTCCAAAATAAACAAACTACACATTATTTTCTCAGTATTTAGCATTATTATAACTTATACACATACTTTCAGGAAGCAACATGGAACAGGTGAAAATAGGCTTCTAAGAGAATATCTACCTGAGGCGATCTAGCACAGCCCAAGTGGTAGAGTGTTTGTCAAGTATAGATGAGGCTTTCAGCTCAACACCAAGTATGCCAAAAGAAAAGTTTAAGGTGGACTTCATAAACAACTTTTTTTTCTTAAGGAATTTATTCATTTCTCTGTGACTTCGTCAGTAAACAAGAGTACTGGGTAACAGTATCGATTGTAATACATTTTCACCAGTGAGGTCCCCAGACCGTAGTACTATAAAATACTTAGAATTTTTTTGAAGAGGGGACTGTAGATGAATAAAATGAGGATGAGAGTTTTGTTGCCTTTCCCAAAACAAGTGGGAAACCTGAAATGTTTCTGACGCCTTCCTGCAATCTCCTCAGTACTATCAATGAAGGCTTCAGATGAAACACTGCGGAGCTTCAGCGGGAAGATCACTCAGTTTACAGACATATCTGAAATCAGCAAAACCCTCAAGACCTAAGGCTGCGGACCTAGAACAGCACTCTCCCGCTAGAGCAGGCCCATAAGGAGTAGCAGCATGCACATGCAGAGGGGCCAGCGAGCTGAAGCCATCCACAAACATCTTGGCAGTAACAGCTCTTTTCATTTCACTCCCATTTGACAAATACCCGGAGGCATTCTTTGCAAATTCTAAAAATAAAGCAATAAACTTCAATTCATCAACTTTCATAATATTTTGACAGATTCTTCCAACTTTAATTTCCTTTTGTAATGGTAGTGTGATTAGCATTAGGTTACATGGCATGGTTTGGCCGTAAAATGTTAATCTCCAGAGAACTGTTCTGAAATTATGTACAACTTTAATAGACCTCCCCTCAGAATTAAATAAAATCATTTACTCATTGTAATTTTATCCTCTAATGGTTAGTGAGATCTCATATAGACCTGTATTGGAAGTCAGGTTTAAATATTTTAAAGAAATTTTGAATGGTATTCCCATAACAGGTCTGAATTTCTCAACCAATGTCATGTTTGGAAAGGAAACAACCAGAACTGATTATCTTAAAATTTGGGGAAGTTATAAAGATGATAAAAAAAATCCAATACAAATACAAAGTCACAGGATAACATTATGTTGAAAAGAGATGCTCTCTGGCCTTTCTTTTTTTAAATTAAAACCTCCTGCCCACAGAAGGCAAAATTTGGAGGAAAAATAATCAAATAAAGAACCACCTTCAAGACAAGGCTTGTTCTAGGATCCTGAACTGGTTAATGGAGAAAGCACTTCAGAGCAGAGAATTTGTTCGTTGTTACTGTTTTAAGTGTCAATATCTCCATTTGACTTTCATCCCCAATATAATTCAATTATTCTGAAGTGTTCTATGGAACTGTTTTCTTCCTGTTAGGTTCTCATATATTATATCTTATTATATCTGAGTATCTTAGAGCCATGGCAGTGAATAAGAGATCTTAAGAGGATAGGCCAGAGAAAGCATAATACTGGAAATGAGGTTAGCAGATATAAAGAGGAAAAAGCAGAGCATGATAGTTTGCAAATTATGAAGTCACTAAGAGAGATAATATCTTTAAACATAATTTCTATATATTTTATATTATTATTTCCATATGTTCTATATATTACCTCTATGTAAAATAATAAGTAGCTTTTATAAAGATAAGAAGTTAAATCAGACACTAAATTTCTTAGTGTTATCATGTCATGTATTTTCACCTTCCCTAACTCCTAGCAACATAAAAAAAAATTGTCTAAGTGCAGAGCTTTAGTAATCATTTCTTCAACAGGCTGCTCACAAATGAGATTCTTTCTTTGCAGGTAAGAATATCCCCTCAGCCTGGAGTCTAGCCTTGGGCACCACAGTGGTGAATGTAAATCATGAAGATATTGCAACACTGTTCCCCATACCTGGCACATTCTGGAGCTTCCATGTCGATGGAAATTCTCCATGAAGAGCACTATTCCTTTGTTGTCCAGTACTCAAAGGGTCAAAAATGACACAGGAGGGCACAGTTTTTGTTGTGGAGTTGAAATTTCCAAAATAATAATAGCACAGACGTTATTGTAACTGTGACTCACCAAGAACCCTGTGCAGACACACTGTATTTTGATTCACGTTTCTGAATACTAAACTTCCAATTATGTTCAAAGGATCAGATGCCCTGCAGTTTATTTCTGACAAACCATCCGTTTTATTGTTTTTGACATAGTTACCGACTCTGCTTAATTAAAAAGTTTATTTATGTAAATGGGGCATTTGCTTAATCTGATCCAGGATTTTAGAAGAGAGGAATTCTTTGGGAATAAAAACAATTCCCTTTGAATATATGAACAAATTAACAGGGTCCCATTTGAGCATTCATAAAAAAAAATAACTCTCAGCATTAAAGAGAGTAATGATGAAACAAAGGGTGGGTGGAAAACTGGGCATTTTCCAAACTTTGGCAAGTCATTTGTTAAGGGTGTGGGTACTATATCTGAGTTAGACATAGTCTTTTAAGAACAGTTAAACCCTAAGCTAAGCAAAATACACCGGGTCTCTGAAAATTTTTATAATCCCAATAGCAAAAAACCCTGAAGAACATGGTAGAAGCGTTAGTCTTACCAAATCAGTGTATTTACAAGCTAAATGAAAGTGCACATCACACTAACGTTGATGGCTTTTGCCTTCCAGAGAAGTTCATACTCACTGGGAAGACACTGGAGACCAAAGACCCATCATAAAAGGGACACAATCTATTACTTAATTATAATGTATCGGATTTCATGGAACACACACATGCACACACAAAACCCAACAAAACTCACAATTCACAACATGAAACAGTGTGACATAATCCAAGGTTCTTCTTCAGAGGTGTTTAAGCGGCTCATTAATCTGCAGCAGACTTGACCCTGACAGCACAAACACAGGTTCTGAAGATTAAGCATTAACCATAACTGCAGCAGCTGGTGGGAAGAAGGCAGCATTTGGCAGTGGCTTCAGAAAATTGGCTAAATGAGAGCCAATGTTTTCCTACTTATGATTTTATCCATATTTCCTAATTGAATGTAGCAAAAATCATATTGTGATTTCTAGACCAAAGGCCATTAATGGTTGACACTCATTTATTTTAAAATCAACCACTGAAACACAAAATACTGTGTATCTGATAGAGTTCTAGTTTAACTCTTTTGAAAGCCTTTGGAAATATAACCCTCTCAGTTGGTCATGAAAGGCTTACCACACAGTGTTCCCAGACCCACCCTGCACATGACTTGTCTTTGACAGATCAAATATTTCTATAGTTGGACAAAGACAGAAAGTCAAACAACTGCCTCTTGACTCCATAGAATACTCTAACAACAACAAGGTATATTCATTTCCAGAACTTTCTAAGTACTTATTATTTGTATGCATACTTCACTTCTTTTTAATTTTCTAACAGCATTATTTAGCATTTCTACTCTTTTTATTAAATTTAACATTCTTATTAATCTTTTGAGAATTTCATCTGGATGTGACAGCACTGAGGCACTCATGACCTCATAGCAGCTTTGCAAGACTTGCAGAAGTCAATCCTGGCAACATTCTAGAATGAAGCCCTTGGCCCTAGGTGAGAGGCTACTGAGAGTTGATTGCTCCTGGAGGAGGACAATCAGTTTCTTTAAGAGTGTGGCCCCTGGAAGGGCTCCTGTGGTCCAGTGGATGGCCTCAAAACTATGAGTATATGAGCAGCGAAAACTCAACTTTCTAGATTACTAAAACAATAAATAAATAAAGGACAGGAAGTTGGGAAGGGACAGGAGTTGGGAGGGTGTTCTCTGAAGAGCTGGGGAAGAGTGTGGGTAACTATGATCAAAGAGCACTTCTGATCTTAGAATAGAATGTTCTATGTATCATGGGTCTTAAATTACACTCACTTCAAACTCATGGTCCTTTCCAGACTTTGAGTAACATACGCAAATGAGAAGCTCTCAAATATTTAAATGATTCCATGCAACAATGGATACCCACCAGATTTGACAAAATAGAGTTCTGTATATTTAAACCTGTATTATATCAACTTAATCATTTCAATGTGTGCTTTTACAGCACAAGAATATAGTTAATAGATAGGCTTATAATTTTAAAAACAATTAGTTCATAGCTACAGTTAAAATATTATTTGTGAGGATTACATATGTAATATAGACAGAACAAGTACTTGTGTAACATTATCAACTTTGGTTTGAAGAACTAAATCACTTTGCTTCGTTCAGTTAATATAATTTTATGAAAACCACCCAATTCAATTCTGTATTTTAACATTATTTGGTAAAATGGGAGACATTTTCTATTTTTTTACATGATCATTATATAACATGTAAGAAAAAATAAATTGTAATTAACAGTTGATAGTCAGCTGCAAAATTAAAGTTAATGGCTAAATTATCTGAAGCTCACTACATTATAAGACAGGAAAAAAACCTTAAGTAGTCTGGAGAATCCGTTTTCTATTTTCTGGAATACTATTTCTGTGTATTAAGCATTTTTTGAGATTACGTTAATCTATTAATTTAATATCTGCATCCTTTAATATGTATTCCTAGTTATGGATTCATATCTTTCATAGCAAGCAATGCTAGACATGAGGACCTTCTTTCGTGATAATATTATCTAAAGATGTGGCCGAGTGGAACTACTGTCTACAAAATTAGAAGGCACAAGGACATATATGTGGACATGAGGCACCTTAATCACGAAACAGAACAATCTTTGTTTTTTCCTCATTGTATACCTAACTTTTCTTCATATCTGAGAGTTTATCCTGCCTATGTCCCTTACTTCTAGCTAAAATGACTCTTCTCTGTTTGTTTCCCCAAATTCTGAGCAGTAAGGAAAGGCAGTGAGGAAATCTGACAGCATCCTTAATTAAAGCATTCAGAATGATGGCTGATCTTTTACCTATGTTGACCAACTGGTTTATGCTTATTTCAGTCTCTGACATCTATAATCCTTAATTAGCATGTAACCAATAAAACAGCTCACATCCAAAGGGTATTAATTACTACTTTATGGCTTTGGTTCCTATTATCCTAGGAGCACAGCAACAACCATAAAAACCTTGATATTTTTCAACACAAAAGGGCAGTATATGTTACCCATGATTCATATAAGCTGCATTAATAATTAGGACGTGGGCCCACATAAATTGAGCACTCTGACTATGTGGCCTAAAGCATCAGGTCACTGAGATAAACAAGGAAGTGACATTTTATGCCATGGAATTCTCAAAAATCTTTCATGGTATGAGTGGAAAAACTAAACATAAAAGATAACTGAAGGCCAACATAAAATACTCTGTTTTTAACACTACTGAGCCACTAACTGCAAGGGACCCAGACCTTCATAATATTTGTGAATAATACACTATATAAAGGGACTTTTCCGTTGAAATAGAGGTTCGATTACTTGAATGGTTTGTTATACATGTAGACTGCTGCAAATAATAGCATTTTCTTTAATACCTATTATCCATTATGGGCTCTAGATTACCAATGGCTAAATAAAATATTTTTAAAAAATAATCATTAAAACTCCTGAAGTGTTACATAATTAAAGGCAACTTCCCCTCCAAACAAAAGGAAAGAAAATAATTTAATTGAAACTCATGATGTTTTAAAATTTCGTAGAAATGATTCGTGAAAATTATTTATAAATCTATTGAGAAGAGAACATGTATCCAATATATTGTAGTTATAAAGCTATACTGCTGAATTGGAGATATAATAGATAGATAGATAGATAGATAGATAGATAGATAGATAGATAGATAGATATACAGACATAGACATATAGATATAGATATAGATATAGATATAGATATAGAATAGATATAGATATAGATATAGATAAAGGTATGTAAAACTCTGGGATGGATGGGTAAAATGGATAGAGGGAAGAAATTTTAGTGGAGAAGGGATCAAGAAACTATATTAGTTCTTTGTTGCAAGAGTTTGGCTGCACTTTACTTCTTTTAACTATACATGAAATTTATTTCTTCATCTGTCATTAGAGAAAAGAGAAAACTGTTTACTCTCTTGAGCTAGTAAAAGTATTTGTGCTCTATAAATGATCTATAAAATATATATACATACATACACATATAAGTATATATACATATATTCACAGTCAAGGTACATTTTACAAACAAAACATTAGGTTTCATTAATATAAGTAAGTTACAAGGGATATTTGGGAGTATTTTAAACAATTTTATTTTTGCGTATAGTGCTTGGATTTAAATTCATCGCCTTCCACCTGCTAGGTAAGCCCTCTACTACATACCCAGCCAAAGAAGTAAATACTTTGTTTTTTATTGTTGTTTTTAAAAAGCGCAAAACTATAATGGCACACACAAACTTCTTCAGTCGATAAGAAAGCAACCAAGAGAACCTTGAATGGCCTTTCATAAAGAAATTGATGCAAAAAGGTAATGATTTCCTTCTGAGGTAAGACATAGAAAGGAAAATACAATAATTTATAAAGCAAGATTTTTTGAACTCCAAGTCCATAAGCTGAAGATTAGGCAAAAACTCAGGTTCAAAACCATGCATAAATGCTATATATAAGACTGTCATAACAAAGATATTTTATGAAATTTTCTCATAAACGAAAAGAGCCATTTACTGGTTATGAAACTAGCAGTAGGATGAGTAACTTCTAAGGCAGATAGAAGGAGATTTTGATATAAATATTTGATTATAATATGTAAATTTCTAATAATGAATTAATTGTACACAAACCCATTCAAGTTTCCCTTTCTTGTGAAACCTGCATTGTTTGCTTTTATAGCTGCTTGCTGGAACTTTAAAATTCTTCTTGGAATTTATTATAATTTCAAAAATAGAAGCCTGTCAAGATTCCTCAAGACTATAAAGAAGGCAGTTTTAGGTTCAATGATACAAGAAATGATACAAGGATAATTCAAAAGATACTCATTTTCTCAAACAGATAACAGTAGTCTAAATTCCACTGTTTATAGTTGAATAATACAGGGGGATCATTAAACAGTGATGCACAAATTATATTGAATCATGGCCATACTTTAGCATTGCTGTCTCATCTACTGCAATGAAATACTATAAACACCTTATAAGAAAGGAATATCAATGTTTCAAATAATGTTGCATATTAGAAGGCTTGATTCAGAAGTACTCAGTGTTTTACTCCTATGAAAGATTATACATGCTTCACTTCCCCCTCAGAATTCTCCTTTATACAGTCTAGGTCACCTACATATATAAACGTGAAGGATATAGAAAAATCAATAAACAGCACAACAAAGTCACAGACTTAAAAATGTAAAGCAGTGTTAACCATAAAGATGCCGAGAATATACATACACGCACACACACACACACAAACACATACACACATAAAGGAAAAGAAATAGCACAGTCAGAGTTGAACCTGAAAAACAACAGTTGTCAACACTGAACTCAAGTTTAGACTAGTTGTTAGTTAGCACATGAAAATATCAGATTAGGATTTGCTTCAAGAGGAAGCATGGCAGGCTCTGATGCTGGAGGAATAGCCAACAAATCAGTCTTCTATTCAACATATAGCCTGTGTGTGGCTCTTCCTTTGCCCTAGAGCAGCTAATTCTGATGAAAACTATATTGTCACAAACAAGTAATTCTAATTGAAAATGGAAGGGAGAATCAGACTAAAATTAATTTCTGCCAGGCCAGCAAACAGTTCTTGGTTTATCCTGACTTTGCAAATTTAGGTCCTCAATATTTGCACAGAATTATCAATTTCATAAATGTTTGAGTTTCTAAAGGACCAACATAATCAAGAAAATAGTTGACACAATAAGGCTCTTGATTTCCATCCAAAGGCTTAAAAAGATTAAATTACATTACAACCAATAGTCTTGGAATAAAGCTTAAAAAGCACTCAACATACTTATATGCTCACATGATGCCTAATTAATAAACAGACTGCATATGTAATAATTCTTTCATGTATTATCTTTCTCAAGAATACAATACAGTGAAAATATCACATCTCAAATTAAATTTACAGTTTCCATTACAGAAATTCCATTACAGTAACAACAACACATGGTTACTGTTATCCTGGTTTTCAAAAAAAAAAAAGGAAAAGAAAGAAAGAAAGAAAGAAAGAAAGGAAGGAAGGAAGGAAGGAAGGAAGGAAGGAAGGAAGGAAGAAAGGAAGAAAGGAAGGAAGGATGGAAGAATGGAAGAATGGAAGGAAGAATGGAAGGAAGGAAGAAAGAGGGAGCACTTTGATGGATAAAGTAAGAACTAAAACCATAATGTTCTCTCTTATACCTAGTTTTGAAATTATGTGTAAACAAGATAACTAACGCAACTGAGAAAAATTTTGAACTAATCAAACAAAGATATCATAGAAAGGTGCAGAGGAGTAAAGGAAGAATTTCCTGAGCAAAAAATAGGGATGTAAGAGAGGACAACATATCTTATTATAAAATGCAAGTAGTATTGTTACCATAAGCTCTGCACTGGGAATGAGCAGTCCCTTTCATGCTAGAGAGGCTGTCATCCTGTTGCAAGCCATGCCTATATTTAAAAGACAGATTAAATGCAATTCTCTATACACCACTTAGCATAGAGCCTAGCACTAAGGAACTACAAAGCTCATGATAATGGGAAGCTTTAATTCTAGTAAAGGAGCTAATGTTAAAGTGAATATCAGGATGTCCATATTCATAGTTTATAAAGGGAAATGCCAATTGTTAGTCAATGCCATGAGGATGGGTCATGCTAATAAGAATGAATAGTGATGGAGGGATGGCTCAATGGTTAAAGAGCAGAGAGTGACTGCTCTCATAGCATCTGGGTTTGATTTTGCCTCCCTATGTGTTAAACTCATGACCTTTTGTAATGACACTTCTATAAGGGACATAATACTTTCTTTTACCCTCCACAGGCAACAAGCATGAATACAGCACATCGATATACATTCAGACAAATACATATATTGTGTATAATATTTATACATACATCTAATATATTGCAAATAAAAGGAAAAAATCACCTTAACAAGATGTGGAGAAACAGATAGTCCCTTTAGTTATGCTTATTTTTTTATCTGGTAGACATTGGTGTAATTTTCCTTATTTGTTTATTTTAATCTACTTAATGTTATCACAGATCACAAAACTAGCTGAAAGATTCTGTCAAGTTGAAGAACACCCTGTCCTCTTCATGTACTTCATATGACCTCTCCATGGAAGAGTTGTCCTAAAGTAGCTGCATTCATAATATCAGGAACATTTCATACATATGAATACATGTATTTTAAAATCTATTCATTACTTAGTTTTAACATAGACAACTTCTATAAGTGATCATACTTTCCTGAGATGAAACTTCTGAATTGTCAGTTGAGAGTAATTAGTTAATGGAACTTGCTGTTGTATAAACTTCACACTAACAAATTGATTTAAAACAAACTAGGTTTGTTTTAAATCAATTTAGTGGCATGTTAGCCACTGAAATAAATTATTAACATTAATTAAGTAAAAACCTACTACAAATGTTTAAATACATTTTATACTACAACAGCAAATGATACTCACCTTTTTTGCCATCATGGAGAAAAAGTGTTAGGTTAAAATTCTCTTTTGTATATGTTATTTGATTCCCCCTCCCATAAATGAGCTGACGTCTTTCTCAAGTATCAGATGACAAAAAATTTAGCAACATAGTTGTTTGGCAACTAATACATGTGGATAGATTTGAATTGCTTACCCACGTTAAGGTCAGAAATATTAGGTTTATAAATAGCTCTTCAAAGGCTGGTTGCCATCAAGAATCAATGAAACTGAGAAGCAAAGCATGACCTTGCCAAGTGTTGTGCCTCAAACATATGGTATTTAAACTTCAATTTGCTCAAACTTTTTGTGATGCTCTGCGGTTTTTTGATCTTAATCAACCTCACCATTTTTTTTTTGCAACAATTTTAATATTCGTCCTTTAAAAAAACATCACAAAAGCAAGTAAAATGCCGGAAGTAAAATGAGCTGTTTCAGGATTTAAACACTAGAGAGCCTCCTCCAACTAT
This sequence comes from Mastomys natalensis, assembly GCA_021653895.1. Classification (NCBI taxonomy): domain Eukaryota; kingdom Metazoa; phylum Chordata; class Mammalia; order Rodentia; family Muridae; genus Mastomys; species Mastomys natalensis. The sequence continues at coordinate 1,205,536 of JAJTUV010000040.1, read as the reverse complement.
ACCAGATCATCAAAAAACTAGGGCATAAAAATCGTCAAGAGAACCTATGCACACACACACACACCTGAGCACATCTTTGCACTCTTTGAAGACGCTCCAGCCAGCTCATCATAAGGAAAGGGAACTATTTGTGGAACACAGCCACTAAGTTTAGAACTGCTTTCAGGAACACAGAGAAATCCAAGGCAACTGTATCTGCTGAGAAAGTAATATTTATTTGGCCTGGATATTTCTGAAATGTTTCAGGATAGCTCAAATATCCCATGTCTGGTTAAAGATTTTGATTTTAAAACTGCTACTGAGACCAACGTACAATTAAGTTACTGAGCATGGCAATATGACTCTTAGAGAGATACCGAGCAGTCTTTGGGAAATCCTAGGAGAAACAGGAAGCATATAAAGCAACAATAGAGCAAAACGGGAAGAGGGACACAGCTACAATTCGGTACTAGTGCACTTGCCAAGCATAGGTGAAGCCAAACGTTCAAGTCTCATTACCACCAAATTAAAACAAAAGAAAAAACAAAACAGATAAAATAGAAACAAAGATATACAAGAGAGGTAGGTGCTTTCATGTATTGTTTACAAAATTAAAGGGGTACCTAAAAGGAAATCAATCGATAAACTCGGAAAGTTTACACCATAATGAGAAACCAAATTGACGTATTATATTGGCCTGTGCCCATAAATGGGTCATTAGGTTTGCTATTGAACAGTGGTTTTCAAGAAGAATTCAAAGAGAGAGAGAGAAGCAAATGATTTCAAATGAAGGCGGAGCTATCTATATTGAGAATCCTTCCTCTCTTTCAATACATAGGTAATGCATTTTGTGTGTGTGTGTGTGTTGTGTGTGTATGAAGACAGATGCTTAGATGTTTAAATTAGATGTCATATTTTAGAAAAATTCCTATGAAGAAAATGTATGAAAAGCTATTAAGTGAATCACAATTGGGCATACAAGATCAATTGTGATTTTGCAAAAGCTTATGCTTTAAACTGTGAGTGTTGATTATGGCACTTTACAGAGAAATTTCCTGTGCTTCAGTCACTCAGATGATTAAATCTTTAAGACCTAAAATACCTGCATTAAAATCCTTAGCAATGGCTCCACCTCCTTTTACAAATATCACACTAGGAGAGTTCAGGCCCGCCCCTCCACTTTCAAGTCAAAACTCAATCAACATGGGCCTTTTAGTGTTCCTTAAACCCCAACAAAGTCAGGATCCATCAATTTAATAGAAGAAGGAAGTCCCTAAGGCAAGGTAGCTCCTTTGAATCCTTTTTGGTTCCTTTCATCAAAGATCAAATCTAGGGAGAATATGAAAATTGCTTCACTTGACCATCAACATGGCTACATCAGCAAAGGAAACGAGAACACAGCTTCCATAGCCGGAATGCATAACCCGGGGGCATTTCCGATCAAAGAGCTTCACCTTAACTAAAACCAAAATGTGCAGAAAGCCATGAGAAAATCCAGAAAGATTAATGTAATTATTACCATGTGATCAATACAACTAGTTATATAACCTACTGTCTTCTGCAGTAAGCAGTACCAATTTGCATCTGCCTGTGAGTATCCGTACAAACTCGTGCACATTGGTATTCCGTGTAAGTAGGTCTTGCCCTCAATAGGAGCACTCTGTGCTTTATTCAACATTATATTCATAATGCTTGACCCAGATCTTAGCACAGAATAAACTCAGTAGCTGCTGACTGGATTAAGCAAGAGAGGCAGTAAAATGCTAGCTACTATTGCTGGTCTTAGAATTCCCTAGACAAAGTAGCTAGGACTTTGCTTATAAGTTTTGATTCAACTCCATGTATCCCACTATTAAAAAAAAACAATTATTGCCATTTAAGATGCGGTTTGATTTTAGGCAGGTATATTAGCTTGAGGAATTCCTCTGGAATAGTCTAGACGGTGAAAATTCAGTTTGAATAATTTTTATGACTTGAAAACATTTGCTCATCTATTTAGAAGCTGCTAGAAACTATGCACTGTGATTTCTTTAATATATATATATATATCATACATATATATTAAAGGATATATATATATCCTTCTCATCTATATTTTCAGTGGATTTCTACAATGGTATGTAGCACAGACATGAATTTGGATATTGACTGCTAATAGCGGTATGATCTTGGCCAACTTCCCTACATTCTCTGAACTCAAATCTCACCTTAAATGGAAATAATTACTTAATTAGATTAATTCTGGCTAAAACTGTATCAGAGAAAGTACAGGTAAAAACCATCATCATATGACTGCCTATGTGTCTTCAAAGTATCTAATATTCAAAATTTGAAGGGTTACCCAATGTTCCACAGATTTGTATATTTAGATTATAAAACAAATCTGAGAGGGGACCTGTCAATTATGTTTTTATAATAGGAAAAAATGTCTACAAGATTGGGCTGATAAAGACTCCTTGAATCATGTTACCCATAGAAGGCAAAGCAAGGGAAAGAGAACTGAGCCCTGTTTCTTTCTTTGTCTGTGTTTCATAGTCTGCTCTGGGTTGCATTTATACAAACCCTGATTAACAGAAGCTCGGCCTCAACTGAAAACACATTATGAATAACTTCTTTTGATAACGACACTACCTCTTGTGAGATCCTGCAATGTGATCTTAAAAATTTGATACTTGAAGAAAGATGCTAAATTAATCTTCTAAATTTATCTCACTGGTAGACATGGTTTTTTTTTAAGTCTCAAAAAAAAAAAAAAAAAAAAAAAAAAAAAAGCTGCTGCATTCCAAGATCTCTTCAAGGAAACACAAGTTCAATGGAAGCAAGCAGTATTCTTCTGCTGCCAATCTGCTAAGGTCATGTGACTTGGGGCATGGTTATTAGATTTGTATTTGCTTTGGCAAATATGAAATTTCAATGCCTCAAGATGGCCTGAATGGTGAGGTAGCACTCTGAAATGTAGGCTTCTGTAACATGAACATCTTCTCTGAGTTACTGAACAGTACTAATCTGGAAACCACTCTGCAGGGTCTCTGCATATAGCACTAGCTCCCAAATCAGATGACTTTTCAATAGGAATTATAAAGTCTGTCTTGATCTAAAAGACAGGAGTGCAGAATTTCTACCTTGTCAAGAGTGTCAGCAGTATGCAACCTCTCATCTTGAAGAAAAGGCATCTTTGGAAGCATGTATCAAAGAACTACACAAGATGCCAGCTGGAAAAAAAAATAGATCTTTAACCTTACAGCTCTAAAGAAATGAATTTGCTAGCAGCTTAGTGAGACTGGAAAAGGTCTCTGATTTTGGATAAGAACCACAACCCTGGCTGACATCTCCATTTCAGGTTAGGGGTGCCTGAGCAGAATAACTGCCATACTGTATTCTACCTCCTGACCTACAGAAATCAAGGAAAAACGATGTATTTACCCATGTGTGTGTGTATGTATGTTCATGTAAGTAAATATAGTATTTTTATAGGGCTAAGTGTACAGTGGGTTTTTAGACAGCAGTACAAAATCTGTCTTTCTAGAGCTGAATCTGTTTAAGTTTCTAATAAGTTCATGGATTCTCAGTATGTTTATTATATACCACCATTATAATCTGTCAATAGCATATATCACCTGCCCATGAGAAACTGAAAAATACTTTGCCAAATTTCACTGTGTTTTATGATGGAGGTGTGTGGTCAAGCACACAAATGGGAAACAGCTCAGTGAAAACTCCAGCTTGAATAATTAGATGGTTCGAACTAGGACGTCGGTTTCATTGGCAAGCTTATCATGGCTTTGTATGCACAGGAAGGATGAAGAGGCACTGGTTCCTTAGCCTGGTTGCAAAAAGCAGGAGAGAAGGCAGAAAACTTCGGTGGAGCATGGGGTGAAGAAAAGAGACTTAGGCATGATACATTTGTAGGGAAATAGGATAATATTATCTTTGTATCACACATATATGTTTGTTTCTATTGTTCAAGTGAGTGGGATGTTTGTAATTGATTCATGAAATAAGAGCTTCTGTGTGTATCAAGCAGTCCTTTAGGCATTAAAAATACCAAAGACGGAAGGTATGAATATATAGGACAAAAGTCATGCCACAAGGAAAGAGACCCTTACGAGAGAAAAAAGAAAAGAAACAAGTATACAATCAATGTTCAGTTTGGAAAACTGTCATGGGTGGGTTATTTCTTTCAGTGTCTCCAAAATTTAATACTTCTGAATTAATAAGCAAGAAAGATAATGTGTGAGAGATGTGGGAAAAGGACAAGACATCTTTTAAATATTTATATGTACATATAAATATAGATATTGAGATATTGAGAGGGGGAAATAATCCTAGATATAGAAATATATAATGATATATATCATATATATCATGTTCGGTATTTTGTATAACAGAGAATGAAGAAAAGAAAGTACTACTCAGAGAAATGGGGAACTGGAAAATAAAGCATAAAAGGAAACAACTGCCTCACAGGGGTTTGAGCACTAAGTAATACTTTGTACATTTGTGCCCGTGTGCACACACACGCACACACACACACACACACACACACACACACACACACCCCGATTAGAAATAGTAGGTGCTTCATAGTGCTGTTAGCAGTATGTAATGCACAGGTGTCCACACACAGAGAGAAAGTTATTAAAAGTAGTAACTACCTCATAAGGAGGTTAACAGTAAGTGATATGCATTTGTTCGCATTGGTGCACAATGATTAACAATAGTGACTACTTCAGAGGACTGTTAAGAATACGTAGCACAGTGATTAGAATATACATAGCAAATAAGAATCACTAGGCAATCATAAACTATTGCTATTACTAATTCCTCTCGATTCATTATGACTGCTTTCTCAATTATTGATAAGCCATACTCTGAATAAAATATGTCATACCAACAGAAGGAAATTGGTTTAAACATCAAAGATTCGTTCACATGCACCACTTTAAAGTTATCTACACATATAAAAATGATGGAATTCTAATACCTTAGCCCTTCTCATAAACAAATTATAAGAAAATCGGCGAATTATGTACTTGGCTGCAGTGTTAATGAATGTTTACTATAGTGTCAGTTTCTAGGAATCCTTACTACTCACAGAGAGGATCGGGCTTCACTTTCACTACACAGGGAACTACAGTTTATAACAATCCCAGAATAAATTCAACATAAATCTAAGTCAGCACGACCTGTTCTAGTAGTTGATAGAATAGTTGTCAATGAATGTATTTTTCTAATAACTTGATCAGAGGTTTTTATTACTTCAATGAGTCACGGTAGGTGTCATGGTTTAGCATTTACAGAAGAGGTGCTGTGTATACAATGAAGAGAACTCTATCCAAGTATTTCCAGAAGAGATGAACTGTGAAAACCTTACAGTGATAACTGAATATTAACACTGCAGCAGCAGCTAGTCTCTCCACCTCCAGAACTGAGTGCAAAGCTAAGCTAACCCTATGCCATAATCAATGACAGATGATTATAAGGCAACTATAGTAAACCAGCCATTTTGAGGGGAAAAAAATCTTTTTTTTTTCACTAAGATTTTTGGTTTTTTGTTTGTTTGTTTGTTTGTTGATTTTGGTTTTAATAAAGTACATTTTTTTTCTTCTCACTCAAGATGACTTTGGAACTCCCATTGAGAGGCCGGAAAAATGAAATTATAAGGGTACAGCACAGAGACTCATAATTCAGAATTAAATAGTTGATTATTATAATTGAAGGAAGACCATGTATATTTCAATGTTTAAAACTATTCCAATAAAAAAGTGAGTATTGTTTGTTGCAAGTCACGACCATTTTGACAGTGACAAAATTCTGCCTCTGGACATGCTGCTCTGTTTGGTTTATACTCCCACCTCATCACAATGAAATTTGGTCTCCTAAAAAAAACACCCTTCATGACTCTGTGAGGCCTTTCTCTCCTTCACATTCCACCCCTGTTCTTCCCTAAGCTTGGACACACACCTGGTCTTAAGTGAATTACACGCTATATACATTTTCAGTTGGAAACAGATGTGATAAATAGGATACTGGGAAAATGTCAGCATCTTTCATCACCACATGTGGAAACATATTTTCCTATTTAATTTTTCTGTAGCCACATTGCCCAATTACTCACATTATACAAAACCCAAACTAAAACTCTGTTTAAATTGAAGACATAAAAAGCAAGAAGCTTTCAAGAAAAAAAAAAAAAAAAACACAAGTTTTTTTTTTTTTTTTTTTTTTTATCCCCCTTAAGCCCTGTTTGATGGAAAAGGACCATAATTCTTCCTAAAGCAGTCAGTCCTTTCCAATTAAACCATTTTATAACATCCCATTGTCTGACAGAATTGTGTTGGGCAATCACATATTTCTTGGTTTTCTAATAAACACTTGAGGTCTTAAACATTAATTAAAGAATGTACATTTTGTTTCCATTTATTTGAACTGAAAGATGTGGAATTATGATACTCAGAGGACACATATTCCCATTTCAAAGCAAAGAGTGACTTGAGACTGGATGAAAAAAAAAAAAAGCATCTCTGACATTTAGAGAGGACAAGATAGTAAATGTTACCAGAAATAGACATTATTAAACAGAGCTCCTATTACTATGAATTTTGCTTTTAAAAACTTAAAGTACATGTATTCAATGCACACATTCAAATTCATGTACCTTCACAGAAACACATACATAGCAAAGAAAAAGAGAAAGAGGCTATGAGTTTAGGAGGACAAAAGACGGTTATGGCATGGCTTGGAGGAAGGAGAGGGAAGGGGAAAATGATAGAACTATGCTATCATTAAAAACTATAAAGATTTTTGGCAATTATAAGTTTGTAAAGCACATTTACATCATTTTGACAAAACATTTACAAAAAAGAATATAGTATTACTACTCATTCATGCATCTGGCCATATCTGAATACACATTTCTCGGTTTAAGTTTAGCTTTAGTGTGGCAATTATTGCACTATACCATATTGTATTGGGGCATTTGCCTTGTGCCTTGCTAGAGACAAAACAATAGTAATGACCCTAGATTTGAAAGCACATAGCTTTTTCGCCAGAATTTGCGACACAGATGCATGCAGATCTTGGAATTAAAGGCCAGCCTGGTGTACATAGAGAGTTCCAGGATAGCCAGAGCTGCATAGAGAGACCCTGTTTCAATACAAACTGAAACCAAACAAACACAAGGAAGGAAGGAAGGAAGGAAGGAAGGAAGGAAGGAAGGAAGGAAGGAAGGAAGGAAGGAGCACTAGGAATCACTAACATGGAATAAGTTTTTAGAGTGACTCATGATCTACTTCATTTTATTTTACAATGTATGTTTACAGGTAATTCATGGAAGGACACAATGGTTCTGTGCAGGAAACTTTTAATCTTACCAAAATGAGTATTTTACCAAAGCAAAATTAATTTGATACAGAATTCTAAAATGTCTCACTAAACATGAAACCTCCCTAATAAGAATATGAAATGAGTATTTCAACTCAAGTTTTCTTTAAAGATCTTTTAAAACACCACCATTATGAAAGGCAACAAAAATTGTGAATTATAACATAATCTGCATGAAATATTATCTTTAAGTTATAACAAATACAAAGTTACTGCATATTTACATGCAAAGTGAAGTATCCTCATAGGCCTAACGGTAACTGTGTTTAAACAATTTAGGATTCTATCAAATGAAGTCATACAGTTATGAGACGCAATTACGAAGTCAGGACAATAATCAGTACATCTTAATCTATTCTGGATCCTTCAGAATCAAATGGCTTCTTTTTGTACTTCTAATTTCAATTGTCTGCTATTCCAACTGTCAACACACCAAAGCTGATCTGCTCAAGTGATTCTAGTGTCTTGAACCACATAATCAATCTTGTGGAACTGAAAGTTATGATTGTATTCTTGGGAATCTTTCCTTTAACTACATATCAACCAGGGAGCTGTTTTTCCAGAGGGAAGGGAGATTGGATGCTTATTTTGCCTTGGAAAGCAATAGTTGTGCCCTTTCCAATAAACACAGGATGGCTCTAGTTCCTTAAGTGCAGTTGTGACCTTCTATATTTTAATATGCTAATACTGTCATCAAATAAACACATAGGAAAATATAACAAACATATTTTAACTGCATCCTGAATTGTTTATTTTTTTCCAGAAAACTCTTTAGCCCTTTGCTCAGGATTGTTTATGGAGACAATAGTAACCACCAGTTGCTAGCTATCAAACAGAAGACAAACTTCCAGTGGTTAGTCTTCCCAAAGGAAGTCCAATTCCTCTCCTGAGCATCCATTTATTTGCCATTGTCTTTTATGAATTCTTTGAATTTATCTCTTCTAGTAGGTAATATCATCATATTTCATTAAAAAATAAGGGAACGATTCACATTTACTTCTATGAGATTAAAGGATGGGGTTTCTCTCTCTCTCTCTCTCTCTCTCTCTCTCTCTCTCTCTCTCTGTGTGTGTGTGTGTGTGTGTGTGTGAGAGAGAGAGAGAGAGAGAGAGAGAGAGAGAGAGAGAGAGACAGAGACAGACACAGAGACAGAGAGACAGAGACAGAGAGTATAATCATCTGTGCACATTTGTATATAGAAGCCAGAGGTGGATGTTGGGTGTCTATTTTCATGGATCTTTACCTTAATTTCTAATTTTTAAATTTTATCTTCTCATATATTTCATCTCTACCATAGATCCCCCTCCCTCTTCTCTTTCCATTCTCCCCTCCACATACCTCTCCTCTCCCCACCTCCACCCAATCTACTACTCTGTTTCTCCTTAGAAAAGCACAGACCTCCAATGGATACTAACCAAACATGGCATATCAAGTTGCTGTAAGTCTTCCTAAGGCTGGGCAACGAATCCAAATATGAGGAAAAGGGTCCCCCAAACAGGCAAAAGAGCAAGAGAAAGCCCTTGTTCCCTTGTTAGGATTTCCACAAGTAGAACAAGTTACACAACTGTAACAGATATGAAGAGGGCCAAGAATAGATACATGCATGCTTCCTGGTTGTTGGTTCAGTTTCTGCGAGCCCCTAGGAGCCAAGGTTAGTTTACCTTAATGTTTTTTTAAAAAGTCTATCATTAAATTTGGAAGTCATTAATTCAGCAAGTCATACCAATCAGAGATTCCATGGATTCTCCAATTTCTTGAATCTGGGTATTGGGATTACAGGTGTGTGGGAAAAATCCGGGGGGCAGCGCAGCAGCAGGCCCCAGGCCCACGCGGCAGCGGCCCGGGACCTGGGACCTGCGAGGTGGAGGCTGCCTCCAGGCAGCCTGTCTGTCGTACAGGAGGAAGGTCCCAGTTTCCATGGGCTGGAGGCTTCGGTGGCGGCAGGCCCAGCAGGCCCCAATGATACGAGGAAGTCCTTGGTTCCAAAAGGGTTTATTGTCATGGCGGATGGTGGATGGATCTGGATGTACCTCCCCAAAACTCAGGGCAGTTCTGAGTTAAACAGGGAGGAGAAGTAGGAAGGGTCTGGGGAGGAATGCTTAATTGGCTCTGCCCTCTGACCTTCATTAGTATGTAAATCTCTAGGGCCTGAGGCCTGTAGTCACACCTTCTACCTGTGCACTTTGGGAGGAGCTGTAATGGCCTATGTGACTGAACAATGTAGGTCCATGGAGATTAGACTGCTTTTCAGGACCCTGAGTTCTGGGGTCCTGGCCGAACTCCTGCCGTTTCTCCCTTGGAGTCTCGGGGTTCCAGGCCCATGCCCAGGCAAGAACCAGGATAACCTTACACAGTCCCACACAGGTGCTGGCCACTAAGCCCGACTATTTATGAGGGCTGGGGATTGAACTCAAGTCTTTATGCTTGCATGTCAAGCACTTTTCAGGCTGAGCCATTGCCTCATTCCATTATTAATATGAAATGTAAATGTCAGGACATCAAAAGAAGCTGCCATAGGTACGGGAAAGCACAGCAATACTCATGTCAACTTCAAGTACAATTGGCTTACTTGTTCTGTCATCTTGGCATGAGTAGTACAGTTTTCCCTACATAATATTAACACAAAGAGATCATGGGAAGCTTGATTATGTCCCCATGCTCCTCCTTCTTAGTTAGTGAGAATGCATAAAACAAGGTTTCTGGAATATTTATATAGTAATAAATATCCAGATAAGAAGATGACCAAACTTATTTCAGGTTTACAACTATTATTAGTTCATGCAGCTGTATTTTATTTAAGTTTGTGTAAAGAAAATGTAAGTAAGATACCAAGTCTTGGGTTATAATCATTTAACACTTTTATAAAGGGAATATACACATAGGAAACGATGACAATAGTGGCAAGTTAAAAGTCCTTCAATATCATGCCAAATGGCACTTAACTTCCAGTTTATATTAATTTGAGTTTTTCCATTATCTATTTATGGGCGATATATGTATGTGCAAGGGCAATACATGTATGAGCGTGTATGTGTGAGTATGGGTGTGTGCATGTGCATCTGAAGGCAAGAAGTTAACACTGAATGTCATTTTCAAGACTCATCACCTTAATTTTTGAGAGGGTCTCTCACTGAGGTGGAATTGCAGGTTAGGATAGGCTGGCTGATGGGCATGCTTTAGGGATTAATCTGTCTCTGATCTTCAATGATGGGAACGTAACTGTGTACTTGACTTTTATGTGGGTTCTAGGGACTGGATTCTGTTTCTTGTGATTTTATAGCTGGCACTGTAACAGATGGGCTATCTCCTCAGTCACTGGAAAAACATACACTCACATATAAAAAGTATAATAGTTTGTAAGTTTTGAGATGAAAAGAAATTATTGATGAGACAAAGTTTGGATTAGTGAGGACATTTGTCCTAGGAGATTAGTCTTATATAAAATGTTGTCCTTAGGAGAAACAGACGCAGAGCTACCTTTAGAGAACTCTGAGACACAAAATGTCGAAAGTAGAATTTGGTAGATAAAGCTTTGGAATTTGTCCAGAACAACAACTACATTTATTCTCATGTGCTTTGCATCTGGAAAGGCAGAAAATATTTCATCAATAGGGTTGCAATGTTTAAAAAGCCCAATATCTTATTAAAAATAGTGAATTAGTGAAATTATCTATATATTTTAATTGTAATATTGGGTACCAAGTACTGTGTTTGTATATCTGTGTGTGTGTGTGTGTGTGAGGAGAGAGAGAGAGAGAGAGAGAGAGAGAGAGAGAGAGAGAGAGAGAGTGTGTTGCATTGTTGAGTCAATTCACATAAGACAATCACACAAGTTGGAAGTCTCATCATTCTACATTTTATACAAGGAAACTGAGGTTAACACATGACACATGAATTATAAGTGACCCAAGGTGACATAATCAATTAGTGGCACAAACATGACATGATCAGGTCTATCTAGAAGGCAAAGCAACAGAATAATATTGTCAATAGAACAACAGAACATAATGTTTTGGGTTAAGTAGTAAGTTTAAGAGGCAGAGGAAGAAAGTCTGGTCAATACTCTAAGCTCAGTGAAATACAGAATAGTGTGCTTGGTTTCTAGCCTCTGCTTCATGCATTTGTAGATTGGACAATAAATCGAAGTTAATGGTGACAGCATTTGTCTCTTGACAAGTTACCTTCACCTGTCTTCACCTCTGCAAACATGCTATTCTTCAAATTCCATAAATTCCTTCCAGTTTTAAAGGACTCTACTTAGGTCATATAACATATAAACTACTCTTATAATGTATCATCTGATTTAATCTACATTATACCTGTACATTTCAGAAAGACACATCCAATATAGGATGCCAACATGATTTTATGATGTTAGAAAGCATAGTGGTATAGATACTAGAAGAATATAATTAACATATCTAAATTTTTATTTAAACAAGATATTTTAAAGATAAACAATAAGAATGTGCTAAAAGGATAAACATTTAAGTAGATTTTAAAATTGATTTTAATATTAATTTTCATGGACAACTATTGGAGAAGATCTTTGTATTTAGCTGGAAATTTCAAAAAATATGTTGCAAAAAAATGTATTTCACATACCTTTCACAAGATTCTGTTAGAGCTCTGAAAAAGTATATTCGATGATTTCATTAACAAAGCTGGAGCTCACGCTGGGGCATCTCAAGCTGAAGCACTAGATTTAACAATGGACTGTGAACTCCAGTGTCCATGGCAACAGTAGCTAATTCTTCTTTCCAATCATGGTGGCAATTCTCTCCCATGGCTTGAATCAGTTACAAAACAAAATGCTCTCAAAGACCTTTCCGAGCCAATAGCCTTGCAGCTAATCTGCTAATAGGAAATAATCTGCAGCTAATACACACATTCCAGGGCAGCAATGTGTTTTCTTAATACTGTGTTTCGTGGGCCTCATTCCAAAGAAAGCACAGTAAAGAATAGAAAACAGACATTCATTAAAAATAGTATTATACTACCTGCCCACTATTAATGCTGAAACTTGCTCCAACTTGCCAGGCTCTTAAAGAGTTTGTTAAAAAGCAAAGAGAGAAAAGATGTAGTAACAAAAAGAACAAAAGCAAGTTGCTCATGCCACTAGGGGTGGAAGCCAGAGAAGGCACAGGAAATGCAATTGATTTCTAGCAAACCTTCCAAGTTAAATTGATTTTGGTTCAGTCTTTAGGAGCTCGTCGGATGTACTCCAGTAACAGAAGTCTCGAGTGCCTGTACTGCATTTTCTCTCCCATTATGAAATAATAGTAATGGTTTAGCGTTGAAATTAGTGTTTCACCTCGAGGGTCAAGGTTTAACCTCTTGAGCAACTATAATGACTTAAATCATTCTAATTACAGATAAAAGCAATCTTCCCCAAAGCCTGATAAAGTTTAAAGAATCAGCTCACAGAGGTTGATACTGTTTTTGTTCAGTGGAGGCACTGGGATGTTTTTGCTTGAAAGGAAACACCATGAATAATCCTAAAGAAAGAATTACATTTCAGTCCTCTTAGAGTAGAATTTCTGATGGGAGTTGGGATGGTTGAAAGCAATAGATCTGACCCTCTACCTTGTACCCTGAATTCTACCTGGCTCAAAGATAGCATAATGGCTAAACCTTTACACTGCAGTTCTTCACTGGGGTAGAAATCTGATTTCCCACTATTCCCTGGGGCATTACCTCTCCTCCACATTTTATCAAAATAAAATAAAGATACAGAAGCAGAAGAGGAGCCAAATCTTTAAAGCTGAAGGATTTATAACATCAAAGGATATCTCTTCCACCTCTTTAAATTCGTTTTTATAAGTCTGGTTGCTATGACAACATGATGCAACGCTGTATTACCATGACAATCTAACACAACTTTTAGGAAACAGTAAGCATTGTTTTACTCTGTTGTTCAATCGCTCCCAAGGAAACACACTACCATTTAGTTCAGTGATAAAACCTATAGTACAGTCTAATAGGTCTTATGACAGAAAAAGAAAAGACAAATTATGGCAGAAAAAGAAATCATCGAATAGAAACCCTAAAATGTCATTAGGATATAGATACAAAATGGGGGAAAAATACAATTAGAATCTATCTCTTTGGGCTCCAAGGCTCAAAGTCTTTTTAATCAATGGTTATATTTTTTGAAAGAAGATAATTTAGAAGATCTTTTAATGTGATAATATGGTAGGAATTTCTTTAAATTCAACAACCAATTACCACATGTAAAGATCAGAGCCAGAAATTAACTGATTATTTTTCTTTGCAAGTACATACAGGCCTTGCTATATAAAATTACAAAAATGATAATCTGGACATGGGAGTATATATCTATGACACCAATACGAAGAAAGTTGAAGCTGACAAGTCTTGGTTAAAATAGCAAGACATTGTCTTAAGACAAGCAAAAAAAATTGTATAATATTAGGCAATGAAGCTAAAAGTTATTGACATGAAATGTAATCTACAGTTTTCTCCTGGGGATTTAATTCTAAAATCACATAGTCCAACACTTAATCCTCACATGTGTTATAGAAAATATCCATTTCTCCTTATCTTTGTTTCTATTCTATTATCTTATCTTTCTTTATATTTGGGGCCTATATCAAATTTAGGAATGGACCAATGTGACGTCAGTTCATTTTCTGAAAAACAGAAGCATTATCAACAGAAGTAAAACATAGAAATTGTCTGAAGACAAGGGGATAATTCCATCAGTTGTTAGAAAAAACAGGAAGGGTAAGCAGGTTTTTTTTTTTTTTCTTTTGTCTTATATTGTTCAGGTGGAAAGAGGCACAGATCAGAGGTCAGAGCAATTGATGAAATATATAAAACACAAAGGTAGCAAATTATATGGTATCAAGCAATTAACCTTTGTAAACAACACCTATTGAAGGTGTTTTTTTTTTTTTTAAATTGTGGATATCTTCCTGAGAAACTATTCTTTGAATGCAAATACTGATTTATGAGTGGAATGGGTGGCAAGAGATAATATTACAGCTGTTCAGGAGCTACAGGCTAGATGCTCTCTATCACAATACACAGTCCCTTAGGGAATATAGTACGTAGGCTTTGTCTACAAGGGAGACCTACATCTAGTTGTCAGCAAATTGGAAACACAAAATAGAAATGGAAAGGAAATGTCATTGCGGAAAACACCAGACAGAATTAGAGGTTACTTAAGAGATTGAGGAAATTAAAGAGACATGTGAAAGGGGTTACATCTTATATAGACAACCTAAAGAAATATACAACATTCAATGAATTTATGAAAGCAATTAAAGTTGACACACTGACTTCAACGCTTCAGGGAATTATCAGCATCTTAGAAAAGGTATTTTCAGTTTGAAGACTGAAGAATCAATTCTGACTCTGGAAATTTTACTTATGTGGAACCCAGTAAGTAAACAAATCAGGAAAACATGATAAACTATAGTAGAAGACATTAATTTGTTAGATATAGTTTGATATATTTGAAACAAAATTTTTGTGCTAACTAAAGTAAAAAAATATCAAGCTTGTCTGCATACACTTAAGGAACTTGGTGTCATGTCTTTGTTGAAATCTACACACTTGTGACAGGGTAATTGGTTGTTTTAAGTCATACAAAAACAAAACTATGTGGTATTTTTCATGTATGTTGAAACTTAACTTTTCATCAATTTTTTACTTTCCTATGAAAATCCAAGTTAGCAGGAGGATACTAGTTTTAGATGCAAAAATCAAGTTTTTGTAATTTTAAAAATGTACCTAGCATTTTCATATTATTACATTTTAAAGAGGAAGTCTTACATTGAATTGAGAAGAAATATAAATTATAGATAAAATAAGGAAAAACTCTAGGAAGAACCAGAGGCTTAGAGCATTTACTGAAGCACACGAATTCTTATAGTAATGGCATTGTTCCGTTTCTCAAGGGCAGAAGAAATACTGTTTTGGCATGCTAGCAGGGTAAAAAGCACAACGAAACAACAAATAAACAAGGAAAAAGAATGAAAACAAATGAAGAGAAATTATTGAATTTTTTCTTCATCTAAACAGTTTAACTACTCTGTGCATATGAATGCACACATCTGTGTGTGTGTGTGTGTGTGTGTGTACTGAGCAAAGATATAAAGTAAAGCTCTTGAGAAGATTCTAGGTTATAAAATGAAAACTATGTAGAAGAGTTCTGGATTTATTATCTTAAAATATGCATCATTAAGTATGGTATATTAAGACAGCCATAGTAATATTTATCTCATACAGTTTGTCCTTGTTGCCCACCTCCATCACTAAAAATGCAAGCAACTCAATGTTGACCTTGCTGCAGCCCACCTCCCTGAATTCAATAAGAAAAACTTATTAATGCAGAACTGAACCTTACAGTGATTTCTAACAACTATAAAACTGTACATGTAGACTATAGTATAATATGAAATCTATATGCTACACGACATAATAAAATACTATTGAAATGGTACTTTTAAAATCATTTCCAGTTTATAACTTGATGTGAACAAGAACATGAGGTAGTTTCTCAGTCATTTTCCTGAGTTGAAAATAAATGTGTAAATTTTAGATGACAGATAAAGTCTGGTGTGTATTCTTGACAGTATAAGAAATAGCATACGTCAAGCCCAGTGTCCAAAGGACACATCACCCAAGTGTGAGCACATATCAGTAAGGAATGATGTCCCCTACTATGTATTCTCACACAGTAATGTACTTGGATTCAGGAGCTAACTGACCCTCAGAGTTAGTAACCTCCAACTTATAACTGCCCCTTCCTTTCCTCAGTCTAATCGGCACACACCCGGCTCTTCTGGTTTTCATCAAAGTCATTTGAATACTCGCTAAAAAATGAGAATTTTAAATCACATCTTCCCCAGAATTTTACCTGTTTCATTCCACATGTTTCCAAATCACAAATCTTTATTTATTCAGTCCCTAAACACACAGATGAGTGGACGTTATGCCAATGTTTTAGGTATAGCTAGATGACGAGAAATTGAAAGATGATTTGGTGATCAAAAGGTAGAACATTTGTAGGAAATATGCTAATAATATGTTATGTAGTGTAACACCGAAACCTACAAATCCACAGCTGGGAGCTGGGAGCAGTAAGAAATCTCATCCATGGCTGATTTTCAACCAATGACTGAAAACTATTAAGTCTAAATCTTTCAGCCACATAAAGTGTCTTCCTGGAATAATAACTTCACCTGATTTTGGTCCTAAAGTGTAGATCTCATGGAGTAAAATTTGAAGTTTCATTTAAAAAATCTATTAAGCTGAGTTCCACAAACACTTAAAGACAATAATTAAGACTTTTGACTTGGGTCCTCAAGGCCAGCCCTCATCTCTAGACCCACTTACTGCCAATTTCAATGCAACGTTCTCACTGACAGAAGAATGATCTCCCTAAAATATACATGATCTCATATCTGTTTTCTAACAATTTCCCAAAATTCAATAAAAGCTAAGGTGACTAAGTCTACTACATGGTTTTATATATCATATACTTAACTATGCAGTAGGCAGGTCCATCCATGGTGCTCAAAAGCAGACTAGGAATGGAATCAGCTAGAATCAGTTACTTCCTTATGATATACAACAGATTTCCCCAGTGTTTTCTTAGACAGAACAAAATACAGCCATGGGACTAGTGCCAGATCTGTTAAGTCATGATAGTCTCTGAGTTAGCTTTTGTTTGCTTATGCATGAAGATCAAAAAAAAAAAAAAAAAAAAAGACAATGAAGCAAGTTCACAAAGAATAGAATCTAACAGCTCAAAACAGATGATAAAACCTTGGAAGCCAGGGCACTAATAAGCTTGAACTTCAAAAACTAGAGAAATGAAAGGCTAATTATCTCCAATTACCCCCATCCCCTCCTCTTATCTCTTTGATGTAGGACCCGAGCACAGGCAAGGGACCTTAAATAGAAGTAGAAAGTATGAAAATGTGGACATGTGTGAGACTTAAAGGCTATAACACCTAAAGGTCCAAGCTTACATGGTATCTATGCAACCCTCCCCACCCCCCAAACCCATGGATTCAATTCACAGTACTTTGCATTCAACTCACAGTACCTGAAGCACATGAGGCGCTCAAAGAGCATGTCCTGTGTGAATTTCATGAAGGGGAAAGAGGAATTAGAAACACCCAAGAGGCATCAGTCTCTCAGACATGATGGCACAATGCATTATGCTGCAGATATTTACATATAATTGTATATATGTACAGACATTTAAGAAGGTGTATCACTTAATGTGTTAGCAGGACAAATGCTTATTACTAATCATAATAAAGACATTTTAACAAATGATTTGATCCTAACCTTCAAAGCTAATGTCCAGAAATAATCTGACTTCATTTCTGCAGAATAAAGTAATGAACCTTCCCAATTCCTTTCTCTGTTAAAATTACTAAAAATAGCATTTAAAGATACGAGAGAAATGATGATGAATTACTAGGCAGTTCAGCAATGGTTAGCAATACCGTCAAAAATTGTCATCAAAAAAAGCAAAACCCTGCTCAATCAAATAAAAATATTAAAACTGATTTCTCAATAAGGCTTTCTTACTCATCATCTACATTTGGCAATTGAAATATAATAATTCAGTATATATAATTCAGTATATCTATAAGAAATGTAATTCCAGTACTTTGAAATATAGCAAATTATGTACAGTGTCTCTCGAAGCATTGACTTTCAATTATAAATAAATAACAAAATATTTATTTAGAAATTAAATGGCTTTGTCAAATATTTTCAGTCTATGTAATCTCTAGAAAAAAATTAAAATTAATGTAGACAAAATACAAAAGTGAAAAGTAAATTTGAAAGATACAACAAGGATGTGATTTGACACACATTATGCATTTTGTCATCTGCTTGACCATTTCTCTGATTCTGGGCATTATTTCTGGCTGACAAAAAAAAAAAAAAAAAAAAAAAAAAAAAAAAAAATCCTACAACATTCCTTTGTTTCTTTCTTAGCGTGTAAATCTTGTAATTTGCCCCACTGACAATACACCAAAAAGCATGCTTCCTATCATTTGGTATTATTGTGCATGTGGAGATAACTGTGTACACTTCTTCTAGTCAACATGTTTTCCCATGGCAGTTAGTGTCCCTGAATCTGAACCTTTAGATTGTTGATCTGCATAGGACACGTTACTTATCCATCTTACTTAGTCTAGCTTCTTACCTCATAGAGGGTACTTTTCTTGCCCTCTGCTTCCATTTGTCAAACCCTTCTCACTTTCTGGTGACTTCCATTTTGTCACGGACTATCGTAAATTCAGCTCTGTTATGGAGTCAATTTTAGAACCATATCATATCTTACATAGACTACACACACACACACACACACACACACACACACACACTGTACATAAACAGACTTTTGAAAGGAAAAGCGGAGTTAAAGGGTCAGGTATCCAAGGACATTAAGGATACAAACCAGACATAACAAGGCCAAAGCACTGGTCTGTTTGGGGAGGCTCATCATAAAACTATTTTCCACTTTTCTTTTGTATCATATAAGAAATGATACTCAAAATGAATCAAGCCAAATCAGTGACCTTTATTTCCTAAAATATACCATGATAATTATTTTTGAGCACCTTCTGCATTGAAAACTTAAGTAATTTTTATTCAGATTAGTTTTATAAAAATCATAGTGCCTTTAACTGAAAGCACACATCTCTAATACGGTCTTCTCCTTTAATTTTAATCAGATTTCATTAAAAGAGAAAGTGTTAATGCAGACAGAAAATATATTTTGTGCAAGGTACAGGACAAGTGACTCTGAGGTAAACTGATAACAGTTATTTTCCATGAAAATATTACGTTCAGTATTCTAATAACTCCGAGGATATTACTACTGAAAATAAGTAATCTCCTATAGGAGGGATTTATTCTGTAACTAGCTAGTTAAAATGTACAAAAATTACATCTGAAATAAAATAAAGATGAAATGAAGTAAAAAAAAATGTGAACTTTATTGAGGTCTATGAAAACCTGCACCAGGAAGACCACCAGAGGATAATGTTTTATATTAATACACCACAGCACATGCATGGTTTAGGCTGCCATTTTTATAAGGTACAGGATATATGTCTTTACTTGCAGTCAGAGAGTCCCAGCATCTGTCATTTTGGCAAAACTACGTTTCACCATACCAAACAAACACTCTTGTGTAAATGAGAAGGAAACAGAAGACAGACATCTGCAGCCTGCCCTGAATGTTACTGTCATTGTCAATTAGCATTTATGGATGGTTTAAATGACAGAATTATTCCAAATTAACCAATATACAAAAAGACAAAGAAGCATCTTGTGAAATATAAAGCTGTCCACACCACTTTAAAAACCTTTGAGAATATAACCAAAACCATGTTTAAGTACCATTGCTGTTAACATGGTTTCATTTACAGTGTAGACAGGATGGTGAATTATCACACATTCCAGAAACACAACTTGGTCTCGATTTAAAATCATGGTGGTAATATTTTTAATATGCAAGAATTCTTACCTGGGGCTAGTCATAAAAGACAGGAAAACCCATGTGTGCTGAGATGGTTTTAATGTGTGAGGCAAGCACTCACGGCCATTTTTCCAACACATCCACCAAGTAACACCTTGATAGTGTCCTACCTATTGTATCTGTTATGTGAGATTATGTCATATTATGCTCTCAATTATAAAACTCCATTTTTATCAATATGGTTGCATTTTCCCTTTTATTTTCTTCAAGCCTTTATGCTTTTCAAATAAATAATCCTCATACCTCAGAGAGGTATGTATCTGGTTCCAATGTCTTTAGACAAAATTCTTGTACATTGATCATGTGAAGCATCTGGCAAGGACTCATGACTTTTTGTTTATCAGAGTTAGGGTTTAAACCTTCTGGGGACAATCTAGGATTGAGAAAAAGAAGACTTTCAGAAGGAATGCTTGTTTAGACTTAAAAGCCTCCGATTAAAAAATCTGAAATGTGTGTTTACTCTTTGAAAAGTACTTCCCTTGAAAAGTTCTGTTTCTCAACTTCGGAAGTTGTCTAAGGGAAGAGCAAAAAACTCCCAAAGTGTGACAGCCTCAGAAAACACCCGTCCACATCAATCTACAACTTAAAAGTACATTCCAGGATATAAAATGTTTTATTAATCATGGTTTATTTAGGAGTTAGTCTTGCTTCATCTTTCAATGACAGCACTTTGTCTTGTTAATGAACTATAAACACTTACCTGACATGGCCCAAAGCTTTCTCAAAGTTACTCATAAAATTATTGACAAAAACACAGAAACCGCAGCAATAAATGATGTTAATGAGTTGGTGATCGAGGACAAAAAATAAAGATCAGAAGAGCCTACGCTGTTGGTTGCTGTTGTTTAAGGAAATGTATTTTAACCAATATTTTAAAATGTGTGGGGGAAATTCATGAAATAATACAAATATGGTTAAAAATGACTATGACTTTTCAAGAGGTCCCTCAAATAAAATTCTGACTTGAGTAGAAATGATTCATTATTATAGTTGGAGATTACGATTCATCTGAGATTTTGAGAATTAATTTTTTTTCAATGTTTCTCTAAACCGTGCTAACTAGAAATCAAAGAATCATAAAGGGGTCCACATCTTACCCAACATGAAAACCTACTTATGGAATGGTCCTAGTATTTCTACTACTACATATGTGTGCATTATGTATAAAGTGTTTGGAGAAACTATTTAATGCATGTTATTAGCTCGGAAGGATAAACTAAGTATTGCCTGAGATACTAATGGAGATACAATTTCCCAAATTCAGAGCAACTGAGTCTATACCTCTAAGACTACTGGCAGCAATAAACAGTAAATTTTTTAAAGTACACTTTACAATCAAAGCTAATGCTGTGCTGGAATGCTTTCTGTTCATAGACTCAGGCCGTCTTCTGTACCTGGAAGTGTCTTAATGAGATTTAGTTCCAAAGTGTTTACTATAAACATGGATGGTATTTTAAAATCTCACTATTTTTGCTTCTGGATTGTTCAGCTTGTTGCAGCTGAACAAATGAGGTCATTTTCTGAGTTCTAGCTCCGTGCTCATGAGTGGAAAGCATGGAAAGAAAATGATCAGGTCAAAAGACTAATTCATTTTCAGTGTTCAAAAATATATGCAAAGAAAAAAAAAAGAGAAAACCTCAGTTCTCTTAAAAACAAAGATGGTTCATTTTATCTCCCGTACAGTAAGTAGTAGAAATTTGAGCTGAAACCCATAGAAGCTGGATTCATTTCGCCTCACAAAGAACTGCTCTACTGTCTGTCTGCAAAGAAATCTCCTCAGTAAATAGCTCCAAGGTTGAACTAAAGAATATTGTATGGATCAAAGAATTCATGTCTTCCTGTGCAAAGTGAACAGGCTGCTAGCTCACTTGTTTGTCTAAAACAATTAGAGCCAGTATGAAAAGAAGGACTCTGGGACAAATAAGTTACAGCTGATTTTACTCTGCAAAATATTTAGGGGGGGTTCAAATTAATAACCATCCAGGGCCCCCAAACAGCCTAATCTTTGTCAATTGGTGCCAAATTATGCAAGGTGCTGCCAATTCTGGTTGTCTGACAAATCAAGACCAGTGTATGTTACTCCTCGACTGCAGGCTGATTGATTCTGGTCATTATATGAGCTGATCTCATTTTCACACATGGAGTCAATATGTGAGCCAGATGTTCATTTACCGAGAAGTACAGCAACGAGTCATCGACACGCAACCTTATCCTGGACCCAGAGCCCCACAGACCCATAGACTCCTCGCCCATACAAAGGCTCACACAGCCAAGATCTATAAAACATCCTGCTAATATTACTGTCAGCTCTATGACTTTTACAGTACTATATAAAGTTGACAGATAATACATGCCAGTCCTAATTGGAGATAGACCTTTTCTTTGGGGACTGCAACCATTGAACAAGCAAACAGATTGAGAAGTAACATTTATTACGAGAAATAAATCATTTACTTACAACTGCTATAGGCCTGGCCAGAGGGTGAAGCTTCCATGGGCTGTGAATCTTAATGCCCTGCTTATGTCTCTAAACTACACTATCATTCCACTAGGGTGTGTGGTAGAGAAGTTATATATCTATCATTACACGAGTGGATTCTTATCACAATATTTATCAACTTTATTCCCTGCAAGAAGCACTAACAATTTGCTTCCTTGAAATGTAAAACAAAACATGTCATTTTCTCTTCAGTTAGGCCCACCTCAGCATATTTATTTAGTTGTAAGAAAATATGGCTGTAAGGCCACATCATGAAGAAATACTGCCCAGCTGAAAATAAGAAGTAAATCTGATTTTCTGAGGGCAATATGCAAAATTTTTTAATTTGATGGTGAAATAGGAAGCACCACACATCATAAATAAAATGGATCCTACACAGATAGCACAGACTCGCTTTTAAGAGAAACATTTTTGAGATTAAACATGGCAGATTTCCTAAGATGACCAAGCTTAAAGAATTTTGCCATTCAGTTTAGCGTTAACTGACGTGAACACTCTCTATGCCTCCCATAAATACCTAGTCTGACCCTTTGTAATACGCATTTCCTATCGGGAAACTTGGAAAACACGTGTGCTCCTAATGTGGTAAGCTCCTGGTTTTTGCCCATTTGTTTTCCTCAACCATCTCTGCCACAGTGAATTCTTCTAATTTCATTTGACCTGTTCAGTATGCTTAAGGACAATCCAAAGGACGTCTGTTTTCCATCAGGTAACGGCCGCTAAATCTGGGAGCATTTCCTTCTACATCTTGTTGAACAGCATGGAAACAGAAGCTGGAAGGCTTTCCTTGGTGCTTTGCTGTACTTTCTGAATTCAGAATTTTCTAGAACTCCTTTTGACTCCAATGAGTTCGAACATTCTACATATCTTGACTTGATATACTCTGGAGAGTATGCATGACTGTCATATATCTTTCAGTGTATGCTGGAAAGGCTAGACACTGGCCATTTCTAAAAGTTCTGAAATGAAAACTTTTACTATGAGGATTCGAGTGTCCTTTTGGTTTGAACTCAGGAAGTGTATTAGCTAATCAAATATTCTTTCTTGTGCCTTAAAATCCTTCTCAGTGATTCTTTGAATGTGTTAGTGTACAAAGAACTGCAATAATATTACAGAGTTCTTCCATTCCTATATTAGAACATCTCAAAAATTAATGGTGAAAAAACTTACAGGGTGTTTTCCCTAAACCCAAACATCTTCCTTTCCCATCTCTTTATACAGACACAGACTTTCTTAATAGATTCAGTGTGTTCCCAGGAGTAGGCTTATGTTTAGCAAGTGATGACTTCATTTATTTATTTTTCCCCATTTCTGGAGTAGCTGCTAGGTGTTAGGCATGACACTGAGGGCAGAAAGTACAGAGATTTTAACACACATCATCAGGGACTTGCTTGCACATAAGGGAGAGAACACGGTGACCACTGCAAGACCTAGCAATGTATGTGACATGGGGGAGTCAAACATAGCTGCTCAAGCCAAATGCTAAACTTAGAACAACCCAGTTCAGGTTTGTTAATATTGCTAATTTTCTGCCACCTACAACTCGGTGAATAGTCCCTCCAAGACTAACTAAATTTCCCAAATTTCGTAAATTTCCTAAAGGAGAGGCAGATAAATCAACCCAAATGGAGTCCCCACTAGAAACGTTTGAAAGAAGTCGATCCATAACAAACTTGAGTCATAAACGTTAAGGAAGGAGCCTGGTTATGTCTTAACAAGATGTGCTCAAACAGGGAATTCCTCATATCATCTTGATTTAGATTAGTCTTTCATGGAGGCTTACAGATTCTCCTTCCACATGTACAGCATTCATTCTCCTCTGAGATGACCCAGGCCTGCTTGCTATGCTGTCTCAGGGTTCCAGGTGTTGGATTCCAACCATCAGCCTCTCCCACTGATACTGGTATATGATTAATCTGTGTGAAACACTTCTCCCATCTGAAAGCATGGCTGATTGCACTCTTATAAGCAAAATGAGTAAAAATGGAAGTTTCTTAGCCTGTTCCTTGAGATGTTTTTCATTTTCTATCTTCAATCCTTTCACTAAAAAAAAAAAAGAAAGCAAAAAAAAACCATATCCCTGGAAAGTCATTGCCAGCATTTATCCAACTCTACCTTCCTTTTTGTCTCTATCTCCTAAGTCTCAGTTTGAGCATGTTTCCTCACATCTAAATCAATTGTGAGCCAATTGAACCGCCATTTTGCTTTCCTTCTTGTAAAAAGGAACCATCATTATATAGGAGGTGGGGAAGCAAAGAATAAGCTGAGGTAGAATTTTCACAAGGAAAGTCTAAATGAAGTTGGTCCATGACAAGTAAGTTTCAGAAAATAGTAAAGAATTCATTTTCAAGTTCCCAGTTGTCTGTGAAGAATCATATATGCATGAAGTGGCCTGCCATGATCTTACCCTTTATAATGCATTTTCAGTGGTCAATGAAGAATTTTTTTTTGTGATCTGAAAACTGCAGTTGCAGATACTGACTTGATTGATTGCACATGCCAGAGCTCAGGTCACCCTCCTATAATTCACTCATTACTTCAAATACTATTTCTGCTCTTCCTTAAGTTATAAATTTTAAGCCAGCTACTAATACAATTTCTTTCTCTGAGTCATTGTCTCTTAAGACCGCCCCCAAACTGTTAAACCTCCCACAAAACACTGTTCACAACTGTCTGTTTCTTACTGAGAGAGATTTTCATTAAGAATGAAAGGATTTTGCATTGAGTCATATATCTGCACTGACCTTGTCTTTTCCCAATGCATTTGACATCTTGAAAGTAAGACCCTCTCTTTTCAGCTCCGTCAGTCAATTTGGAATTCAACACAGATGTCACGTTACTTTATTTATCAATATTAGATAATTCCTCTTGCTATGCTGAAGCATTTTAAAAATAGTTATCTGTCCTTTATCTCCATTTTGAATGTCAAGGTTATCAGAATTAGTTCCAGACACAGATGTTAGAAAGCCTCCTTAAATTGAGGAAGCAGTCTTTTTCAGGATGCAGTTAAACAATAGCCCATCACTAATTTATGCACCTGTCTCATGGAATAGTTACTATGGTTTTTTTTTTCTCTCATTTGTTTTTTGTACTATTCTCTTTATTGTTTTTCTACATGAAGTTATTTTCCCTCACTTTGATGGCACTTTTATCAGAGAAGATACATGTTAGTATTTTAAAAGGGCTATCTGCTGCCAAATCGGGACTTACTGTCTTTCTGCGAGAAGACAGAGCAGAGACAGATTCCAGGAAAAACAAGGACTTTGTCTCCTTTAATGTGAATTATGTTTAAAATATAATTCAGCAGATGTCTACAAATTTTCTACATTACTCAAATGTTCTGTGAGATTTGGGTTAAAATTAATATATGCTGCTTCTTGGAAATTTATTTCTCAGGAGACAACCTAAGGAAATGGACTGTATGAACATTATTGCCCTCTCCCCTTTCTTACCTTTTCTTTATTTTTTTTCTTTTTTGCCTGTTTTGACCCACATGGAAGTGGCAAATGTCCACACTGAATATCCACCTCGGTCCTCTCTATCACAACATTTCACTTTCATTGTTGCCAAACTTCAAAGATTGCCTACTTCTCATGCTCTGGTCTTGAATCACACACTGGCTCTGGTTTGCAGCAAATGTCACTAAAAGTTATCATTTTTTTTAAAGTGTCACCTTTGATTCCTGTAACCCAAAATCCCACACAGAGATGATAAGTAACAAAGGCCCATTGGGACCTGAAAGAAATATGACATAAACTGGGTTTCCCCAAAGGATAGCTGACCTTTGGGTTCACATGACAAAGTGATAAGAATAAGACCTTCTAAAGAAAATCTTTTTGGCTTCCAAAGATGTCTCACTATGATCAATTCAATGACAAGAAATCTGCTTTCCAGAGTAAAATTGAAACTAGACTTTCAGCTAAATCTGAAACTTAATTCAAAAGAGATGAACTTAACAGTCTACTGAAACAAAAACTATATTTGATAGAGCAGAAATAACTTTTGAATTTGAAAATCTTATCTCTCTTACAAAACGTGGTCACACATCTTAATATGGTCAAGCAATTTAACACAGCTAGCATACTGCTAAACACAGTTCTGTCCCATAACCACATGAAAGTCATGGCTGTATACCAAAATAATGAAAAGTCACCTTCATTTTCAAATACTGGCAACATTTGTGGCTCACAGTCAGAGTGTGTGAGAATTTCCATTTAAACTATTCTATTTTCAGATTTTTCTTTTCAGTTATAAAAATTCCCTCCAAACTAAAACTTGGCAAACAAGAACTCAGCATGAGGACATTTTTAAAACCTAAATTTAAAAACACTATGCTCATGAATTTTTAAAGTAATAAGAAGACCAAAAAGGAGAAAGATTTTTGTGGTTTTGGTAGCCTTTTTTGTATAGAAAGAAAAAAAAAACCCTGTATTTCTCAGGAGGTATGAAAAGCTGAAGATCAGAAATTTTTATTTTTGGCCCTGTTTCTTTATGAATGATCTAAATTAACATAATCTAAAGTGAATCCTATCATGAAGGGGAAAACAGTAACAGTTCACAGAAGCCCATGTCCAGAAATAATTCAGTCTGTCCTCTGTCATATACTCAAACATTTTGAAAAATCATATATTACTTGTTTCTAAGATAAAAAGCTAAGCTTATAAACAGAAAAATCTATTGAAGTACTCAGTATTTTGTTTTATTTTGGTCAGAAAGTATTATATTTCTTCTTCCAACAAAATTTCACATACATTCATTTATTTGGTAATATCATCATAGCAATAATTTCAGTCAAAATTTATCTCCCTCAGACATGTTTTAATGCCTAATAAGTTGGTTTCTTACTGCAATAAGCACCTCCATCTACATAAGAATTTTATCTACTCACCACGAGTGATATGAAACTATTTTTTGCAAATACTTACTAAATGACATGGGAAACACACACACACACACACACACACACACACACACACTCACAAGCAAAAATTACGTATCCTTTGTTGTAAGATCTCTACAATCTAATGTTTATATATAAACACAACAAATATAAACACTGGCTCATACTGTCTTTATTCATTACAAAGCTACTTTTAAACCATATATTCAGTTGGCCTTATTCTATCTCCAATAGGTTTGAAAATATTTGAAATGTAACTGGTGCCCAACAAGTATCGATTAGAATTTTAATTCACTTTAGAAAACATCTATGACTTAGATTTGCCTTACACTTATTTGTTAAACATGAATTACTAATACAAACTAAGTTCCAAATAGTAGCCATTCCCTAAAGATCTTCAAAGATCTCACATTCACAATGACTTCTACTTTAGGCTAAGTTTCTTTTTTAAACAAATTTATATTACTATACTTTAATCTGAATGTAAGTAATACTATGTAGCAAAAACAGGGCACATTTGACAAGCAAATCTGTTATTATATTCAAAGTAAATAGACCAGTATATGGTAATTGTACATTCTTATATATTTACATGTTTTCAGTATTTATTCTTTCCCATAAAATTTAACCCCTCTCCTCCTCTTTGTATACATGGGATATAATACACAAACATAAGTCTGTCCATTACACTGTAAGTCTGCACAGTGTTCTTTGCATTTGGTGATGGCTAGTTCTGCAATCTGATTTAGAACCTTTCTTTTATGATCAGTGCATCTTATTATATAATAGTAATCATGCTCAACCTCCAAGGTGAACAGAAACCTGTAAATCTGATTGTGCTAAGTAATTAACTATCACATATATATGTAGAACCTTTCTTTAGACCAGCATTCTCCCCTGTGTGATTCTAGGACTGATGTGAGGAATCCTCTACTCTTCCCAAAATGTGCCTACCTCTCCTTATTGAAATGTGATTTCTGCCTCAGAAACTTTATAATCTGAGTTTGAAATCAAAAACATGTTGTCCATTTTTTCTGAATCTATATTTTCCAATAAGGCTTTCATAATGGCTCAAGCACACGCTATTGCAAAGTCACAAATCTGTGCCCACACCACACCGTGTTCAGCTTGTCTTCAGCAACTACCTGCTGACCTGGATGGCTAGGTCTTGCTATAGTTCTCCAAGACTAAGAGTATCACAAAAATGCACAAGTAAATCCTTAGAGATTTTACATATGAGTTTATATCTTCATTAGCTGTCAACTCCCTCTAATCTCCTACTTAGTCTGCAAACAGGCAGGAATGGAGAACTGTGAAGAATTATACTGAGCAGGCAAATCAATCCTAAAGAACCTCAAAAGATAGGAGGTATGATGGCCTGGGAGATGGCTCTGGCAGTAAACTGTTTGCTGCATAAGCAAAGACTTTGAATTTATTCCATCATCACACGCATAAAATATCTGGAAGACCTCATGGATATGTCACCTTAGCACTGGAGAGGTGGAGACAAGGCTGTGTCTGATTTCTGGTTAGTCACCCAGACAAACTCAGGTTCAGTGAGAGGACATTTCTTAAATGATAAGTTGGGTAGTGATAGAAGACATTCATACATTTGTATGCATATACATGCATGCACACACACAAAAACGTATACAAACACAGAAGAAAATAAAAAGAGGTGAATATTATCAATACAAATCAAGAGTAAAAGTGTTATGAGAGTGGTTGAGATCCAGCTCAGTGACTGACAACTCTTGCTAATCTTCCAGAGTTTGACCTGTGTTTGGCTCCAAGGACATTCATGGGTGTCTTCTACTTGCCTATATCTTACTACTCCAGGTTACAGGAACTATGACACCTTCTAGCCTTAGCTAGTATCTGAACTCATTCATGAACACACATGCATACACGCTCACACATATGCATGTGGACATGCACAAACACATATGCCCAATCACAGACACACACAAAGACAGATCTTCAAAAATATTACTTTTATGTTACAATCAACCATTAAAACATGGTAAGAGCCTGACCTTACCACTTTAAAAATCTTTATCAAAAAGACAGAAATTAGAATCATGAGAACACTTAATTTTTTTCTCATTAAATAATATTTATATTGCAATTCTTCTATCACACAATTTGCTGCTAAGTTATAACTTTTTTTTCTAATTTTTTAAATTCCTTAAAGACTAACCCTTACATGAAAAGATTGCAGAAATAATTTATTTTTACCACACATACACCATTACTTAATAGAAGTTAATATAATGTTGCAGTGAGTTACTATAGGACAGAATTCTAAACTTTTCATCTTTAAAAAAAAAAAAAATTGGAAGTCAAACCCAAAACAAATCAACAGCAATAACAAGCAACTAGATTAATGACTACAAATCCTGGGATGAACAAGAAAGGATTGAGGTTCCAAACTCATGTTCAAGTGTATGACTCCTGCTGTCCCATAGCCTTTATAGCACTACTTGTCAATTCTAATGTAGGAAAAATTGAATATGTACGATGGTTGTTTTTCTGTGCACTTCCTATATGACAAAAATTATTACAACCTAAGACTAGAAGGGTTCCTCTAGAGGTGATCATGTACAGAAAATGTTTGAGAAAATTTGTACTTCATGTTTGAGAAAATGAAGACAGTCTACATGGAAGATTTGCTAGGAACTCAAGAGAATACAGCGAGTTTCCCAGGACCATGGTAAGAAGGAGAAATTCAAAGTTGAAAGAAAAGACACATACTCACTTTCCAAACTCACCTCATTAAATGTTTCCAGGGCCCCATGGAGGCAAAGGAGATCTGATACTTCTCCAGAACTAAATTAATCTTTGGGAGTCATTATTCAAATATCAGAAATTTAATATAAATGCATTAATGAGTACAGTCAAAGAGTTAAATTTCCCTTGCCATTTAATGTTGGGATGTTATAAGAATGCGTGGTTACCCAAACTTGCAGATTTCTGCCATGAAGAATAGTAAATGTAGTGCCCTTTGTGTGGATTTAAATGTGATTAATGAAACACAACATTTATAAAAATCTATCAACATATTTTAAGGTAACCAGCATAAATTAGGCTAGAATAAATTCATCAAAATGATGGAATTTCTTATGTAGGTAAATGTTTTTATACTGATAGTATTTTTTTAA
Source organism: Mastomys natalensis (assembly GCA_021653895.1). Lineage (NCBI taxonomy): Eukaryota > Metazoa > Chordata > Mammalia > Rodentia > Muridae > Mastomys > Mastomys natalensis. Next base: position 1,175,069 of record JAJTUV010000040.1, on the reverse strand, counting down.
TATACTGTGATTATAAGAAATTATATGCTGAATGCTCTATTATTTTGTTTCCTACTATCAAATAGCAAAAATATCTCAAAGGCATGTGTGGTGAGGAAGAATTGCTCCGTCCATAGAACATATAAGGACATTTCTGTTCTGTAATTACTATGGACAAAATAGCTAAAATTCAGAGTAACTGGCTCATTGGTGACTGTGATTGACACATAACGACTTAATAAAGTACTAAAAGGAAATGCACAAGCCAGTGCCCACACTGCCATGATTTAAAGAAAACATTGAGCACTAGCTTCAGCTGGATGGACAAAAGGTCTGCTATAGGTTGACATTTATAATTCGTAAATGAAATCTATGTCAAAGGAAAACTCAATTTAAGTTTGCAATCACTGGACAATTTCATTCTGGTTTCCCTAATGTTCTAACAACTTCTCATTTCACCAAATGATATTCTATGGGACCAAAAGTTGACCACCGTCCTTCAAATACATAAATCATCAAACCCAATGAAAATAAGATAGGAGTGTACAATTAATTCCCGGCCTATGCTACAGTTCTTGAAATGCATAGTGACATTTCCTAAGGTATGAACAAGATTAAACATGAAGTATTGTGAAAAGAAAAATAACATCTTTTTATTAGCAACTAATAATGTGCTTTCTAGCAATGTGTTTTCAAGACAATTTTGAAGAAAATTAGCATAATGGGAATTTTAAAATACCTTATTAAGCCAACCATGATGAGGTGTCCCTATAATATCAGCACTTGAAAAATGGAGACAAAAGAAGGGTATGTTCAAAGTTTGTCTCAGCTACATCTGGAATATGAGGATAGCCAAGGCTACATAAAAGCTTTCTATAAATAAATAATGACTTTAGAATGAATAAAATTTTGCAAAATTATAAACTTATTTGATGTTCATTTGATCAAATGTATAAATAAATCTGAAATATTACTTGTTGGTTGATATGCACTTTAAGATTTTCCTCTCTAATATATTCTACTAGGTTTTTTTCTGGAAAAAATTAATTTACTGAATTTTGGCTTTAATGTTATACAATTGAGAGGGGGAAAAGTATTTTAATGAAAAAAAATACAAGTTGAAACCTTTGAGAAAGACTTCAAATAGACTGGTTGCCACAAAATTAATAATAGTTTGGCAATATGTGCTATGAGAAAAAACTGGGAAATGTTATGGAGTGGAAATTGTGACGACTGAGATTACTTCAAAACCATAACTTTGGTTTCACTAAACTGTTAAAATCTGAGATCTGAATTCAGAAAAAAAAAAAACATATTAATGAAATGTCTCAAGAAAAAAGTAAGAAAAGGTAAAATTCTGATCAGGAATCTTGTCTCAATGACAGGGCATTCCAGAGAGGAAGGTTCTTGTAAATCTATATGTTCCCCTTGCAAATAAAAAAGCAAACATGGATCTTTCTGAATAAAGGACTGTTTTGTTCCAAAAAAGATATTGTGGCACTATCTGGAGACAATAATTTATCATAACAGAAGCATGATATGTTTTTGGCCTCCAGTGGGAAGAGGAAAAGAACATTTCTAAGCATCCTACACAACACGGAATTCACCACAAAAAAAAAAAAAAAAAAAAAAGAAAAGAAAAGAAAAAAGAAAAAAGGGTTAATCTGGTCCAAACTGGAAATTCTACTAGTTGTCAGAGCTTGCTATAATCTGAAGAACTCATCCTTATAAAACAGTTTGAACAGGATGCAGATGTTTAACCATTCATTGTTGAAAGTCATTCTAACAATCAATAGTAATGTTGGGATGGTAAAATTGTTTTTGGTAGATGTGCATTTATGTACATGTGTATGTATTTGAGGCAGGGACTTAGTGTGCCATGGCAGTCATCAAGGTTAACTGGCCTCCCAAGCTGCCTGGGATTCTCTTCTTTGAGCTTTACACCTTACAGTAGATGACTGGATTCCACACTCACAATAATGCACCTCCTTTGATATGTGTTTTAAGGATGTGAAATCAAATCCTCACAGTTACTATGTAAGTGCTTTACATACTGAGCCATCACCCCAACTCCATCCTATTTTAGAGAGAGGGGTACAGAGATTCATAGAGACTATGTGATATATGAGCAGAGCTATTGGAGGCTAAGAGTGAAACACAGTCTTAATCCCCTTTTACTATACAATCCTTTGTGGTGGAGTAGAAGTATCATATAGGATGCCTGAAAAATTAAAAGAAATCAAAATAAAATGATCGAAAAGTAAAGAAAATCACATTTCACTTTCTTTTTCAAAACAAGGGGAAATAGCCTAAGCAAATCATTTGCATACTTCTTGGTTCATACATTGATCCTGAAGAAGGAACGATCACCTTAAAAGTTCATTGCTGTAGTAAATCTGTGCTTTGATATTTCCAATAAATAGTTTGTAAACTCTGAGTCTCTATCTTCCTGTTTACTGAAGCGGCACTATAGGTTTGTGCACATTTTAAAAAGTTTTTATTATTTATTTATTTATTATTGTTACCAGCATTTTGCATGAAGGCAATGTGTGTGCGCTGTGTGCATGCTTGGGACCCATGAATCAGGAGAGGAGAGGAGCCCCGGCCCGTGGAGCTGGTGTTGCACAGTGTTACGAGCTACCATGTGAGTTCCGATAATCCGACTAAGGTTCTCTGCAAGGGCAACCAGTGTTTGTAATAACTGAGCCATCTCTCAAACACTCCAGTCTGTACTCATTTGAAGTATCTCCATGTTAGATAGATACTACTCACTATTCTCTTACTCAAGTCATGCGAAAGCTTCAGTTTCACATGTCCTGTAATAAGTCTTGCATACATACACACTTTAACTGGAAGGCTTAAAGAAGAGGATCCTTTTATGCTCATTTGTAGAAAGGAAGCTCAAGACGACCTGTCATGAGAATTCTGTCTCGTGTGATTTTTTACAAAGCTCTATTAAAAACGAGCAAGAGAGCGTGAAGAAGCAAAGGGATGTCATCAGGGTTCTGAAGAGCTAATTAGAGAGACAGTGCTAAAACAATACAAATAGGTGTGAAAAGATGCTTCTGGCTTCAGTATGCAGAGGAGAAAAGGCCAGACAATTGACATGAAGGAATGTGGTAATGCGCTAAAGATTATATCTTTCTGCAAGAAAGAAAACAGTGTTAAAACTCAGGAGTATCCCTGAGTCAATTAAGGGTTATAGCACTTAATTGTGATTTCTAGACTTGTTGGAACAAAACAAAAATTCAAAGAAATGATGACCTTTTATTAGCTTCAAATGTTTGTCACCTTGACTATAGACTGTTTGACCTCTTGGTTGAAGATCCAGGAACTTCCTGCCTAATGTAAATAGTTCCATAGCTCTACTTGCCCTTACTTATCTATTTATCTATTTACTTATCGTTATCTATTTATTATAATAAATTAAACTTGTTAAATAAGTATTATTATAATAAATTCCACTGGTTAAGTAAGTTGTTGAAGAAGTGATGATCTTTTATACGTTTCAAATGTTTGTCACTTTGATTAAATAGGCTATCTGGCCTCCTGGTTGAAGATCTGGAACTTTCCACACCTGTCTAGTGAGATTAGTTCCATGGCACTGCTTGCCACAACTTTGATCACTACCAATTTATTATAATAAGTTACATGTGTTATAAATATAAATTACAATAAAACAAAATTCAGAAGGTTAGTTGGTACAGAAAAAATTTCCCAAGGGCTCTTGTGTACCTTGAATTGACATAGTGCATCATGGGCAGAAATAGAACTAGGAAAGAGACTAGATCCTATTCTGATAAGCAATATTGTAGAAGATTCTTATAGTTCTCCCTTATAGAAATCTTTTAGAAGTGTGGATAGTAGAAGATTTGAAATGTACAGATACAAAAGTTATCCTGTGGAGGCCACACCCAGATCTGGTAGGACATATATGATAGAAACACGATAGAAGCATTATTAAAGAGATATTTTGAAGCCAAAGGAGTCAGCCCATACAATTGATAAAGTATAGCATAGAAAACAGTATAAACTTGCTCTCCTATAATAAGGTAATCAAGAAGAATAAACATATCAAAATGAGAGAAAAGGATTATGAAGGTGGTCATAAACAAATGAAAACAGTGAATTATTTTCTTTATTTCTATACTAGGGATTGTGTTGATCCAGTAGTGTAATTCTGTAATTTCTGTTGATTTTTTTCTTTCTTAAAAACACTAATTTGTATCCTAATGGTGTGCACAATTATGATGTATTTTTCTCAAAAGAAGGCTCCCAAAATTTAAAACTATTGGGTTCACAAAACATTCATCCATCTCTGTCTGTAACGCTAATCAAAATGGAGAAAAATACTGGGAGACAGTAGGTGTATGTATTATAACTGGAGAAATGCAATATGACATAGCAGTGATTATCTGTTAATTAAATAGAGTTATGAAGTTGGAAAACACAATGGCGATATGCTCACTGTGCATATTTGCAAGCTACAAATTAAACAGATACTTAAAATCATTTTACATAGCCTTACAGACACACATTTTAAAAATTCTTTATACAAAGAAAAATATGTAGAGTTATTAATCATGGCTATAACTGACCTTATATAAACTGTTAAAGATATCTTCTCACATGTTATTATGTACTGTTACCTGTATATAATCCTAAACAACATCAAAAAGTTTTACACATGCATTTAGGACATGTTAAAAAAATGCTAAGATCAAAATTTGATTAAATTTCTTTAATATATTATTTTATGGTAATTTTAAAAATACTTCTTTCCTTGCTACTTTGTTGTTGTTCATTTTTCTTCTTGTTTTTAACTATAATAGAATTTTTTCAGAGGCAGTAAACTTGACAGTAGAAAAGCCAATAAAACTAAATGTGTCAAAAAAATAAATGAATATTCAGTCATAAAGGCACACATTGTGAAAAGCTAAGTAAAAACACATCCTTCAAATGAATATAACCTCTTAACAATGTTCCAGGGAGGATTAATTCTTGTAAGTGCTCATTATAGTAATCCTTTGAACTTAAATTTTTAATTAACTTTGAAATCCACAATGTAAATTTGAAATATGTTGCATTTAGAAATCATATTCTAATTAAGAGGACTGAAATAACCCAAAATCTAATAAGAAAAAAGAAGAATCCCTTTCAACGTAATTTCTTTAGTGACCTGATGTCCATTTCAATAAATGATCATTAGTCAAGAAAAATAAACAGGTAAATAAATAAATAAGCAGCCTGAATTGCAATTTAGTATAAGGGTATTTTGCTCATACCAAGGCATTTAGTACATAATAGATGTGATGTCAATAAAAACTCAAAGTTATTTGACCATAAAATTTAGCAAGCATGTTTTCTTATAACTTTAAATCTGAAATGTTTTCTCCACTGTCATGTAGACGCATTCATAAAAACATACATATAATAAAGCCTAAATGAAATAAATGGGATATTAGTTAAATTTTATATGCCTTACAAAGAGCGATAACCGAAGCTTAACTTTCCATTGTTACAGTAAACAGAAGTAATATTTTTTCTCAAATCTCAAAGGTTTAGGAAAACATGTGCCTCTCATTTTAGTCTGCAATGACTTTGCTCTATTGCTGATTCCTTTGTAATGATATAAGTAATATTAATATATATTCCATAAATGTAGAGCTCAAGGTGAATCCCTTATTCTTCAAGAGAATCAGTTATTGTATTCTTCAAATATTTAACATTTATAAACAAAAAATGAAGACTATAGCTTTCAAAATAGTATATTGTAAAATTCAAAACTATATTTTGACAGTAATCCCTGGGATTTTAAGTTCCTGTTTTATTTTTAAAACACTTAATTCAGCAAAGTAGGAAACACATCCCTACTTGAGCCATTGATTCATATCCATGCCTTCATAGTGTCAATGTAATCATAAATGTTCTGTTAAATCATCAACAGAACTGGTGAAAATATTTTAAAAGAGCTGCATTCATGAATTTGATTGCTGACAGTGTTAATTATATGGGTGGGCGGGTATTACCCTGTCAGCCTTTCCAAGACATTATTCATTGGTCTAAAATTCAGAAATGATACACACACACACACACACACACACACACACACCATAAATAACTAAACTAAGAAAAACAAAAACTTATTAAAAAAGAGCACATAGCCTGGGTGCTATCCCAGGTCATCTACTTTTCAGCCCTTCTTCCTAAAACTAACTTTAGATTCTTGGTGAAGATGATAAACATGACAAGAATAAACCACTTAAAATGTACAGACATTAATAGTGATATTATTCACTCATTTGGTCAAAGATATGCAACTTATGCCTCCTTCTTTATTACTGGCATGTTTTTGGACACATGCTCTTGAGATTTACACTGAAAACTCAAAACTACAAAAAAAAAAAAACAAAAAAAAACATAGTTCTACACATTAAATTTCATACTTAGACAAACATGGAATAAGCATATTATTAAATTTATTGTAACATAAAATTATAAACAGAAATAATATTGCAAAACTAACTGCCATTAAGTTGTTTAAATTGTCAATGGACTTCTTAATTAGTGCTGTTATGAAAAAGTTGCCAAACTTGATTATGATGCAAAATAAAGAAGCCATTTTGTTTTGATCCATTTTGTTTTGTTTTAGAGAGTGTGGGGCTTATTTAACTGTGTAACCAAAAGGTCATTGAATGATTTTAGGAAGTGTGCTTTAAAGTTACTGACTTTTTAAGGTCGATATTTATTTATTTTTTGATCCATAAGAAATAATAACCCCCGTGTAGAGAGATGGATCAACAGTTAAGGACACTCCCTGACATTCTAGAAGTCTCAAGTTCAATTCCCAGAATTGATGTCAGGTTGGTCATAATTGCCTGTCACTCCAGCTCCAAGGAGCCCAATACTCTTTGGGCATCCACATATATATGGATTACATCCAAACAAATATACCTTATCCACACATATACATAAATATGATTTATTATATATATATATATATATATATTTATATAATATTATATAAGTATCTTTAAGGAATTGAATTTATATCTTAAATTTCCATTGCAATAATAAACAGGGCTGTTTGACTCTAACCTGAGAGCCTCAGTCATGTTCCTAACACTCTGAGTGAAACATCCTTGCTGTCTACTTGACTTCTTACTAATGCGCTAAGTAATTTTAAGATGTGCCTTTATATTTGTCCAAGTTTGAAATACATCCTTTGGAATTACTCTTTTGTTGTTGTTTTGAAGATCTCACTGTAAATTCCCAAGGACATGTGTCCATATAGAAGGAGATAGATGTCTCTTTTCTTTGTCCACAGGAGGAAATCCTAAATAACAGGACCTAAGCAAACATATTTACCTTCAGGGCTCCTGTGTCTCTCTTCCTCATCTGACTCTGTTTGGTGCCACGTGGTGACCTACCTGCTTGCTTCTGTTCTGGTGTCACTGAGCAAATAAGCTATCTCCCCAGGAGACACAAGAGGTGAAGGGTGTGATTGGCTTTCTCCTACTTCTCTATTGTTTCTTGGGTGAGAGACAACAGAAACTGAATTCTGTTGACCTCTTGTATTGATTTGCTTGTGCAAGAACAAATTCAACATGCATGAACAATAAATAAATAAAAAAACATTCAGATCTGAACCTGTGAGCGTCCTTGTTTGCTTTGAAACAGGCCTAAATCTGAAAAACAGAAGAGACTTCTCAAAATTTGTTTTCATCAAATTTAGAAAGGACTTCATGTTTTATCATGAGTTTATAGTGATTTTATGTATACAGTTTATTACTAAATTGTATGGTAACATCTTAAATTCACATTGACATGATTTGTTATATAAATAATCATATTAGTTAGAACAATCCTAGATTTCAGAGAGTAAACTCACTTCGAAAATTTATATGTACAGCAATTGTTTTATAATACAAAATACAGAAATATTTAGATAAGACTGTAAATTTAGGCTTATGTAACTAAGGCATATCTTTGGATTATTATAGCTGCTTTGATAATATTGGTTTGAAAACACTATAAATCTATACTAAATTTATTAGTTATATAGAGTCTTAGGTAGTATTTCTTTTGTTTTAAAAGATTTTACTTTGTCGCCCCATAAAGTAACAGATATGATCTTATATATTACCAATAGTTTTATTAGTGTGTAGGATTTTAAAAAATGATAAGTTAAATGCCCATTCTATTGATTCTACAGAAAAATTTTTCTACAGTTTGTCAAGTTGCACACATTTAAATGTTAATAGACAATCTTTACATAGCTGCTGAAATTCTGAGTAAAATGGGACACTGACAAATGATCTCCAATCTTTCAAATTTATAATATGGCTATATTTTAAAGTCACCAGATGTAAATATTGTATTAAGCATTTCACACATACGCAAGAGAGTAAGTAGATATTGGATACTGAGTGCTGGCATTTATGATTTCTGCATGTGTGGTAAATGAATTATGGATAACAGACATAGGCTAAATAGCTAGGTTTGACCTTTTTCTAATATGATTAAAAGTTTGTAGATGAAAAAGTTGCAGGGATGTTCCCTGTTTAAATACATTATACGATGTGTGCTGTTGAACAAGGGCGATTTTTAGAAAGGAAAAGATTTTAAAATGATTTAGTATAAAAATAAAGTGAACCAAGCTCAAAGCTAAGTGTGTATGAAGTATGTAAGGCTGAGAAAATTATACATTATTCCACTTGTTTTTATTAGGAGTAAACGTCAAGCTAAAGATTGTTCTGTATTAGATTTTGTCAAGTGGGTAGATTCCATTACAAAATAGTAGGATTTGGTAAAATGGGGCTACAGGTAGGCTTAGTAACAGAGTTCTCCCCGAAAATAAACAAGATCCCACTCTTGTTCCCCAGTATTAAAGAGGGAAAGGAAGGAGAGAGGGAGACAGGAAGAGGAAATGAGAGTTGGAAAAGGAGTAAGGAAGAGGAGAGAGGAGAGAAGGGAGGAGAGGGAATATATCTGCTTTGTAAATCATTAAGACATAATTATATACACTTTTTAAAGATCATTATTAGTATCCAAAACTGCTTCTATATCAAAATGCAATCAATGGCTATTTTTTATTTGTTTATATTTCCATGCAATAAATCAGATAAAAAGGAATTTGACTCATTAGAACAAATGTCTGTACTTTGAATCCCTTTTGCATGTCCTCCATCTCAGAAGCTCTCTAGCCCTTATACTTATGTGTTGATTTAAAATTTTGAGCTGTTGTTTTGATTATGAAGTAGCCAAGTTAACTGATGTCCAGGCATATTGATTCCATTGCACTCATTCAAATCTCCTTATGATAGCCCTTTTTATTTTACTGTTCCAAGACTACATACTCCATTAAGGGCAAAGCAAAGAGTGTACTGAGAGCATCCATCCATAGCCCCTCACACACGCGTAACCACAAGCTTTCCTTTTAACAGAAACAGATAAGAAGCACAAGGAACAGTGAAAGGCAGCAAGTTTAAAGGTTCAAGGTGCTTTGATAAAATCACGAAGGAGGCATCAAGGATGCCAACGTTTGACTTACCCTCCTGTTTGGTGTTCCGGAGATTGTCACAGCCTAGAAAGATGCACCATGGTAAGATTTGGGACATGTGACAGCTATGCTTTTCTTCACTAGTGTGCTTATTATGAAAGCGCACATGTGAAGGTTACTTTCTGTAAAATCTATTCTCTTAACACTGCTCATGCAAACTCCTTTGCAAGTTGTCCCTAACTCTATACAAATGAGTTAGGAGAACCAAAGAAGGACCTCTTAAAATCCATTATGAATGTTTAAAGGGCTCCCTGAAGTGCACAACCATAATATGTGGTAAATCAAGATAAATGGACACAGTCATATCAATACTTGCTAAAACAGACATGTCTCCAGTTAAATTATGGTGGTATAGAAAGTACTTTCATTTCTGGTCCAACAACTATTAAGCTAGTTCTTCAGTTAAAATTCTAAAGAACTGTTGGCCCAGTAGAAGATTTAGGCAATTTCGAAATTCAGTGTGTGTGTGTGTGTGCGTGTGTGTGTGTGCACATCTTCCATTCTCTTTCCGAAATTTTAATTTTAAGAATGGAATATAAAAACAGAACAATGCATCTATAAACACAATTGATACCACCATATTTTTAAGACACAAGAGAATCGGAATCAAAGCCAATTTTTGGTAAAGCTGTTCAAGAAGCTATCTATACCTGGATAAATTTCATAATTTCTTAATCATTTCTATGATTTATTTGCTAAAAATAATTAAAAAAAAAACAGATGAGAATCTTAACTGCCAACATAGGTGTTAAGTATGTACAATAAAAGAGCAGACTTATCCAATGGATCATCTTATCAGTTTTAAAAAATATTTGTACCATGTCAATATTTATATAAATTTCTTTTAATTCAAATATTTATTTTGGTTGCATTTTCTTCACAGTCCTAACAATAGAGGCATAAAGATGTCATGACATTTGTGTTACTTTCAATAAAATTATATGATAGAAATATTTATAAAGTAATTTAAAAGGCTGAAATTATGTTACATAAAATATAACAATGCACAAATGCAATGAAAACATCACACAGATTCTAGGTCTATAAAATTCTACAGGACTAAGATCAGTGATCAAAGTTGTTCATTAAATTCTATGAGTGGCTACACATTCATTTCAGATTTTACATTCTTTTCTCTTTTTAGAAAGATTACTGTAGTTGGTTAAATAAGGAGTCGTAAGCTCTATCAGTTGTACTGTACATAGATTATTATAGTCAGTGTATAAAGAACAAAAGGATTAATATTTCTATTAAAAGCACCTGATACATTTTTATCTAAGCAACAAATCACTTAGGGATACCAAAATTTGAGTATGATGGGCCATGTCTGCTTGGTGTTTTAGCATATCCTGGATTTTTTTTGTCAAACTAGATAATGTTTCTCACAATGTACATATAGTGGCTATGTTGTAAACTTTCTCATAAAGAAATTCTATGAGAAGACGCATTATTGAGTCAATGCTCCACAATTTTAATTTGAAAAGAATGTTAAGGAACTTTCCAACAGATACACAGGAAGGAACTGTGCACACCGTTATAATGCCAGGACCAAAAAAAAAAAAAAAAAAAAAAAAAAAAAAACGCATATTCTACCACGCAGTTACATTCAAAAGCATGGACTACTATCAGCTACTGATAAATGACATTCTGTGTTTAAAAAGTGGTAGTGGAAGAGAAACACAGAAGAGCAATGAACACATCTAATATTCTTAGTCATCAAATGGTACACACATCTGGATCTCGTTAAAAGATGGTACTTAAAACAAGCAAATCAAAAACTGCTGCTTTTTATTTTCAGGAAAGTTTTTTTTTCTTTTTTTTTTTTTTAGATTAAATTTTTATTTGACATTTTATTTACATTTCAGACGTTATCTCCTTTCCCCATCCCCCTCACCCAGAACCCCCCATCCCATCCTCCCTCCTCCTGCTTCTATAAAGATGTGGCCCCACCCAGCCACCCACTCCCTCCTCCCCACCCTCAAATTCCCCACACTAGGGCATCCAGCCTTCACAGGACCAAGGACTTCCTCTCCCACCTATGCCTGACAAGGCCATCCTCCCCTATATATGTATAGCTGAAGCCATAGGTTCTCCTTATGTGCTCCCTGGCTGGTTAGGCCCTGGAACCTCTAGTAGGAAAGTTATTTTTAATGTACATGTGTGTGTATACACTTGGGCACATGCATATCTGTATGTTGGCAGGGTGCCTGTGGAGATTAGAAGAGAACACTGTATCCCTGGAATTGGCTTAAGTGCAATCATGAGTTAGCCTATATGGATGCTTGGAATCAAACTAGGATCCTCTGCAAAAGCAGCAAGGACTCATAACCATGAGCCATCTCTCCAACTAGAAATATTGCTTTCATTTTCCACACCTTAGTAATGAGGGAGAGAGGTTAGAATTAAAAGTGTAGTTAAAGATTTATACAACATTTTGAGGTGTGGTGTTACACGTGACACAGTGTCCTGGGATGGTCAGAGGATAACAATTGGGACTTGGTGCGTACTCTCCTTCACCATGTGGCTCTGAGAAACCAAACGCAGGTGATCTATCTTGGCAGAAGCATCGTTGCCTACAGAGACAACTCTTTAGTCCAGATACAACATTTCTGTATGCAAGACAAAAATCAGTTGTAAGAGCAACAATTGCTCCTTTGCATTGTCTTCATGACAAAAACATTCATTTTAAAGATTCAGACGATTACATATATTGATTTTATATTGTCTTAGATTAAATTTCTTGTTTTAACTGAAAATGACCATGAATTCTCCAACTACATGGCCATTAATTCCTATAAATATATAAATGAGAGGTTACAGGACTTGATATTTATTGTAATTTACTCCATCACATTTTATAAATAAATAGAGTGACAGCTGTGACATCATACCCTTATCAAGTATTTTAAAATTAGTATTTGATATATGTTCTACAACTTGGTTTTTAGGCTACATATTTTGTTATTGGGCAACTTTTATTGAGTTCGCATATTATTATCTTAGTTCAACTTTGTGATGAGACATTAATTTTTATATTTGTTTTTTTAAAATAACTTCAGAAAAATATACTTTTTACCGAACTATAAGGAGCATATGCTATGGTAATCGGCTGTTTTGTTGTTGTGATTCTTTGTAAAATAGAGCTATGTCTTTAGGTTCAATGTAAAATATTATGACTTCCATTTGGAACACACCTGCAGAGGCGCTGCCTTGGTGGAACTTAGAAGTCATGTTTAAATAATTGCTCTGTTAACATATCACTAAAAAAGTTGTACGACTTCTTTTGAAGGAGAAATTTCAGGTGAGAAAGGAGACAAGGAAAGAAATCGTTGATGAGACCAGAACTTTGAGGAAAGAGGAAAAGAGAATATCACAAAATTAAAAGAATAATTTTTAAAGTTTGTAACTACAGTCTGAGACAGATTCCAGGCAAGAAATCAATAGATGGTATAAGTGCTTAACTTCTTAAAGTCGATTAGAGAATTGGCATATGTATTCACCTGACACTAATAAATCTAACCTCATCGCCGTACATGTGAAGAGTGTACTTAATACAATAATATTGACACAACAGAAATATGGCAACAAAGATAATTACCTAAAACCTCTTTCCCAGCCTAATAGTCATTAACCACCTATAACTATTAAAATTATGTTTACAGGAATTAGATATATTTCACCATATTTTGTGTCTCAATGGCAAATGTAACACAAGACTTAAGAATGTTTGGGTACCAAAATTTCCCATATCACAGAAATTTCTAACACAGAATAACACAGAGGTGTCTTAGAACTTGGAGCATGTTAAAGCTGCTCAGCATACTCTTTACCTAAAATGGTAATGACAGTATTAGCACAGTACACACAGGGAGATAAAGTTGGGAAGGAAATATTTGTACTGTGCACTCAGGGGAGAACTTGATATCAGGATAAATCAGGTTAAAATGGAAACACACAAATAGCTAAAGTACATTCTGGGTCGTTTTGTTTATAGTGGTAGTGTTATAATGGACCAAGGTCCATTTTCCATAATTGAAGGTCTCTGAAGTACTTGGCAACCCACCCATACAAAAATCACCAGTATTACGAACCTGTGTGTGTTTTTTCCCAAATTCCTTATGTCAACAATACGCTACCTTTAAAATTAGACAAGACAAAAATTGTGAGAGAGGAAGTTACTTTTGTCTAGATCAACTGGGACATAAATGGATAACAAAAGAAAGAAGAGGGAAGGAGTAAAGAAATGGAGAGAAAGGAACAAGAAAGGAAAGAAGGAAAACAGGAGGAAGAGAATGTTAGTGACTGAATAAAATCTAATAGTCATTGTTAAAATATACATCAAAACTAAAAGTCACAGCTCCATCACTTATGTAAAAGAAGGCAAACAGCCTGCTAAAGATAAAACATTTATTCTAGTGCATTAATAAAAGAAACTCCCAAATTGTCCAGCATTAAATTATGTAGCAAAGAATCAAACTATTTGTTTGCACTAGCAATAAATTAGATAGTCACATAGGGATTAATTGCCAGTTGACCCTTGAAACACTGCCCAGTAGCCCAATTTTGAACACTAACTCAGACTTGGTTTCCTACCAATAAATTTTAGAAAAGAAAATCCAAATAGTTTAATTCATTGGAGTGATACATAGTGTAAGTCTGAATTTTATCAATTTTTCTCCAGTTGCCTTCCTTCCTCTGAAGAATATCTAGCATGTAATACCTTCAGGAGTCCAGTATTCCTTGGAACAAATAAAGATTGTGCAATTCATATATGTGTGTGTGTAAGTGTGTGTGGCTGTGCGTGTGTGTGTGTGTGTGTGTGTGTGTAGCATGTTAGGTGTCATAATAAATTCAAACTTCACAATTAACAAGAATTTGATGAAGAAGTTGTTGCATGAATGCATGACATAAACAGGTATTACACCTTCAATGTTTCAGAAAGGTAGCGCTGTCTTTAATGTTTAAAGTTCCATATTATGTTCACAAGTGCACATGAGGTTTTGTCGCTATCAAAATTGGAAAAGGGAATATATAAGGACATTGCTATTTCTGAAAAAAAAAGTCAAACTATAATGCTTTTAATTTTAGCTAATATCTTCCATGCTTAGTGTACACACACCACACCACCCACCCACACACACACACAAACACACACACTATGGCAAGCTTAGAACAAAGATACTATACTAAATTGTAAAACCTCACATTCTTTTACTGAGTTTCAGATGCAGTAATGGTCAATGTTCAGTGAATCTGAAGCTGTGATAGGTAATGTTCCCTTTCATCAACTACTTGAACCTTCACTTGGAAATGGACTTGGGGATAAATGACATCTAAAGAGAACAGGCGAGGGTACAGTTACCTGCCCAACATTCAGGATAATTTACCTCAATCAAAATGAGGCATTGGGATATTTTCTTTCAGTTGACATTACTTCCTTTGATCTGATAGATCCTGACAAAATGCTCCTGCTCTTTAAATTTCAAATAGCTACTGTTATCTAGTCTCAAAGTGTCAGAATCTGAGTAAGGCATCACAAATCAAAACTTCCCTGTTTGTTAAAACAGGAAACTGGCAGTTTTGTTTCTAGCCTTCTTAGATTTCAATGGATAGATAGGTAAAACTTGAAAAGATCAAACATAATCAATAGTCAAGCTTTGTTTCCCCAAAAGAATTTAGCATTCACCTGTTGTCTTTCTTGTGCATTCTCTCTGCTTTTAGCATGATGGAGCAACCATTGCAGAAAAAAAGCATATGATTGATTTATGTGGGCAGGCATGTGTGTGGCTCTAGACACACACACACACACACACACACACACAAGAGAGAGAGAAGAGAGAGAGAAGAGAGAGAGAGAGAGAGAGAGAGACAGAGAGACAGAGAGACAGAGAGACAGAGAAGAGACAGAGAGACAGAGAGACAGACAGAGATAGAGACAGAGACAGAGGCACAGAAAGAAGAGGACTTTATCTGGCAAAGTATAACTACATACTCTTTGCTTACATAACTAGCTTGTATCTCTTTAAAATGGGAAAATAATTATTGTAATCAATAGTATAAAGTGAGTACTACATGCAACCAGAAAAAATACTATAATGAACATTATACACACACCTGTGAAACCTCTCACTGTGTCAGAGTTATGAACATAACAGTTTGAGTCCAGAGGAATGTGAATAAAGTAATAAAAATATTAATGATCCCTACGTCAATACTGCTGTGATACACACATTATCATTTTCATCTTTACTGCTTATCATCAGTCTAGCTCATACCTCAGAAAAGTTATAACAATATTGGTGGAGAAATGAGAAAGAAAGACAAATATCTAATTTCAAAACAAGTCCAGTGGACAAGGAGTTGTTATAGATTAATATTCTTTTGAAACTGGTAAAGTATTAAACATAAAATTATTACATAGTAAGTTATTTATCATTCATCTAGATATTTGGAGAATATTAGAATAGAATTGTACGAGTTTTAAATGACATCACTGCACATCAGGGTAGAGACTGGTCAGTTACTAACTCCATGAAAACAAGTAAGGATTAAAATATTATCTTTGGTGATATCATCATCCTAACTCAGAAATGTCATGTTGCATCAGCTGTAATAGCAGCACCTTGGCCAAGGTCTCTGATGATTGGACTCTTGAAACTCTCAGACTGGCAGTTTAAGGGAGAAAAGGCTTCCAGGAGAAAAGAGAGAGTGGAAGTTTAAGATGGGCATGGTGGTGCATGCCTGGAATCCCAGAATTTAGAAGGGAGAGTATGAACTCAAGATCTGATATGGCCAGGTTTTAAACTGATATTATATCAATATATTGTGATTTTAATTTGCATGTCCCTAATGACTAAGGATGTACATTTATCAACTGATGTTCCATTTGTGTATTTCCCTTGGCGAAGTGCTTGTTCCAATATTTTGTTCATTTAAGACATTGGATTGCTTGTTGTCTTATTGTTGTGTTTTAAATGTGCTTTACACTGTCTGTGAGTATACACTTATTTTTTCTGGTATAAAACTTATGTTATCAAAAGAAATTCAAGATCATCACTGACAATAGAAGAAAAGAAAGAAAGGGAAGTGAAAAGGAAGACAGAAGGGGGAGGGTGGTAAGAGGAGGAGGAACAAGAGGGGGAGAGATGAGAGGGGGATGTAAAGAATGATACAAAGAATAGAATACAGTTTGATGAAGAATTCATTGGATTGGTAGGAAAGACAGGCTGAAAGACTCCTGTAGAAATCAAAGGCCCACTGCTCAAAGGGTTAAGAGGCCACTGAGAGAGCAAAGCCATTTTCCCCGCTGGAATAGGACTGAGTTGAAGAAGCCTTTCAATAAAGCAGAAAAGATTATATATGAAGAAAATGATGTTTAAAATTAGAGAACTTAGAAAAGTAGAAACACACAAAGAGGTGAGAAAAAAGAGACAGAGACAGAGAGTCAGTGAGACACACAAAGGGTGGGGGAAGGGAGGAGAGAGAGAGAGAGAGAGAGAGAGAGAGAGAGAGAGAGAGAGAGAGAGAGAGAGAGAGAGAGAGAACTAAAAAACAAAACAAAAAATAATCAAATAAAGACCAAGAAAAAATTGTTAGGTATGAATGGAGGTCTAGGAGGCCTAGACAGAAGTGAAGGTCATAAAGAGTTAGCAACAGATCCACTGTGAAGCATTTCTGAAGGACTTGAGATGAGTGTGATTAAAAACAAGGGTAAAGGGACAGTGGGAAAGGACACTTCTGACTTCTTGTTGTTAGGGAAGTGTGGTGAAGGATGAAGAAATCTGAGGCACTCCATGGCTGTTACTAGCTGGAGAGGTATACAGCGACTGATGTCAGACTCCATTGAGAAATTCTGGGGAAAGATTCTGAAAGAGTCAGATGAGCATGCAGAGTCACCCACAGATTACTTAAGCACAGCTGAGGCAGTCCACATTTTCAGTGTTTTATCTTTATTTTTAAAACTAGCTGCAACTGGCCCAGCATTTGTAAAGCAATCTCACCTAGTCTAGACAGAAGTCGTAATCAAGTTACTTTGAAAGTTTGACCATACATGGTAACAGTGGATGAAATATTTGGAAAAGAGGAATTATAGAGACCAGGTGGTGATTTCACAACTTCACCGCATCTTTTCAGCTACGTTTCAGCAAAGTTTAATTCTACAGTATTACATTTTGGTTACTTTGATCAGGCAGTAGACTTGGTATCTGAAGTACCTTAGTAAAACTTAGTTCCTCTTAGAATATGGAAAAGGGATAGATTTATAAACAATTAAAAACTATGGTGTAATTACAGAAGTATTGCTAAGACTTAAGGGCAAGCTATTTCACAGTAACAACTAGAGAATGTTTCATTTGCAGATGGCATGTTGGGCAGTGGTCATCCTGAGATCACTTGAATAATCAAGACACAGAAAGTACTACATGATCACGTTCATATGTGGAATCTAAAAGAAGCCAGTCTCAACACGTTGAGAAAATACTAATGCTGAGGAGGAGATGAGAAGTATAACGTGGAGGTGAGCGGATGTTGGATGGGAATATTTTTGACACCAGAGGATTATTTAAGAATACAAAGATATTTAGCCTTTGCACAGAAATGTCACAACATATGCATATCATAAACAGGCCTTTCTAAAGCATAGAAAGATACATTTTTTAAAAAAAAAAATGTCATAATACATTTATATTAAAAAAAGTAACTTCTAGCTTAAAATTATAAGGGACGAGTTGGCTGCTTGTTAAAAGACTATAAATGAAATAGTAACAGTCCCATCCACACAGGAATATGCTGTTGTGAACTGTATTGAATGATGCTTTCTCAATCTGTCTATGAATAGAAACCCACTCTGCACAATCTTGGGGTAAAGTATAGTCGCACATATAGAGCACCTGAAAGAACTGTCAAATGCTCAAATATTATGGCTGCTATTTACAGCTAACCTCTCTTTTTTTTTCTATGAACACATACTTCCAGAAGACTATAAACTAAGTTGAAATGCATAAACATTAAAACTTAGAACAACTGATCCGCAGACAATTTGAATTCCAAAGATTTATTATTACTGTTATTGTTATTATTTATATATCTCTGTGAGTGAATTACAAATGTGTATTGGTACCTTTGGAGACAAGAAAAATTATCAAATCCCTTAGAGGTGGGGTTATAGCAATTTGTGAGGCTCCTTATCAGCTCTGGGAATGAAACCCAAGGTCTCTGAAAGAGCAACAATATATCTTACCTGCTGAGCATCAGTCCTATAACCAGTATGTTAATAGCTAAGTGTTTCCTGTACACTACATAACTATTTTCCCTATAATATCAAAAGTTGACTTTCTGTCATCAATTAAACAAAGTTGTCATTTGAAATTCCATCTGAAAATTCCTTATTTGCACACAGTGTCACAAAAACTAGTTTGGGGGTGGGGTGGACTTTAAACAAGAGAAAGAGCCAGTTTTATAATATTATTTTGTTCTTTTTTAATTTAAAATGTTTTAGGAGATTTCTTATTGCCTTCTTTAAAAGATTGTATTAAGTTTTAAAAACTCAAATGAAAAGTTTTAAAGAAATTCACAAGGTAGCCATTCACAGACATTAGTCCAGACTTCTGCCTCTCCTGCTTTAGATACTTCTTCCTTCTAGGGTTTCAGGTCTTCTTCAATGCTGTTCTTTTAAAGCTTAAAGACTAGGAGGGAAGAAAACCACTCACTGTACATGTCTGACTTTGTTAGATCCCTGGACCCAGAATTAGAAGAGAAAAACTACTCACAAAGTTGCCAAACATACATGGTGCTGTCACCTATGTGCCACACACACACACACACACACACCAAAACAAAAACAAAGACATACTAACAGAACCTAGAGACTATTAGCATCTTAATAATATTTTAGGCTTGAAAGTTTCATATTTATTTTGTGAGTGACGAGAATACTGATTGCCACTACACATAAAGTCAGTGGCAATATTGTTTCCGCCATTTGCTGAAGCTGAACTCTAAATTATAAATTGGCTTGTAGTCAATGAATCAAATGACCAATCAATTAAAATATATATGCTTAAATTTAGATTTTCAATAAATATTTTAAAACTATCCTAGTTTATCAAAAATGTGGTTTCACCTCTAATGAATTAGTGAATACCACTTCTGCAATTTACAACGAACTCATTTTCATCAGTTGTTTGTGTTCATAGTTTATTCCCTTATTATAATTAGTAAAAAAAAGGCTCGGTTTCATGGCTCTCTATCATCCATCAGGAGATACTACTGCACCTATTTGTCCCTATCATGTCTCTATCATACTGTCTGTACGTATTATCTTCTAACTTCAGGTGAGGTTTCAGATATTCTTGTTGGTGACAAAAGGTGTGATTTGAAAATTTTAACCATTTAGAAAATGTTAATGAAAATTTAAAGGTAAACATTTTATGTTAGAGGGCTCTTCCTTTTATTCCATTTAAGTAGAGCTACAACTGAATTTTGGAGAGATACTTCATTTCTTTGACACAGAACCCATGTCATCATCGTGATCAAAAAGGTTTTCCTGTGCAATAGATGGAGCTCCTTCTTCGTAGGTAATCAGACTGTATTAAATTTTGGATTTGTTGACTTCTCATCTTTGAAGCTAATATGGAAGTTAACTTCACATACTTTATAACTTTAAGATTTTTACTTGGTTAAATTTTTTTTTTCATTTTCAGAAAGCCTTTCTAGGGAACATCCCTCAAAATCAGTGATAGTTGTGATTCATTGTATTTATTATATAAAATGTCTTGGAAGTATACATTTAAATGATCGTGAAAATTAAATATTATTAAACACACTCAATATTTTTATAGGAATTCTTGTCTATAGGGAATATGCAGAAGTCTCAATACTCACTATAAAAAAATCTCAATAAAACTAAGCTATTCCATGCTTAAGTAAGTCTGTGGAGATGAGCTATGCAAATATCATTTAAGCCCATGATTGTTACTTATATAAAAAGTACCTTCTTAACTCCATGAGACTACCAACTATTTTACTATTCAGTAACCTCACACTTTCTAAAACAAATTTTTAACATGAAAAATACAGGTGTAGGACACTGTAATATGGTACAGTAAATTTAACCATTTGAATTGTTTACCTATCTATTCACTATTGAGGGTTTTTTTTTTTTTTTTTTTTTTTTGGCTATGTTTTTGTTTTTTAGAAGAACATCTAGGCACTTTATAATCTGAACAAATAGGTAATAACTTCCTTTGAGTAAATTAAAATCAGGACCTTCCTTACTTCCACTTTGATGCTGGCTTAGTCTGCCTCACATTGTACTACACTAAAATGTACACTTCCAGTATTTGGTTAATCACTCGAAGCTGTGTAGACAACTGGGGTGAACCACAAAACACACCACTGTAAGCTGCAGGAATCCGGTGATCAGGAGGTTAAAAACTCCCATCACCAGGAAAGGAGAATTCTTACTTAACCCAGTGGTACAAATTATTTCCAGGTGGTGATAATTATCACTTACGGTGTTTGATATTCCGGACTTTGCATCTAAATTTAAACTTGACAAGTTAAACTTTTCATCGTGTGCATTTTCCCATAATCTCTCAAAGGCCAAAGACAAGGATAGACGGATTAGTGATGGGTGAAACCAATTCCACCCAAAATGGCAACACTTAATTACAAGGCTTGTTGTTTATAATTAACCGTGTAAATCACTAACTTGAAAGTTTCTTTTCAAAGTATTTAAAACCAACTCTTTTCCCAGGGGGATTTAATACTGTATATTATTACATACTTAAGTATTATTTTGTTTGCTTGAAGAACAAGATGTGCAAATGACACATTTAACTGACAGTCTTGCCAGCAAATTTGGAAATTTGTCGTTAACTGCATTACTGGCTCGATTCCGCAGGGCTGTATTTTAGGACAGTCAGATTATTTTTAGTGGGGAGATACAGTTTATGAAGGCCGTTTAAAAACTCAGAAATGAACAGTTCCTTCCTTAGCTATCAGAGAAGCTTCCTTCTGCAGCAAAAGGGAACAAACACAGAGACAGCAGGCAGACATGCTACAGAGGTGTCACCTTGGTACACAGCCATAAAAAGGATGTCTCTAGCAAATCCCTCCTCTCAAGGATCAGGAAACCCTGTGGAAGGGGAGCTAAAAGGATCTTAAGAGCTTGAAGGCATGGAGAACACCAGGAAAACCACACCCTGTAAATCCACATAAGCACTTTGCATAGGAATGCGGAGACTGGGACAGCATGGGTAGCGTCTGCTCAGGTCTGCATCACATGAAGCTCTAATGTAGAAAGTGAATACATGCCCATCCCTAACCCAGAAGCAATCTCCAATTGATAAACCACTTACAAATGAAAATTTTAGTTTTCTCCAACAGACTCTCACTGGGGAACCAAATTACTCCTAAGTGTAGGCTTCATGCCCAGAAGTAGCCAGCCAACAGAAAGTGAATTCAATAGCAACCTTAGAAGTTCCTACTCTCATATTGTTGAACCAGGATTTTTTTTTTTTTCTTAAAATTTCATCATATTATTTTTTTATTTTATTTTTTATTTTATTTTATACACACGGTTTTCTTCTTTTTACTCTACAAGTCCTTTGTTTGTGTCTTCTAGTTTAGTGTTTCTCTAGGATTTCTGAGTGAACAAAGTTGGACTCTATTTCGGGTTCCCTCTCATGGGCTGTTTTATTTTTTTTTATTTCTGACTATTTCCATGGGTTAATTTTGTTTTACCTTATTATATTTTATTATTATCCTTCAAAGCCTGTTTTCTAATGAGAGACAGAAAGGAAGTAGATCCAGATGTAAGGGGAGATAGGGAGAAACTTGGCAGAGTAGAGGAAGGAGGAAACACAATCAGGATATATTATGTGAGGAAAAATATCCATTTTCAATAAAATAAAATAAAGATGCAAAAAAAAAGTAAAGAAAAGGACAATAAACACAGTAAGGATGCAGCAGGTATCCTATGTAAGTCATAGGTTTTTGTTGTTGTGTTTTTTGTTTGTTTTTTTCATTTGTTTGTTTTTGGTATTATCTTCAGAACTTTCTTTAAGCATAGGAGTCAGAATGTCATCCAGCAGATCAATAAAGTACAAGGAAAAATAATATGTGCTCAGTGGAGTGACTAAATTCCTGTCTTGGGAAAGACATGGGAACAGAATGCCTAAGTGTTGAAGCTAGTACCAAAAGAATACAATTACATTGCTTTCAGAAATACTTACTCCATAACCTATAGCTGATGACAGTGAACACATGTTATATGCCAAACATCATCTGAATAGAAGAACTTGTCATGACATCTATGATTTGAAATTATAGCCAAAACTCCAACTGCTGCAAACTGTCTCCAATAGCAGCAGTGTTAGGGACATTCTGAAAGATATTTGAGTCTCAGGGGGCATCTTTCATCTGACACTAATGTTGCTTAACATAGACAAATAATTGGTTAAAAGTTTTCCTCCAAGCAATACATGAAAGTTATATGCAGCTTCCAAGAATAGTTAATGAAATATATACTATTATTGTCTTTAAAAGCACTGAGATTGCCGGGCTGTGGTGGCGGACGCCTTTAATCCCAGCACTTGGGAGGCAGAGGCAGGCGGATTTCTGAGTTAGAGGCCAGCCTGGTCTACAGAGTGAGTTCCAGGACAGCCAGGGCTATACAGAGAAACCTTGTCTCGAAAATCCAAAAAAAAAAAAAAAAAAGCACTGAAATTATTTAAATGACTGTAAATAAGCAATTTTTGAGAGCAGAGAGTGTCTAAATGTGCGTACACAAATGTATCTTCTGAGTTGCAGTCATTAGTCTGTGATCAATATTTAGAAACAGAAACTACATAGATTATATTATGTATTAGATGGTAAATGAATTCTAAAGTCCTCAGTGTGTGTGTATATATATATATATATATATATATATATATATATATATATATATATGTGTGTGTGTGGTGTGTGTGTGTGTGTGTGTGTGTGTGTGTGTGTGTGTGTGTGTTATAGTTATAGTAGGGGCAAGAATATTATTCCTATATCAAAGGGGATCAATCTGAGAGTAAGAAAAATATAATGGCTGTTCATGACCACTGAGCAGTATGCAGTAGTAGATCTAAAGTCTAAACTCCGTTCTTAAGCATCTAAATTTTTACATCTTTCAACAGCTGTCAACACATCAAAAACTATAAATTATTCACTTCCTGTGCCAGTTTGCATCAAAAGAAGCCACAAGGAAAAGAAAACATGGACATACATACAGTTGTTTGAATTTCCTAAAAATATCATATCCTGTTATATTTGACAAAAAGTTAGGGCCAAAAAAGAGTTTTCTAGTTCCTGATTTGAAGTTTCATTAGGTAATCTTTCTTGAGGCCTTGTACTGTCAAAGGTACTGGAAACACAAATAAATGTATAGATCTGTCAGCAAACAGACAATTATGGCACAGTGTGAAGTTCAGAGAGAAAGCTACTGACATGGCTACAAATAAAGATCAGCAGCTCATGATCAGTTTGATCAATTCAATTTTAATTTGTAGCCCAACACAACCCTGTACTCTAAGCCAATCTTTGAGCTTCATTGATTTCATTGTTCTCACTTCAAAACTCTCCCAATGCCCTCCTTTGACCATTTCTGATTGTGCTATATGCTTAGGGAGACTCAATGAACTAACATCCAACATCAATGGGTTTTTCCTTCAGAGCCTTTGTACAGAGCAAGCTACTATGAAAGGACACTCAGGTATCACTTAGCAAGTCAAGCCTTCACGCTCCACATGCCGCCTCTTGATGGCAAGACCCCTTCTCTTCTGCAGATGGTCAGCCCATCACTCAGAATTGAGAATTCAGAACCTAGTTTTATTGTTCTTAGATTATAAAATCCGTCATGTACAAAAAAAAAAATAAAAAGATGCTAATATGTCTCTATACAAAACAGCAAAAGGAAAATCTAAATATCTCAAACACTTTAAACTGCACAAATGTTGCAATCAGAAGATGAGTGGAATGTGGTCAGTGAGAAAATGTGGCGGCGAGGCATTGCTCAATACTGTGGGTTGTGTTAGGAATTCCTATAACTATAACAGAAGATAAATGAGAAAAACTATTGACGATTCATAATTCTATTATAGGAGCCATCCTATAACTAAACTACAATAGAATGACTTACAGCAGGGAGAAAAAAAATTAAGTTAGGATTTCCCAGTCTCATGTGATAACCTTAAAGGACTGAAAAAGAGTTTGGTATCACAGTCTTGATCTCCTATTTACAATTCATTATACAATTCATACCAACAGTTCTCTGACCAAGTCGGTTAACTAAAAGTTAAGTGTAAATTCAGAACCACAAAATATCTCATATGCACTAACATCAATTTTAATTGACTGTTGTATTGATTTATGCATTAACATAGTAATTAATTATGTTACAAAATATATTTTTGGCCCATCTGAATTAATAGGTCTGTTCTAAGTTGTCTTTCTCAAATAAATTCTCTAAACTTTCTAAAATATATATAAATTGTGATTAACCTAAATAATGTACAAATTTCTTACTTTAACAATTAACATGATCAATTTTCACTGAATCTTTCTGAAACTTTGACATTTTAGTCACTAAAGAATTTTCTTTCTGTTATCAAATTTTTATGTTTATATAAAAATTTAATTCATTAATACTGAAATATTATCATAAATTTAAAGACATGACAGATTTGGAACATTCACCCAAAACTTCTATTCCTGGTAAACAAACAGGTCAACTGATCAATAATAGCAATTCTGAATATGTGTGCATATGTCACAGAAGAAAATGAACCCTACTCTCTGAAAGGCTCACTGTTATGAAGTTTTACATTTTGTTTTGGTTTTGCTTTTGATTCCTCTATGGTGCTTCTATTCATCATTCTTTCTTATCATAACACAAATTCTGAAGTTGTACCATCCATATATTCAATACACATTAATGATTTTCACCATGGCCTACTTAAGAACAGAAAGCTATAATGAATCATTATCCTAATTGAACCAATTTTGCTGTCTATGCCTAGGCAACAGCATGCTAACACAGCATAAACTTTGAAAGTAGCTTCTACATGTCAATCCTCTCCCCACATTCTGAGTAATTCATTTGTGCTCAAAGATGAAAACTGGACCGTTAGGAAAACAAAGTAGGTGCAGAAGTCAAGTGTGACACTTGAGAACACTAGAGCTCTTTAGGGCCCACAGTACATAGCTGTCTTCTCTCTGGAAACCAATCTTTTGTACCCTCCTTCCATCTCCACATTCTCCTTTGCCAAAGGACTATGATTGCATTTATCAAGATATATTTTATGATTCTGAAGAGACTTTTTGTTCCAAAGCACATTCCATTTTAAGATATACTTGACATGTCTTACCAAAATTGTTGAATATTAACACTATATTAATTAAGTGCGTTTTCAAGAAAGAACTGTGCCAAGACCTATATATCCACACAGCAGAACCCAAAATGGGAAGCACTGAACTGAATTATATAAGTAGCAAATGTCAAAGGTCACAGGAGCCACAGGAGCCCTTGTGATAGCCACAATACAATGGAATTCCTTTTCTATGTATAGACCAACATGCCATGCAGGCTCTGCAGAAGATATTAGCAGTGACAATATCAGTAAGTAGTTCAGAAATACAAGGTTCAGAAGCCTAGCCAGTATTGCACTTGTAATTTATCATATCATAGCACAGCCTTACTATTGCAATCTACAATTTACCATGTGGGCAATTTACAATTCAAATGAGTCCTTCCTTTGTCGGAGAACGGACTGTGTTCCACTCAGTCAGTATGACACAAAAATGTCTGGTCAGTTTCATTTTAAATGCATGCTTTATTTGGTAATGTTAACTAATTACTATCATTATTTTTACTGTTTATGGTGGCAATATTTATCAGGCAAAATGTAATTTGGAATCCTTCCTTTCACCCAAAACTAATTCATTTCCTGACATTTCGAAATATTCATGTCTTGATTAGACATATTATGCCTTTAAAGCTGTAATACTGAGATGATTTATTTATTTCTTGGAGCAGTGTTAAACAAATACTCTCTAAAGGGAAGGAAGAAGAGAATACCAAGTCCTTTCCAAGACTGGGGAGAAAAAAAAAGAAAAAAACAAGAAATATGAGGAGATGAGCAGAGAGGAGAGGAGAGATTTAGGCCTAAGGAAAAGGATTTAGGCGCCAGTCACTCCTAAATTTGCAACCTGCATTTAGATTCTGCCTTCCCACTGTGGCCAATGGGGAGACTCTTAACTGGCTTGCATCAATTTCCATATCTGTAAAATGGGGATGATACCCCCCTCCCAGGCATGTGGCGAGAATTAATTAGTGCTTGTGAAACGCTTTGAAGATGAAACAGGCTGTGTAAATGCTAACTATTATTATTATGAGAGAACTGTCAAGTGCTATAATTAAACAATTTTAAGTCCTACAATATGACCTACTCCAGAATAATCATGGTTCCAGGAGGAAAACGTACAAGCCTTAGCTTTCTTTCTTCTCTCTGGACCAACAAAAGCTGGTAGGAACCCAGCAGCCAGGGATTTCCCAGTGCAGTAAGTGGTAAATGCACATTCCCCTTAACCTCAACACAAACAATGGCATGAAGGCATTAAGACAGGTTTGAAGTAGCTTAGTGTCCATGGGGATACAGACGCCCAAAAGGACAGAGGAAGAAAAGAAAAGACTCCAGACATTTTCAACTACACCAGACACAAACAGGGAAAATAATCAACTCGGAACGCTGTTTCCTTTGCCATGGGGAAGGGGGAAGGATGGGTTGAACTGAAGCCCTTCACAGCATTGTGGTGACTTTGCAGACTTGTTGTGCTCCGCCTCCAGTCTCAAGTTTTAATCCGTCATTTTCTTTCAACTTAGAAAGGACAAAATGACTGAGGAACCCTTAACATTCCTTTGCAGTCACATGCGATTTTTCTTCTGAAAGAACCAACTGGTTAATTCCTGTAAACTCTTAACTCCTTGGTTTCATTTACATGAGCACAAAAGAGAAAGATTTTACCAATAAAGAATGTTTAGAAACTTGACACTGTTTAGTAACTGAAAAGAAAACGGCATCCCTATTATTTTCTTTTTCTAATATTTACTTTAGGAACTTGTTCAAAACAAAATCTACCCTTTAGTGCACAAGATGAAGGTCAATTAAGATAAGGAAAAACCAAAATGATATCTCAAAATGAGTAAGAATCTACCTGAATTTAGTGTAGATTTCAATAATGGGCTTATCAGACTATAAATAATTCATATATCTTACAAAGTCCTTTGTATAACCTACGAGACTTTTAAGTAGAGTTATTCTGAAATCACTATGTTCTAGAGTTCATGTTTGCTTAACATTGTAATGCCCATATGTATTATAATTAAGCATGAAATGTAAATGTCCTGAATAGGACAGATTTTTCACATTGGTACTGATAGATAATTCATCAACACGAAATGAAGAAAATAGAATCTGAATATAGAATTTAATTGTCTTTGGAATATTAGGAAAGAAAAGGAAGCTGCAGATCAGTAGGACAATGTTTTAAAATCAACAAAGATGAGTGTAGGTGGCTGTGACTAAGAAGACAGTGCTGGATCCTTCACAGGAAACATCTATGTCAGAGCTTGAATATGGGTCTCAGCTCCTCACAAATGCCTGTTTGACTGAGGCAGCCACGTCAGGCCTCATATCCTTCTTCAGAAAATATAGGAATATTGGCTTCTAAATCACAGGACCATTGTGAGGATTTCATAACTTAACATATAGAACTATATTCCTTCTTGACCAGGAAGAAGAATATGGCTGACAAGCCAGGGTTGGAGGCAGCAACTAGGCCTGCCTCACTGGCATCTGTGCAGATACCACCTCAAATGACAGCCAACATTTCAGGGTGGCAAGAATATCTTCTAATTATACCTCAAAAGGTTACATTGTATTGATTTGCTCTACGAAATTACTAGGTATGCACAAAGCTATGAAAGTCCACTTAGTGGTTAATCAGACTACCACAAAGCTCTTTATAGTAAAATGAACCAAAGCACAACACTTTATCTGACAAAAAGAAACTGATGTCCACCAATAAATACTTTTCACATCAGTGGCAGATAAACCCATCCATCGTTTAATTAATTTAATGGCTACATTCTCCAGTGTAACTGGTATAGGATTTTTGGCTTATGCTTTTTTTTTTTTTGGTTTATGCTTTTAAGTTCTTATTTTATTTATTATTATTATTAATCTATTAACCTTTTGGCTGTTTTGAGACAGAGGTCATGTAACCCAGGCTGTCCTACAATTCTCTATTTAGTTGATGGTGGTCTTGAACTCCTATTTCTCTTCCTTCTACCTTCCCAGTGCTAGGATTATCAGTGTGTAACAGACTCTAGGTTGAAACTCACTCTTTATGAAATATCACAGTACACGGTCTTCAGATTTCATAAGTAATTAGACCTAAAAGGAAAAGTGGAACACAGACAGGAAGGACAGAGAAAACAATAAGAAATCACGCTGGACACTTGACCAGGCAGGCGGCTGACTAGATAGGTTACAGTACATTCTTACTGGAACACCTTGACTTCTAGTGTCTCACAAACTATCATATATATTAGTATGGTTATCATTTGTATCCCTTACATTAGTATTCAAAATGGCTTTGCCCTCATTATTGGAAAGGATCCTTCTTGCTGCTTTGCTTTCTTTTCCTAAGACAGAAGTTATCACAAGATAAACATGGTGATGACCAAAAACATTAAAATAAATAACTATAGCATGCTGTGGTCAATGGCTCCATGGTGTTTTCTTCTATGGCTGCTAATGTGGTAACCTGTGTGATTATGCGTTAGGCTGTTCTCTCTCGGTGGTGCAGTATATTAGGTTGGATGCTCGAAAAGTTTAATAATTGGTATGTTTTTAGATATTTGTTTTAGATAGTACACATCCTCTTTTCAGTAGAATGGAACACTGGATATTATTTTTTCCTTTTTATTTATTCATCTTATAATAAGAAGAATCAAAATAACTCTGAATGTTCACTGATAGCAACTATAATATACATGTAACTATTTGAAACTAAGATAAAATAATCAGACAGAACCATAATAGCTACTGTAGTATATATAATGTTTCCCTTCATTTACATAAATAAGTACATTATATATAAATATTTACATATAGACAGTATACAAGATATATGTTCCAAATCATGTTCAATTATTATTCTTTGTATTGAAGAGCAAATGGGTTTTACATATTCCTATTTGGTATTTTAAACTGAAAAGTAATATATATTCAATAAAGATGCATCATAGATACAAAAGACAGCCACATACAGAGAAAGAGAGAGAGAGAGAGAGAGAGAGAGAGAGAGAGAGAGAGAGAGATTTCAGTGTTTAAGTGAATATTTCCAGAAAGTTGCTTTTTTAAAACTATGCTCAAATTATACATGGCTACAAGCTCCTAATATAAGGAGGCACCAGTCAGTTTGGACAAAGCGGTTTGCAGAGCCATTTGTTATGCTGATCCCAACAAGCAATCTCTTCCTTGCTTTAAATTCCCTTACATTTATACACAGAGCAGAAGTTCTCTCTATATCTAGGTTGGTTAAAACCAGGCATATGCTCATAAACATAGACAAGAAGTTATCAAATCATTCCGAGCAGGCATCCGACTCTTGTATTCATTTTCTTCACAAAGCCAAGTTCAAATGCCTAAATAATAAAACTGACATTATACTCACTCATCAACTATATTTAAAGTTTATCACCGACAGTAATTTCCTAGAAATTTCTTCTTAATCTAGCCTCCAAATTACGGGAAGTTTACTTAATTTTACTTTTTAATTATATTAAATCATTAAAAATTCCCATCAAACAACAATCCCTTAAAAGATGATTTGAGTACCATAATTTACTAAGCCAACTTTCTATGCATCACTTTTTATTTTTAATCAGAAGGAAAGACCAAATATTATGATTCTTTCAAGACCAAATATCATTACATTCTCTTTCTCTCTTCTTTCTCTCTCTCCTCCCTCCCTCCCCCCCCCCCATTACCTCTCATCCTCTGGCCTTTCTCTGAGCTAGGCAATGAGGAATAAATATCTTGTGGTTATTCTGTAAAGTGATCAGTGTGTGAGTTTCTGTTGCCAATTCTGGATCTATGGCAGGTTGTTTGATACTCTAGTCAATATAAGTACCACATATAGTTAAATGTTTCAAAATAAAACAATCTTCCTTGGGTTATTAGGACTTGGGAAACATTTGGACTTCTTTCTGAGGTCTCTGTCTGCTTTCTCTAACATGCCCTCTCTGAAGAGTGTCTCTACCACCCTACAGCCTTACTCAGTCTCTCCTTTCCTCTGGCCAGGAAGGCCTTACTGCAGAAAGGGAGCTTCCTGCAGGCCAGCCTTTCTACATGTCATTTGCTGAGTTCTCTTGCTCTATCCTATTGTCTGCATGGAATGCCTAATGTTCAATTGGAGAACTAAACAATGACTAACATCAACACTGGAGATAAAAAGAACTTGCATCAGTGCTAAGAATCATTCATATTTAATAGAAACTTAAGATAATAATAATATAAATAAAGAAATAAATAAATAAATAAATCAGTTCTCAAGCATGGCCATTGTATACATCAAAGATTGACATTCGGGCCTAAGTATATTTGAGATTTAGGTATTTCCGAAGTAAGCACAATATAAAAGAAGGAAGCTGTCTAGTCAAGCCACATGAAAATCCTTAACTCCAATAAGAAATTACTTCTAGCAGACCTGTTACTCACTTGTGGGTCTAGCTATAATTACAGTTTCATGTATTGGTAAATAAGACTACATTTAAATCTATGAAAGAATTAGTAAGAAATGAAATAAATTCCCTGTAGAGTCTGACATGACATGTCTGATTCAGAATGTTAGTCTTAATCACACAAGCTTCTGATTGCTAACAATTAAAATCCTGTTTTTTTTTTCCCTCCTACTAATTGAAAGCCTTTGTTAAAAAAAAAATAATAAGTTGTAGAATTTACCCTGTCATATTAGTGACAAGTGGCACTCAGCTGGTAAAGTAGTATATTAATACTGATTGCACTGATTAATAGTACTGTAAAAATTGCTTCAATGGTGCTTTAACATTTTTTAGAGGAGCAGAATGGAGACATTCTGAGTAGAATATATAATTGGTTTATCACAGCCTATCACAAAGAAAAACATTAGAAATGTATGAATGAATGTGAGCTTTTCTAGTTTGAATCAATAAGCTTATTTCAAAATGAAAATGTCAAATGAAGTATCTACCTTCCCTATATTAAGAAACCTTTAAGAAAATAAAGCTCACAGCTTTAAAAAAAAAAAAAAAAAACCCTTTAAATTCAAGTGCTGTCAATAATCATGCAAATGAATATAGATTCAGCATTTATAACTGTCAGAAAAGCCAATATTGATTATGGTTTGGATATAACAGTTCTCACAGAAACATAGCATATTATAAAATAAAATCAATACCACAAGCTGATCTGATGAGAGTGGAAGGCTTCCATACATAATAGTTGGTTTATTAAACCAACAGTTTTAATAAAACATTGATTCTTCCATACCCACATTTGGCAGTTAAGGATCTCTCCTTTTGGACATTTATAGTTCTCACTAGTAAATAGAGATATAGAAAGCCCTACTCAGAGCTGCTTGCCCCTCCTCTCTCTCTTACACTCTTGCACTTTTGATCTCTTGATCTCTCCACATGCTCTCTCTCTCTGTCTCTCTCTCTGTCTCTCTGTCTCTCTGTTCTCTCTGCTCTCTCTCTCTCTCTCTCTCTGTCTCTCTCTCTCTCTCTCTCTCTCTCTCTCTCTAGCCCTGCTACCCTCTTAACTTCCCTCCCTATGCCCTGAATAAACTCTATTCTATACTATAAAAGAGAGAGAGAAAAAAACAACAACAAAGAAAGCCCTACTCAAGTAGACTTTCTGCCATAGTATCTTATTTAAAAGCATCTATCAGCGAACCCATTTAAGCTATAAGGAAGATTACGGTAGACTGGAGTGATGATGTCATGTAAGGAACTCTCCTGCTTGGGACAGAGTTTTTCATGGCATGGCTATGTTACAGCCGGGCAATGTGGTAAACACCCCTGTCTCCACACACATGGATAGATTGCTAAAGAAAACTAACCATAAGTACATTTGTAATAATGTAGAAAATCAGTAATGAGGTAGCTCAGGCTTGGAAACGTAGATATTCTAAAGCTTAATTCAGAAACAGGTAGACTCCCAAGGAGGCACAAGGCTTTCAAGAAGACATCAAGCTTGTCTGGAATGCAACATCCTTATCTGCAGAATGGAGATAATAATACTCGCCCCCTGATGCTTAAGGACATTATGAATACTGAAGAAAATTTGTGTGAAGTACCACTCTGTTAACTATAAACTTTCTGTTGTTATAAACTCAGGTTGTCCAATCTAGAAATAGTTGCTTGCAAAGTGTTGACCTCTCAAGTTCTGGAAATGTTCTACCAAGCCAGGAAAGGAGCTATCTGTTAAAGAACATCCAGTGAGGAATTCTTGGCATAAAGTAGGGGGTTGTTCTATTTGACTTCTAAAGCTGTTATTATCTTTGGAAATATGTAACTATCCCAGAAGATCTTTTCTGCTCCTTGATTAAGTTTAACCAACATTTACTGAGCTCTAACCACCAGACATGCAAACATTAACAAGAATCAATCCATGTCCTTAAGGGACTCTGCACAAATGGAGGACACAGAAATATTCACAAGTTCAAATCGACATAGCGCATCTGTGATATAAGTTGTAGAAGCCCCACATATGGGAGGGGTTGCCTCATGAACATAATCTCAAAAAGATCATATCAGTAGGATCAACAAAGGAATGAAATGTTCTTGTTGGATGATATATATAACAAACTAACGACTCCAGCAGAACTATGGGGTCTTGGAAAAGACATATACATTGTCTAGCTACAGGGCCCAGGACAAAATTAAAGTGTAGTGCTAAAAGCTAAATGGGTACTTCATCACTTAAAAATAACTGTTAGAATGACAGATAACAGTGAAATCCAACAAATTGACTGGATTTTACAAAATATATGGTTATTTGGATGTTTTATTGATTTTAAGATTTTAAGATTGATTTTAAGAAAATCAGAGCCTACCTTAAGAGGCCCATTACAAAATGATAATTTAAAAAAAATGCATTTCAGGGCATTATGATCAAGTTTGCACAGTATTTGGTGCTGACAACAGTTGTTCTCCAACCAGAGTTTTGCTTAGGTTATAAATTCTAGCTCTTCTAGGTGTCTCTATAGCGTATGCTTGTGGCCTATATTCAGTTTAGCTCACTTAAACATACATTTGAAAAGTCCTATATTTGCAAAGTAAATGTGACAAATGCTTTTGCCATCAACACTATATACCTCATGTATTTTATGTGCAGCATACTGAGAGTCCAGAGAAAGACATTCAGATTGGTACAAAGTTTCCGGCAAAGTGAATGAAATGATTACCAGTATAATTTTTTTTTCAAAATGCTATTCTCTGAAAGGAATTCCCTTAAAAATATAGTTGTGCGAATATTATCACATGGCAGAAAGCACAAGAGCAAAAGTGAAAGGCGATCTGGGCCTGCGCAGGGCGAGGACATTTGCAACACCCGGGTGCCCCTTTCACAACCAGACTGCTAACACAGCAGCAAGGGCAGCCGCTCGATCTCTCACCTCCAGACATGCCTGCCTTTTGCAGGTGCGTCTCAAGGACTTCTCTCTCTTATTCTTTGAATCATCTTGCAGACACTAATGAGCATCCCTCTTCAGCTTTAATTATTGGCCCCTGACAAGTCAACATAATAGGAATCAGCTTAACCAAGCATAGTCCCCAGCGGCATGTTCAATTACTCAGGTTGTGATTCTCCGAGAGAAGGCTGAGCGGCTGCTAATTTAACACTGTCAAAAAAATAAACACGGAGATCATTTACAGTTTATCTTTTGACCTTTATGTCACCAAATCTAACAAGATATCTTTTTATATATATTTTTTCTCCCCTTGAATAGAATCAGCGAAATAAATATGCTGTAAGCCTGTTCCAAGGAAAATTAAAGTTACTGCCTGAGTCCCACAGAATGAATGTGGTTACATAATGTTCTTCGGAATCTACAAATGATGAGATGGGGGTGGAGGAGTCTCTTTATTTGATCTACTATCTGGCCATAACATTTTATTAGTGCATGTCACAGGGAGACAGTCATCCCACCACTTATATATATAAACAGTTATCATGAATGTAAAATTAAGTTCACATGAAGGGAAGAATTTTTATTCTCTTATTTATTATTTTGCAGTGCTTGGGATGGAACCCAGGTCTTGGGCTTGCTAATTTTCAAATACTGTGTCCTATCTCTGCTCCTAAAGAAAAAAAAGCATAATTTCAACAGTTTATTTTTGAAATTGTTTTGATGGAAAATTATAATAAATGTAATAGGTAATTAGAAACAATAAAATAATGTATATTTATAATAACTGCAAATAGACTGTAATAAATCAGCATTTTAAATTTCGCAGTACAGCACTGAAATTTTCTCAATAAGTTTACTTGATATAATCATCAACTCTACCATATTGAAGCTATGTCATTAACATTCTTCTTCAATTCTTATAATAATATGCTTGTTTTAATAAATCATTCTTTTTATGCATGCATGCATACAATCTAAATCTCTCCTTTATACAATTAAATGAAAATAAGTCATTTACCAGTACATTTCTTACCTTCAAAATTTAATCCTGGAAATTCCAGAGTACAAAGTTCATTCAAGAAACAACTGATTAAATTTGACCTGGTACAATGGCCACAGAACACTTATCCCTAGAATACTGGAGTATAGAAATGCATCACTACCTAGTATTGAAATAAGTCACCCTGGAGACTAGGCTGGATCATCAAAAATGGGTGTCATCACCTACTAGCAAAACTAAAACAAGTGATTTAATGGTGATGCACTACTTGTAACTTCATATAAATATCTGTGTAAAATATATTTATGTAAATCATATTACATGTGATTATGCACAAGATTCTAAAAGCAGGCCAAAGTTCATGCAAAAGCAAAGAAGTGAAGAAAATCTGTAAAACTGAATCGGCATTCCTTGTGATTAACCTACAGTGTGAGGGAGATATTTCTTGTCTTCCCGAACTCCGGAGATACCCAAAGTGGTGAACAAACTAACTAACAAATAAAGTAGCTTCTTGCGCCAAGACTGCCTGGACTTTCAGCCCTACCAGAGTCCCAAGATAGACTTGAGAACCTGAAAAATACAAAGATACTGCTACAGTTCCCCACCCAGACCCACTCTAGGATCCTTCCTTAACCTAGATCTGTTCCCACTCTCAAAACCCCAGAAAGCAATGCGCAGAATTAAACAATTGGTTCTGGGTGACAAAATGGAACTGTGTTGCCGCTTTCAGATTTTCAATTAAAATTTTCCCGTAGTAAAAAAAAAAAAAAAAAATGTTCAAAATAATTCACACATTATGGCCAGAGAAAACTGCAGCATAGTCTTAAATACAATCTTTGCAGCAACTCAAAAAAAGCACAGCTCTCAAAATTTGGATAAATGGGGGATTTATCAATGGAATGAATAATAGACAGAAATACATTTCAGTGTGGAGGTCAAGAAAGAAGACATAACTTTTTTTTTTTTTTTTTTTTTTTGAGCTTGTGATAATTGGTGTGTCTTTTTTTTTTTTTTTTTTGGAAATTTTATTTACATTTCAGTTGTTCTCCTCTTACCCCATTTCCCCCTCCCTCCCAGGAACTCCCTATCCCATCCCCCTCCTCCTGCTTCTGTGAGAGTGTACCCCCAACTTTTACAAAGAGATTAGAGTAGGAGGCAAGTCAATGGGACGATGAGATAAGGGGCGACTGCTCCAGATGGCACGGGTTCAAAGAGAAGGGCCTTTGAGAGGCATGCCAGAGGAAAGAAAGAGACAGGATGCCCAGGGGTAGGTGAGGAGAAGGACAAAGGGGGAACAAAGAGACTAGACCAGCTTGATAATGACCATGAATGAAGAGGAGCAAAGGGGTAAAAACAGTGAACTGCCTAAACACTCAGGGACTCTCCTTCCTCCTCTAGTTACAGATATGTTCCTATCTCTTCCTCTGGTACCTGTGGGAGTCTCATTCCCCAAACATCCAAACCCAGGAAGCCACTAACAAGATGTACCGGACTCATCATAACACTCAGTTTTCAAAGGTAAGGCTTGTCTGCACAGATCACCTTGGACTATGGTAGAGTTTTTAAAAAGACACTTTTGTCTTACTCTCCTCTGAGAAGTTTGGAATTGTTACTTTCAGCAAAACACCAGGTAGGATTTCAAGCAGGTTTTTAAATATCCTTTGTGTTTGCCAAATCCTGGAGCAGACTAGGCAAATAAAACAGATTATTTCAACATTTGTATTTCCCTCTTCAACAAGAGTTCCTTTAGATTAAAAAAATAATAATAAAATGAGACAGGAAACTAAACAGTCATTCGTAAGATTCCCAATATGTTATCAAGCACCAGTGACCTTTCCCAGGGATTTTTAACAATCAGAGTTGTTTGGCAAGGCCTTCTTTTTCTCCCCAGGCTGATCAATTCCCTCCAGACAGGAGCATGGGAAGCAGAAGGAGATAAGGGCAGGACAAGGACATCAGCATATGGCTGGGTGGGCGGAGCATGGACCAGTATATTTCCACTCTGCACACAAACAACTCACTGTGGGGAGATGTAGCTAAGCTAGCCACGAACTTGACAGAAAAGTTCAGAATTCAATATAACCTAACAGCCATAATGACCCCCAATCAACTATGATAAAAGATTAGCCAATAATGTCAAAATACAGCCAAATGATACCAAAGTCTAGATTTCAAAGCAATTAATTCACCCCTAGTCTTAAATTTTGCTTTGTTAATAACTGAGGCATTTTTAAGGTTATAGAATAATTAAAAATACCTTTTCATTACAGAGAAAACTGATGGAATCTACTTATTTGAGATTCTTGCTTTAGAAGCATCTGAAATAAGCAGATAAGTTAGTAACTTTTTTTTTTTTACTAGAACAATATTTAAGTTGCTACTGTTACTTATACAGTGCCTCCATATGCAGCCCAGTAGAATGTAGTTCTAATATACTTCAGATTGTATCCTCTCAATACACTGCATCCAGTGTTCATAAGCACTGGTCACGGTAAACAAGCTCCAGTTCTTAGACACATTGTGTGCTGCCACACTGACAGGGTGCAAGGTTTGTAAGATTAAAATCTATCCTCTTGTAACATGTCCATAATATTTGCAAGAGGAGTCTCTTCCACACCAATAGGCATTGAGCAAATTAAGCCGGGAAATCATTTATGATTCAGAAGTTCATCATTTCTAGTGAGTGATATCTTCTTCTACTTTTTGTGAAACCAAGTAGTCCTATATGCCATACACGCTGCCCATTAAATCTGACTCTATATTTGTTGCTGAAAATCTGTATGTTGGCCCATAAAGAAAATTGTTTCAGTGATGAAATTAATTCATTACGTAAAGGACTGCTTCAGTCCTCTTGTGTCTTACATTCAAGAGGATATATCACAACCATCTCAAGCTTTCTCTTCTTCCTATAAAATGTAAAAGCCTGACCTAGATCCAAGATGTGCAAGATGATCTGGAAAGGTCAAATTCCACCACCATCCTGAATCCGAGAGTCAGAGCTCAATGACTATTGTGAGTCTTACATCTTAGACTTTGGGGAGAAAAATATGATCTGTAAAGTTGTCTCTGGTGTGAAGGTAGCAGAAAACACTGCTACTTCTAGCAAGATTGACTGTATAACTTAACTATATTTAATTAAAACTATGTAATCTTATAAATCAGATCAATATATTTCTAATTAGGAAGCCAATACGTACACTCAGTTCCTTCCTATTGACAATGAGTTGATTCCCAAGCTACTCTGTAAGAATATAGTATATGGTCACAAACGAACAAATTACACGTGTAAAGAGTATTAGAGTGGTTTGGCTGAATGCAGTATTCATAACTACAATGTCCACTTTATAAAAGAAATGAAGAAGTTTCACTGACCTTCAACCAAAGTTTTGAATAGCCAGTGATAATAACTGGAATACAAAACATGTGAGGAACAAGGAGAAGGCGGTATGTAAGCCTAGTTGTTCCAATTTCCTCTATATAGACAGACAACTAGGGTTGAGTCAGTCTCACATACTCAGACACCCTGCCACTTGACTTACATAGACTCCAAGGATCGAATTTGACAAAAGGAGTCATGTTCCTCATTCCTCCCTGGATCATATAGCATTTTGCAGATAAGTCCAAAAGACCCAGTCATTTATAATACCATAGGGTTCACATTGTGAATTTATATAGTCTTTCATTATTGGCCTGTACTTAATTCTATTTTGTTTATGTTTTTTTTTTGTTTTTGTTTTCTTTTGTTTGCCTACTTCAGGGTATTTTGTGTAGTCAGAATCTGTAATCTTCATATCTATAATTACAATCACTCTGCTGTAGCAAAGTTTCATGATGGGGTACAAATATTCTTAGGATCATTGAGTGATCTGATATCAAATCTGCTCAATAGAGAATAACATCATGATAATGTTAATGCCTGGGCTATAAGAAGACATAGAAAAAAATCTTTTGAAATCTACAATGGCACAATAGGACAAAAGAAAGAGAGAGCAGTGAAGTGAAGTCTAAATTCAGTTCTTACAAATGCATGTAACTAAAGTGTTTCATTTCTAAGACTAACATTCTTTCCAGGGTAGTACTGATCTCGATAAGCCTCTAGGATTGTGCAAGATTTATCTCAAATGTACCTTATCTATGTTTCAAAAACTCAATAAGTTCATTAAAATCTCAAGATTCAATCTGTAGTCTTTACCCTTTAATGTACCAGCATCATAAGGTATACTAACATTTATGCATAACAAAATGCATTATAAAATCTTACAAAGATATTCTTGCCATTTATTTGATCCAGAATATTAATGTAACATGTTATATATTTATTATCAGCCATGGTTGATATCAGCATACCAGTATTTTTCCCAGAGTCATTTGAAATATTGATACTGAATTGATACTATGCTAATCACTGGTCTTCTGAATTAAGCTCTTAGTATTTGCAAACTACATACTTTTTAATAATTCATTATAATTTAGATGACATTGAATTCATAAAGTATCAATCTGAAAATTATATATATATATATATATATATTATTATATATATATAATATTTATATATTATAAAGAACTAACTAGAAATGCGTTCATTTTAATTTATTCCTGAGTTTGTATGTACAACAAATATTTCATGTTTATTAGACTTGAAGGCTTAGAGAGAAAACAATATTTTACCTACCTAAGAACAGGGATATTTCTGTTTGGGTCATTATTGAATAACCAATATTTAGGATAAGTCTTTCCTCTAGTTAGACACGACTATGAGTTTAATAAATAAGTGACTAGCTCTAGGCTCAATGCATTCGAGGGCATTATAATTACTCCATTATAGAGTTTATGCACAAAATAAACATTGAACGAAATTTCCAAACATTTTAAAACTCATATAAAATATTTTTATAACATTTTTATACTCCCTATCTCTATATTCTTAGTAAGAAAGCAAATTGCTATATGGTTGGTTGTAAAAACAGGCCATGAATGGGTAAACTGTCTTTTAATCTTTTATATTGTTGCTTTTGGTAGACTGTATACTTTTTGCATGAACTCCTTTGGGAAGCATCAGTGGAAATGGAGGTACACAGACTATAAACATCCAGTGGCCTATACTTCAAGAACATTGAACAATTACCCAGGTCAACTCTGTCCAGCTTCATGCCAGTCATCTCTGGTTGTTTAAATTTAAACTAGAACAAAACAGCCAACATTAACTCACAACATATTTGTGAGAAGAAAAAAAAAAAGGATAAGGGTAAGCCTTCGACAATTTGAAAGGGTTCTGGGAAGAAAATTTTTATTTAGAGTCTTTGAGACATCAATTAGGCACAGAAATCTTTGCTGATGAAAGCCTGACATTAGGAGAAAAAAGAAACAAAGTCTGTTTCCATAAAATCTTAACAATCACATGGCTAAGGAGCTGTTTAAATATATAGATTACTTTGTGCCTTGAATTATTTTGAACATTCCAGGGAACTGTTGTTAAATCCAACTTTAGAGATGTCTCAAATATAAAGGCACACGTGTTGCGAAACATTCAGAGGAAACCATGAAAAGCAATAGTGGTTAAAATCATTGGTTTACTGATTACATACTACCTGTCAGCTTGAGAAGACTGACTACCTAATATCAACTCTGAGCACACTTAGAAAGCTTTCAAAACCACAAGGCACAAAGGTCTGGAGTGATCATACATGTCCATTTATGTGTTTAAATGACATGCTAACAAAATCTAAACATACCTGGGAAGAGGCACTCAATTTAAACTATACTTCCATAAGACTGGCCTGTTGGTGAGACAGTGGTGCACTTTCTTTAATAGTGATTGATATAGGTGGCCCCTGATAACGACAGGCAGTGCCAGCTATGTTTCGGTGGTCCTGGATGCTCTAAGGGAGCAGGCTGAGCAAGCTCTAAGGAACAAGCATTCCTCCATTGCTTCTCTTTCAGTTTCAGTCTCTCGGTTTCTACCATGAGATTCTGCCCGACATCCTTACTGATAGACTGTTTACTAGAAGTGTAAGATGAAATCCACCCTTTCATCCAAAAATAAATGAATAATAAATAAATAATAAATAAATAAATAAATGCAGGCTTCATAGAAAGGAAACATGAATATCCAATACCTATGTTGATTCATGAAATAATGATGTCCACCAAGTTAGCATCAAATGCCCTTCTCCAGTCAGTGACACCATGTAAAACCTCAGCTAAAATGCAGCAAGCGGTATCAGGAGGTAAGGAATGTGCTAAGAACACATCTGACCATTTCAGTACTCCCCTTCCCTACCTCACTACCTTTAACCTATTTACTGAAACTCCAAGTACAAAAGTCCTAGCTTTATTATCATAGGGATAAAGGTAACATTAGCATTAATCATGGATTAGAGCTATGCTTAGTTTGCACTAACACCGTTCCTTCTAGCTCAATGTTTCAAGACATTTATAAATGAAAGCCCTGTGGTATAAGTGAGGTATGTGTGATGAGTGTGTCTATTTCTGAAATGCAATATCTTGCTTTTCATATTAGCAAACATTAACATATTTTCTGGTCACCTAAGTGCATGGCTTATCTTCCTTAAGAGACTCCAAACATTAGAAGACCACGACTGAACCTTGGCCATTGGTGCAAACAGTCTGTGTTTTCCACACACATGTGGCAAGTCCCAAGCACTCCTACAGAAAAGCCCCATTGCACTGCTCAGATTTATAAAGTCACATTCTTTAAAACCTGGGGTATCGGATGAAGGTTTTGATCTCCTTTTCCTTAATAGTATTTTTCCCTGCTAAATGTTTCCAGACTCTACTATCAACAAAAGGTGCAACATTGAGATATGTGAAAATCGACAATTAAGAAAAGTACCCAACACAATAAAATAATGCAAAGAAAAAGTTCCCTTTGCTGGGTTTTGGATTAAATTTGACTAGGTAGAATCTGAGTATATGGATAAATTGAACAAAGTCTAAAGAGGCAAGTACATTCTCCTAGAGCAAGCAGAATAAACAAAATATAATTAAATGTATTAACCATGCGGTCATTAAAATAATACAACACTAAAATAAATTACAATGTTAAAAAATACTTTTTTAAATTGAAAATAGCTTTCTTTCGTATACAATGCACACTAGCCACAGTTCCCCATTATTCTGCTAGACTCTTAGATTGGTATCTTGTCCAGTTATCATCAGAGAGGCTTCCCCTGGCAGCAGATGAGAATACATGCAGAGAGCTATGACTAGAACTTAGGCAATGAGAGAGTCTAAATTAGTCTCCATTGGGTCCCTCCCCTTGTAGCTCATGGATCCCAGGGAAAGGGGGTGGGGGGATAGAGGAGTCGGAGGGAAAAATATCTTTTAAAAAGGGAACATTTACAATTTCTTGTACAAGTAAACAACTAATGACTACCCCCTTAAACTATAACAGTGAAGGAAAGCCTATCAATCATTTACTGACAGGTCTTGCCCAACATAACCCTACAG
Organism: Mastomys natalensis; assembly: GCA_021653895.1. Lineage (NCBI taxonomy): Eukaryota > Metazoa > Chordata > Mammalia > Rodentia > Muridae > Mastomys > Mastomys natalensis. The sequence continues at coordinate 1,132,284 of JAJTUV010000040.1, read as the reverse complement.
ATTTAAAAACTTAGGTACGAAGATTTAAATATCTATGTTGCTGTATAAATATCCCAAGAATAAGTAGCAATGATATAGCGAGCCTGAAATAGTGCAAACACATCCAACAAAAGACAGTAGTACATTAAAGTCTCTAAGATGGCAGGCCTGATAAGGCTTCACCATGATCTTTTGAATAGATCCAGTGGGACAAAATAATGCCACTTTAGTTGTGGCAATTAAAAGGACTTGGGGAAAGTAGGAAGGTGGGGTGCTACATGTTAAGTTCGCAAATGTTTTTACTTAAAAATAATCTGATTATTGCATGGATTAAGAAACTATCTATTGACTATTGTATATATTTACTGGATATTTAAAATTCTGTTAAAAGTTTTTCATGTTAAAAATAATACTTGTGGGATGAAATGGCTCAGTGGCTAAGAGCACTGACTGCTTTCCAGAGGACCTGATTTTAGTTCCCAGCAACCACATGGTAGCTCATAGCCATCTGTAAAGGGATGTGATGCCCTCTTCTAGTGTGTCTGAAGATAGCTATAGTGTGCTCACATACATAAAATAAATAAATAAATCTTTAAAAAATAATACTTATTAGTTTGGCACTTGATACAAATCTGCAATTATAGCTATCATGATTAATTCTCTTTCTCCAAACTGAATAGTAATTCAAGTCCATACAGCGGTCAGTGTGCTTGCGGGTGGGGGTGGTGGGGGTGGGGGGGAATGAAAACAGAAAAAACTTAGCCAATTTGAGCTGTATTGTATTTAAAAGGAAAAGAGAATGTTTTTGTCATCTTAGGACTATGACTCGGTTAAAACAATGTTCTGACAAATTAAGATGTACGTTATTTGGAATGTTTTCCAATTTTCAAGTAGAAGGTACTGTACTAATATAAAAATACTTGTCCTATGTCCAAACAATTAATATACTTGCTAAATTTAAGCAGGGGCACTCACTATAGCCAAGTATGGGGACAAACAAAGTTTCTTACTTTCTAGTTATAATTTCTACATAAGCTGTGAAGGAAAGTATATGGTTTGAATGTGTATATGCACCCACACATACATATATGAATATATGAGCCTGTCTGTGTATATGTGTGGTGTAGACACATATATGCATTTTCTCCATTAGTTTTATTATATTGCCTAGGATTTACATGAAAAGTAGCTGATCCCCTAAGGCAAACACTATGACTAAGTGGATTGAATGCAAAGCAACCAGCCTCAACAAGTACAACACAAACATTGAGTCAAAAGAGAATACAAAAATAAGACTTGTTAACTGTATTGATATATCCAGTGATAACTGGATAATTTCTAATAAACAGATGAAAAATCAAAAGCAATATGCCCTCCAAATATTCATCATTAAAATAAACACAAAAAGAGTCTCTTCAAGAGTCCTTGCAGGTGCCAGGTGAGGGTGTGCTCAGAAAGCAGAAAAAAAAAAATGCCCTCACTTTTCTGTTGGCTGCACTTTCTTATTCACCACTCTGAGCGAAGCAATTTGATACTAGTTTCTGTAGCCAACCTGGTTCAGCAGGATTTCTCACACACCCTGAACAAAAGGCTATCCCCCTTACAAAGTACTTAGCTCAGATATTTTGTCAAGATTGAATGGATTGCAGCCAGAGAACTGAGCTCAAACCATTGTATGGATATCTCTTCCCCTGGTCACTAAATCACTGCTTTAGTTAGGAGGAGGAGGGATGGGGAGATGAAAACTTTACAATGTTTCATTTCCTCTTATGAATATGTAAAAATGAAATGAAGAGGGGACTGTCTCACAGAAACTTAAGGAGAGTAATATACCTTTGGTTTGTTAATTTACAATGGAACGTCTTAATTCATCAAACTCATCATATGAATTTAACTTAACAACATAAACTTTCTATGGGAGCAAATCCCCTGACTTTTAACTTGTAGTCACAGGCAACTCCTAAGCTTCAACTCTACTCCCTCAAGTCCCCTAGCTGTCATAACACTTAAACTCCAGCTGAGGTAATAGGAGGTATGATAAGTCATGCAATGATAATGGGTATTTCTGGCGTGTTCACCATCCCCGAGAAATGGATGCAATCTTGAGTTTATTTAACATTGACAGAGGTAACACACGTGGAATCTCTGGGCTTGTTCATCACTGCCCAAAAAAGACAGGGCAGTTTCCTTTTTAGTTACATTCCTGCTTCTGCCTTATAAATCTTCCAAAGAAGCAGATGTATCCCAGGCACACCTCAGTCTCGGTAAACACCATTTAAGAACTGAGCCAGCGAATGCCAAGGAAAGTTTCCGAGTCCAGTAATTTATGCCGAATCACACATGACGCAGTGAAGGCTAGAGACAAAACAAAGGGATTGAATAGGAAAACTCAACTTCACATGCTAGAAACAAAAAAGGGACATGGAGGATGGGCCATTAGGGAAAGTGTTTGCCATACAAGCAGAACATAATTTCAATTCCCAGAACCCACTCAACAAGTAAGCATGGAAACCCACTTGTACTCCCAGCGCTAGGGAAAAAAAGACAGGGAGTCCTGTGTATGTCCGGACATCTAGAGCACTCTATTCTGTTTCCTTTATGCTAGAGATCTGTGTCAAAAGACAAAATAACACACAAAAAAACAAACCAAAATAAAAACAAACAAGATGAAAAGTGACTAAGGAACAGTACCTGGGTTTAATCCCTGAATTCAATATGCATACACACATATATGTATATGCATACAAATATGTTATTGCATTCACAAAATACTTTTAATCCTACATTAAGTACTTCTAACTATTTATCAACCAATGTATCTATCTAGTTGTTTATTATCTTCCAATGTGGGCATTTTCTATATCTGTTTGGTATAATTGATTTTATATATATATATATATATATATATATATATATATATAAACTAAATGATTGGAAGGAGAAACATTAGAAAGGACAACAATCAATGATGGCTGTGTTTCTTTATGTAGAGACAAATGACAATTTTACTTCACTTAAGTGGACAATATGGTGACAGATGGCTTTGGAAAGCCTGAAAGTAATTGATGTATGTTGAAACAGCTGATGGTGCCCATTACACATCCTGTATGGACAATAAATTAATTCATTCCCGCTCTTGATGCCAAAATGCTGAATATAACCAATCCTCTAACAGGATTAGAACCCCAAGTTTGTGATCCATTCCTGCAGCAGACTTGATTGCAGGAAATATGCCTACTGACGGCACTTCATAAAAATTCACAGGTCACCTGCATTTGTCCTTCTTTTGAGGAAAGATACTTCTGTGACCAACATGGGACCCAATGGTAAAATAATAATTCTAATGGCTTGCTTTTGTTGGCTTTTAACTAATGGCAAATACTCTTGTTGAAGAGAAGACAAGAGAATATCAAATATATCTTAATTTTGTACATTAATAGGAGTCTACGGTAAACATTCGAGCTTATTAAAAAGACTTAAGTATATGAAGACTAGTTATTTTTACAAGCCATTTGCCCTGGGGACAGGGAATCATAGGGCACACAGGTACCCCTAATTTGTCTGTATAATTTAAAAACAACTTCATCCGAGTGCAGTTGAACGTGAAGCTATGATGTTGAATCTTTATGCAGACGTTTGCCTCTTGGGTGTGAAACAGGGACTTCTGCTGACAAAGGGAAAGTGGCTAACCAACACAGACCATGTGACCTGTGTGCTGGGTGTGTACTGGCAGCCTCAGGTGATGGGCAGTTTTGCTTTATAAGTTCAAATGGCTCTCACAAGTCTGTGTTTTCCAACACCAGCACTTGGCAAGTTAGCTGTCAAGGAAATTCAAAATTATTTGCAAAATTCCAACTCCATATTGTGTTCGTAAAGGCTAACAGCATACATAGCTTCTAAAAATAAAGAAATTAGCACAAAAAGTGCCTCCTCCTGCAGAGACACCAGTCCTAAATGCAGTAGTATGGGTCTCTTATTTGGTTGCTTTGGGGAAAAAATTGACCTTTTTTTTTAATTACTAAAGACAGGAGTTTCTTGTTTTGCTTTTGTTTTTGTTTTTTCCATTTGATGAGCCTGTATTTCCACATGTGTATTAGCATGTTCTCTGAAGCACTACATAGTAACTGTTTAATCTACCAGATTAACTCAGTGTCTACAGTTTGGTGAAAATGTAGAAGTTTGTCTTTCTAAAGTACCCTGTGTCCTGTTTGAGACAGTAATCCTATGAAAAAGAGTCATATAACTCTGACAGAACGTTATTAATCGTTGTTATAACTAAACTAAATATTAGGTACACTTAAAATAACAGCATCAAAAATAAGAAACGTCATGTATCACAATTCTGGTTCTCCTTAAAAGCAATATTTCTATCTCACTGAACTATAAGAATTCCTAACCATTTTCTTAGAAACGTAACAGAAAGAATCTCTATGTTCCCATATGAGTTATGCTACCTACATAGTCATTTTACTTTTACCTTTCAAATGTTTTAAAGCAACTAAACTGTAGACATATGTGTTTACCTGAAGCATCATTTATAGTTAGCATGTGTATATGTGTACTTTACTTACTTGGGGCAAAGAGTGTGTTGTGAAGAACGTAAGATTCTGGCCAGTGATGCCCACTTACTTAAGGGCATAGAAAATAAAGGGCAAACTTCCATCAAACCGAGGATCCTTGACAACCAATTCAGACAGATGGTTTGGTTACATCATAAAGTCACCAATCTGACTGGCCACAGACCCTGGAAGAAACCCAAGCTACAGGGCGCTTAACAAAGGGGCGTGGCTGGCAATCCTGATACACCTGTGATTCAGGTCTCTGTTGTGTTATTTTTTTTTCCTCTTTTTCGAGAGGGCAGAAGACATTTTTTAAGGCCAGAAGAAATGTAGGGGATGACTTAGAAATGAGGGAAATAGAAGAAACCAGAACGCCATCACTTCAGTATACAGACAATACCTCTGCAGTGAGCAGCACCATGTCTTCTCACAGTCTGTAAAGATGCATGATACCCGGGAGAGGATCAACACATCTGGAACCACCATATACCTCTGCTTTTCTAAAATGTTTTGTCATAAATGTCGTTCTCCAAAATTTAAGTAATCAAAGTTGAATCGGTTCCTATACCTTCATCAAAATAGTTTTGTGAATGAAAATAAGATGAATACTGAAAATAGTGACTCACGATGCTAAGACAGCCCTGCTTCACTTCTAGGATGAATCATTCCTTTAGAGCTGTATCCCTGTCTCATTTATGGGCAGCATATCCTACATCACTTAGGATGCCTTAACTCATCTAAAAATTGTATATTTTTTCTTAATACCTTTAATGGTTTTAGCAGTTAACTCCACTGAAAGAAAAGGCTGGTTGTCACTACCAAATTGCATGTATCACTGACAGCCAGATGTGCTTACTCCAAATTCAGAGATGGATGGAAAAAAGATTCACCACATGTTGAAAATTAGTGATTCTAATAACTGCTATCAAGGGACTAATACATCAAATGGACAGTGATATTCAGCATAACAGTTTCTAGTTACGGACATATTTTTTCCACATGTTAACTTCCTGTCTCTATCTTCTTGCTTAGCTACAGAGAGCAAACAAAATTCTAAATGGACACCTTGGCTTTTCTAACCAATGGCTGACATTAGACATGGGAGAGCAATCTGGATTGTGTGCCACATGTGCAGGTACATACATTTTACCACAGAAATTCTCTTCTGGGAAATAGGCCAAGAAGGTCTGGGAATAAGACATTTTGACAACACTATGTATAATGAAAGATTGCCAAGTTACCAAGATAAGAATGAAGAATCCTCCGTCCCAAGCTTTTCTATGCATCTAAAACTTATTGAAGGCAAATGCAGGAACTCAAATTTGGAATAAATCTGAGAAAGGGACTTAAAACTTCCAAGTGAAATAAAATCTTCCAAAGGACTGGAACAAGTAGCATTGTCAAGTAACATACCACTTGCTACCAATGACCAAGAAGTGACACTTCCTGAGCTGGGTGGAGGAGCCACAGTTATGCAAGAATCTGCAAAGCTGGTGTGAGTCCCTGCACTTCCTGTTGCTGCCTTGGAAAAGCCAAGGAGTCATCCTAGCCCTGTCAGCCTTCTTTCCTATTGCGGCAAGTACTCAGAGTGGACAGGATAACCAGATCGAAAGGGCATGGAGCTTTGAGTCTTTGAATGGAGACTTTTCAACCAGGCGTACTCCCTTGTGAGACTATAAACTCAGCCCCGTATTATAACTAAGTTATAAGTACCTAGCTTCATGTTGTTGCTCCAAGTATCAATTGCAAGGATGCTCTGGAAGCCGCTCACCTTCCTTCTCATTGTTACAGATCAGCATTTAGTAACCCTAACTGTGAATCTCCTTTACTCTTTTCTAAGCTCCACAAAGCAGTTGCATTTGCAAACTACAGTGGGTCATTCAAATACTCAACAAATGCGCATCATGGGAAAAGAACAATTTTTTTCTTTAGTTTTAGTTCATTTATCTGAAAAGCTTTATCTCTCATGTTTTATTTTCTAGAAAAAAAATGTGTCATTGCTTTAAAAAAAATGTCACAGAAAGATTTTAGGAGAAAAAAAAAACACTATAGTTAATGGGATTAAAATTATAGTATCGTTCCACGGTTTTATGTAGACATAAGAACCTAAGGATCTTACAACTTCAACTACATCAACAACTATACTTATTGTGGGAGTACACATCAATATAATCCTGATTAAAATACTCCAAAACTTCCTACAGCATTCCAGATTGAAATAGCATCTACTGAAATAGACTTGCCTGCCAGTCTGATTTAGCATCTCACTTTCCCTTATCAGCAGATGGTGATACACCATTTAAATCCATATGCCTTCCATAGGCATAGTTCAAGTGCAGAATAAAAAGAAGAACAAATGTTTGAAAGCTAATCAGATTAGCCTCTGAGTGGAGAAAGTCACAAAGTGGAGTTTCATTTCCTGTAAATGACTTTTACAACATCATGTTTAAAGGATGGAAGGAATTATCATCCCTGTAAACCACCCAGATGAAAATAACTCCATAAGATAAATCTTAGGCAAAAGGTTTTCTTGAATTGGTTAATTTTTCATAAATCTAGACTCTTGAGACAGATCCCAATAATGATAGGAAATGAACATAATACCAGAGAAAGGCTATAAATACAGCCACAGCACAGCACGAGGGGTAAAAAGCATAATAATTTGCCAACTTTATATCCACGTATCCAACTCCTTTCTCCACACTGTTTGCGGAATTTTGGTCAGGGTAGAAGTAGACAGCCGATAGGCTTCCCAGTTCTGCAGACACAACAAGTACATTTATTCATCATCTAGGTACAGGCATTAGGATAATGAGGCTGGGTTTTCAGTATGGACCTGTTCTGGAGTTCAGGAAAGATTTCAAAACCTTTCTAGGTTTGTCTTACTTTCTTTACTATAAGTCTTAGATTCTAATTGGTCTCTAAGTGATTAAAATAAACAGTCCCATGCAGATCTGTACTTACCTTGAGACTAGCACTGTAACAGGCTTTCCTCCCTTAGAAAGGAAGGAACAGAAGAAGCATGATCCTCTATACACGTTTTAGGTTCAACAGACATGAGCATATCTTGGATAAATTAATAATATAGCCAGGTTACAGGTTGACTAAATTCAACAAAAGTGAAATCTAGATTAAGTGTGTGTGTACGAATGTGTGTATGTGTGTACATGCATGTTCCCATATGGATGTAATCTATATGTATGTATATATATTATACAGGGGTATGAAGAGACGTGAGTTGAGACCTGCTGCCTTCCTTAATCACTATCTTATTCCTTGAGAAAGACTCTCACTGTAACTGGGTTCACCTTTCCATTTGTCAACAGTGTCTAGAGAGTGACCCACAAAGGACTGTCTCATCTCTTCTTGAAAATGCAAGGCCCATGGACTTTTTACATGGGTGACAGCGAATCACATCAGGTTCTCCCACTCATGCTATGTCCAGTTAACCAGTAAAGTCATCTTCCTGGCTCCTGAGCTTAATATAATACAAGTTATACAGTATGAAGAGAATGAATTTTGAATCATTTTTTCAAACGGACAAATCTTGTAGGACTCATTGTATCTTTTGAAAGCTTAAACATTGCTTCTCCGCATTCTAAAATCAAAACGCTGTGAGCACTAAGAGTTCTGCTTCACCAGATAAAGAAAAAATTTCAACTTAAAAGTGTTCTGTTAAAACCCAAATCATCTGTGCTTTCATGTGATCTCAGAATCACTACAATAGTCTTTTCATTTCTTATTCCTTAGTATCACATTAAAATATTATGTTATTGAAAAGAATCCACATAAGTAATTTGTTAATCATTCAGTCTTAAGGAAAATTGAAAAATAAATCAATTTACAAGTATGAACAAATAGAAAAATTACACAGGCAGTATGGTCAGCCTTGCACAGTAAGTAAAATGTGGGCCAGTGTGGTGGCGTAATGGACATGGGAACTTACATTCAATGCTGTTCACCTGAGTTTCATCCTGGACCTAATGAGTGTGCAGAGGGTTCTTCTACCTTCTTTACAAGCACTACAGACTTAATCCACCCACACATATACACACATGAAAACAAAATTTAAAACTGGCTTTTTAAATTTTGAAATATGCATATGGACTTTTCAATTTTATTCCATTAAAAATGTGTTGTTTATAAACTTAAGGGAAAGGTAAGGACAACAGAACTAGCTCGAAGCACTAATAAGATTATAGTACAGCACGTGATCACTCAAGTACTCACAAGATGTGACGGGAGGAAAATTCAAAAATATCTACACTGTAAAAGTTACTACTTGCACTTTTCATAACTGTGCTCCAATGTATCTCAAATTCATCAAAATAAAATTAAGCCACTTGTTTTCAGAGGGAAACACACACACATACACACACACTCACATACACACACACTCACATACACACACACACTCATATACATATAGACACACTCATATATACATACAAACACATTTACCTAGATAGGCTTTTATTTCATGTCAAAAAACACTAGACGAACCTCAGCACTAAATGAAATTGGTAAGGACCAGATAGTTCAAGGAGACCTTTTTACTCCACTGCATAATTAAAAGCTCCATGTTGTTAGTTAAAACTCGAAAAGCCAGAAATTTTGAGTGCAGCTCAAAATATAATGTGTTAGTATCCAGTCTTAGAAAGGTAGACTGTGGTTGAATTGGTCATGGGATCTATGCTGCTGAGCCCATATATAACCCTTGAGACCACATCAGCTAATACATATGCACAAAACTTTTTATCTACTTATAGCTTGGCTACATGTTATGATGCGAGTCCAGGTTGAATACATCAGTATGTGGGGTTCATAGTCCTGCATATTTTGAAAGAGCCACTTAAAAGCAGTCTAGATATAAAACTTAAAAGACCTATTGTAAATCATGGAAAATTGGTACACCCAAGGCAGCTCATTTCATTTTAAAATAATTAGAATATGTCTTCAGAGAATTTTTTTTAAAGGAATACCATAAATTCTATGATCATCACACAATGGAGTGTGCTTGACTTTTTTAAAGGCATTAATTTGTATTTATTACAACAAAACTAAAGAAAAAAACTTGACTTCTTTTGTTAGCATTAAATGGGTAAACAGGCTAATAAAAAGACATAATGAGCCCAATGTCTCAGATCCCTCCTGTTTACAAGAACTGAAAGCCTTAAAGCTTGGAAGATTTTAATCAAGACTTCCATTAAGCACCCTGTGAATATCCTAGGGATTGCTGGAATTTAAACAAAGAAGGAAGTAGAATGCTTTTAAAATGACTTAATGTAATTCAGTATTATGATATGCAACAGTTTTAGCCATTAAACAACAGGTGACATGTCAGAGCCAAGCATTTGTCTTTCTTCTCAGTGACAATACATCAAATAAGACATAGAATAGGTCAAACCTAAAAGAAATAATCAGTAAATAAGAACAATAATCTACAAAAATAATTATGACAGTTCTTGTATACAGTGCATCAATCCAATAGGCAAAGTACATATGGTAGACATCTTAACTGACTATACAAAAGATTGTGTGTATTTTTCCTTGACATTTATTCACGCAATTAAATATGCTATGTTTGCTTATTTTATACTTTTGTTCTTCACATTTCCCAAAGACGACTTTTCAACACCAATGGAAAAATACCCAACTCCACAGACTCTTCACTTAATGAGTGCATTAGGTAGATATCATTAAAAGTAGCCCTGAAACATATAGTCATATACATACAAATCACCCTAAATTGACTGTGCAAATTGTATTTATATATTTTAGTGTGCACATGTGCCCACAACAGATGCATGCACACAAACACACACACACAAACACAAGCAGAAGCACATATAACATTAACAAATCACAAAAAAAGAGGCAGTGATTTCATGAGACAAAAAAGAAATGGGTACATAGGAAAGACTGTAGGGAGGAAAGGGAAGGGGAAATTTTCTATAATTATATTTTAATTATGAAAAAATTTAAAGGTCCTCTAAACCACACTTAGATTTATTCCAGGAGACCTGGCATCTGCTTTATGTGCTGATCTACTGAACCCGTCTACTGAACATTATCTCTCTTCTTAGTCTACAAACAAGTCAAAAGCCCTCCTATCTACAACTTGTCTATGCTGATAGTGTTTCTATGATATTTTGTACAAAGTAGGCTTGCAAGTACTCAACAATTAAGTGAAAGTCAATTCATTGGAACTCCCTTCAGCCCATCTGTTCTCTAAAAAGATGGCATTCTCAGTTATCCCTTAGTTAGCTTTCAAATAATTGTGAGGTGGGCACCTGAAATAGACTTTGCTGGTGCTACATAAATGTATCGTTTTCCAAATTTTTACAGTTATGAACTTCCCCCTATAATAACATATAAAGAAAATGTTAGGGATTCTTCTCCTAAACTACCACTATGGAACAATTCTAACTAATGAAAAAAGCTGGAAATGTCTGACTACAAGGAATAGATCATTTTCTCTAGAACAAATACAGAAAATTACTAGAAAAACTGTAAATATGCCTTTCAAAAAGTTTTGTATTTTCTTCTAAAATATAATCAGATGTTATTTTAATAATAAACAACAATCCACATTGGTAGTTCATATGCTTTTATGAGTGTATACATATGTGTACCCCAGAAAGATACATTGAATAGGTTAAATATCTGTATTCTTTCTTTCTTCCATGTCTATGCTAGATGATAACTATAATGAACACATATTTTTTATTGGGAGAAAAAGTGTTAAGAAATACCAATTTAATCTGCCTTTGTTTTGTTCTTAGTTATCCCTAGACTTTTTCATCTCTATCCTTACTCTCAAGCTGGAGGCTACCAGCAATGTTGAAAACCACAGGGGCTAATTAGAAATATGGCCCCTTTCATTATGACCACCCATACTTCAAATAGGTCATCTCTGAATAATGAGATATGAACTCTGAAAGAACATAAAGAACTAAGATAGGTTTATAGTTTTAAGATTTCAGTGGGATGAAACTGAATTATTCACACCCATTAAACAGAGTTTGAATGATTCACAGCCAATTTTATTTTTATATTTGTAATGAAACAGCTGGGATTAGAGTCTATTCATGGACTCCTAAGAAATTTGCACCCCACCTACTAAAATTAGTTCCCTCATCCAAAATTCTGATCAGCACATCTGACAGAGAACAAAACAGGCATTGGTGCTCAATACCAGCAACTAAAGACTTTTTTTCTGTCATTTTGCCACCAGGGTCACTTTATTTCACTTTGTGTGTATTTCTTTTCCCTAAACATAGAGCAGCCTCTAATTGCCTGACATTTTTGCAACATGATTATTTATAAAGAAGCATTCTCTTGTTTTGCATGCTAAGCTTACACAATGTATTCTTTTTTAATGTTTCAGATTGTGTGTGACATTTATTAGTTTTAGTTTCAGTAACTAAAACCTAGTTAGTTTTCAGCTACTCCATGAAAGCCATATTTTAATTTGTACTTCAGATGAATTTTTTCTCTCTTCAGATTCATTAAGCTTAAAGTATAAGGTTTGTGTCTCATAGCCATATTGCCTATTGATCAATTCATATATCAGAATGGTTAAGGTTCAACAGGAAATTGACACGGGCTATGTATTTGCTATTTAGATAAAACTTAAGAAAATGCATATCCACTATCTAGAATTTTCCAAAGCATGGGGAAGAGGGTTTATAAGGGTTGGAGGAATCCTCCAGGGTCGCATAACTACTTAATCACAAATAATGTTTATAAAACAAAACCAACTCTTCTACAGTACAATCTATTTCCCATTGTAATACCAGGAAGAACAAACAAACAAACAAAAGGCAGGAAATGAGAATTAGAATCATGAATTAGTATTCACCTGTAAATAAACCCATATGATGTGGTGTGCATACTTCCAAGCCCCAAATGCAGTGGTTTAGAGGACTATTTATGTAAGGCCAAGATATCTCAAAACTTTTCCGAAATATTCAACTTTTATGGGACATTGAGGCAAACTCTTAGCAAACCAACTGAAACCACATCACATAGTGTAAAGGTTGTGGAGACAGAGAACTAAAGAGACATTGGCATATCATAGAAATCATCCATACAACTCACTAGCTACATTGTTCAAACAAAATGTATGGAATTCCTCTTATTATTAAGAATATGTGCTGTTGTAAATTTAAAAGAAAAAAACAAGAACGAGGCAAGAATTTCTTGTGGGTATTCTAAAATATCATCAACAATGCCTTTAATCGTACTGTGCTTTGCAAGACATATTAAAAGTTTACAAATAAATTAAAAGACTATTTTTCTGTATAAATGACTTTTTCCTATGAAAGGCAAATGATTACTCTAAGAAATGTTAGCACCTTTAAATCTTTATGTTCCAAAATAGAAGACTGGTTTAGCATACCTTGCCCAAACATATGCAATTGGTAGGAAGCATAGCTTTGCGAACATGTAATTAAGAATGGTCTGAGCCTCTGTACTATTTTCAAGCATACAACGAATGCAAATGGAATGTTAGCTTAGAAATGTTCTTGCTTTTCTTTTTCCAGTACTTCATTAAGACACAATAAGCATCGAATCTGGTATTCCGATACTCTCATAATGGAAATAATTTGTAATGGAATAGAAGTATATATCCCATATAAGACAATAAAGATAGACATCATTAAAGGAACCAAACTAGACTTCTGTTCTCTTCTGCCTGCAAAGCCCACACAGTTGTTCACAAATATATTCAAACTTTATCTAAGTAGAAACAAGATTTATCAAAATTGAGAGAAGGTAGCCAAAATATGACCCCAAAAAATTACATGAAAAAGAAAGAGAGAAGAGAAGGTATATCCCCCTCCCCCCAAAAGATGAGCTGTTCTACAGGGACTGTTTTCATCTGAATGACACATAAATTTTTACTAAGATTGAAACTAAATATGTCTAATAACTAAACCATAAACTATACTGAAGATATAATACAAGGTAATATATCAAAAAATACACCTAGGTAGTAGATGTAGGTATGTTCACATAGACAATAAAGAGTTGATATCTGAGATTATTAATTGCTCTATCCTTTATATTATCCTTAATACTCCATTTATAAGTCAGCAGCCAATCCCTAAGGATTCACTGTGTATTAGTCTCCATGCTTACTATGGCTGGAATTTCTGTATGAAAAGGGATCATATTAAAAACAGTGAGGAAAACATTATTAGTAGTTATTAGACATATTTTCTCATATAAATTACGAATTCTATAAAAACTATATCAAAAAATTTAAAAAATGATAGATACAGGGGAATTATGAATGTGCTCTTTTTTATGATTGTTTTGTTTATGTGATTGGTTAGTTAGTTATTGAGACAGAATTTCACTACTTTGTAGCCTAGGGTAGCCTGGAACCTATTATGTTGATCAAACTGTTCTTGAACTCCATAGGAATTCATCTGTCCCAACATTTTGAGTCCTGGTGTTACTGATATGAATTTTTTGGCCTTGCTTTAAAGTGTTCTTTATAAGTGAAATTGGAAATAGTCTAAATGTTCATCAGTAAATACATTAAACATATAATATATGTAACCATAATAATAAGGCCTTAAATATTATGACATGCCTTTATGAGCAAGTAAAAACTTCCATATCATATTGTTAAATTTAAACGAAAACTATGGAATGATAGGGTACATAGTACTACGTTTCAGTAAAATAAATATGTGAGTGTACCTAGAAGATACATCCGATGCCAAAATATGAACAGAAAATTACCTGTGCATTGGCATGCCCCAAGGTTTTCATTTTCTGTACAGTTCTCTTCTTTGTAATAGACATGTATCACTTGCAAAACTTCAAACTCTGTTTTTCAAGATTATTCATATTCACATAAGATACTGGGTGTGCAGAAGAGCAAATTCACTCTGAAAGTGTGCGTAGTCCCCCAAGTACTTGTTAGCAATCAAAGTTAGGCAGGAGAGGCTATGCAGGGACTCTAATCTGACAGCCAGGGCAGCACGTCATCTCTGCCTTGACATGCAGTATGACTTCTGGCAAACTGAGTAATATCACTGCCTTCATTTCCTCATCTAAATAAAAGGAACAGAAATAATTTGAACTTTAAGAATCTTGGATTAATTAATATGTGGCATTAATGCCCTAATAAATTAAGTGAAAGGTAACAGAAATTGAAATGTTCAAGTTTCAATTGCTTAGCCATTAATTATAAATAGCTGCCTATGTTTTAACAGTTTCTTCATTTTTAATGCCTTCCTGGGCATGATTCTTTTTTCCTGAAGTAGCTCTGCAGGTTTTGTCTTCTTCGGTGAGAATTCCAATTAGACAGCTACAGAGCTGCTCTCATGATATATTGGATTATAAGCTAAGTTCATGAAGTTAATTCTCTGAGAAGAGATTATTTTATGGGTCATTTATCTACCAAGACCTTTTTTTAAAAGCATGGTCAAGAATAAGTCTTGAATGCAAAAACGTAAATGAAATGCAACATTACAGATGAATATAATTCACTACATCATATTGTCATGGATCTTATGATTTCTCCACATAAATTCCTGACTGTACCAAAAAGCCAGAGTAAAAACAGATCACTGGCTTCCCCATACCCATCAAGTCTTAAGAAATAATCAGTATCTGTAACTTTTTAAAAATGTAAGAAAATTAAGTATATTTTCTTTCAAAAATGTGTTTGTTTAATATCCTCTGGTTAACCTTGATGTTACAAGTAAGTAGATTTCCATATTTACCCTTTCCTAATTAATACGCCTAAGTTAAATTAAAAAAAAAAAAAAAACCCTAAAAATCTGCTACTTTAAAAAGTCAAGCTGACATGTCAAATTATATTTGAGAGGTATCTTCTACTCTATCTAACTTGAGCAAGAATATCAAACATTCAATTTAGCTTATTTGTTCTATAACTATAAAAACAGAATTAAGATGCCTTCTTCTCACTTCTAAGCACTGACAATCCAGAAAGGATATTATTCTATAAGAAAAAGTGTTATGGAATTCTTCCACAAAGTTACTGCTAGAAATCAGCATCTAGAAATGCCATCGCTTCTCCCAAAGCAAGGAAGAAGGTGATTAAAACTTCACTGGATCCTACCTCATCCTAATACCACATTCCAGTGTAGGAACCCCAGCTTGCCAAGCTTCCTGAGTAACCGAGAGACCAATCACATAACCACCTTTGCTTAACAATCTTTAAAAGCTCAGAAGCAAAGCGTATGAAGAGAGAAAATTCTGAAGAGGAAAATGTTGACGTTTTTGGTGGAAACAGTAACAAAGTCCAAGATGATCACATATTATTTAAGTATGGTATTTTAATGTAAAATCTACACATTAGATTAGTTACTGGACGAGAGGCGGGGGGGGGGGGGAGAACTAGATAAGCTGGATTCACATCAGGATGTGTCTGATGGCTGACACACTTCCAAATCACTGCGCACCTCTCTGTATGCCTAATATGTGGGTCACCTGTATATTCTCCCCCTCCCACACCTAAACAAACTCAACAATGGTTCTCTTTGGGATTTCTGGAATCTACTGCCTCAGACCTTCATAGGCACGGGGTGGGAGAGTAGGGAGGTTGTCATACGGGAAATAACAGATACTGAAGTAAACAACACCGCTTCATATTGACTACGGATCTACAAAGTGCAAGAAGAGAAATCTGCTTTCCCTGCCTAGGAATCCACGTCGGACTTTACAGTCTAGTTTACAACAAGGCGTGCTTTAGGTGTGAGAAAATACTTTAAAAAAAGAAAAACAAAAACATATTTCAGCCACTGGAGCTAAATCACGAAATAAAACTAGAATCCTCAATAGTGAAACTAATCAACAAAACCTTGTTGATGGGTAATTTCATTCCTTTATATCCATCAGAAAATTATATTTTGCTGTAAAATATCAATGACTAGTAAGAAGGAAATAAAGCTACCTAAATTTATACTTAGTAAATACAATTAAAATGGCCATTCCCACGATTACTTACACTGAATTCAATTTCTAGGCTTTATTTTTTGAAAAACCAAATTATAATTGAATTTAGATCATAAATTTTTCTAACAATTGCCAGCCCTTTATCCCCTCAAAAACACATTGACACAAAGTACAAGCAGATAATTATGCAAGAATTATACAATATCTGGCTAGAATAAATAGTAAGGATTATGTTTTATTTTTCCAGTAGGCAAGTAATATATCAATGTGCTTCTGATGGAGTCTCACCCATTCGTGTTAGACTACACACATGTAAAAGGTTCAAAGATGCTGAAGGAAATGGTTATTTACATAGACATTAAGTCAATATTTCCTGTATGATTCTGGCTTGTTTTTCACTAATTATGAAGCACAACAATAAATATCTCTTTTCACTCGAGATCATCTTTACTTTAAAAAGGTTCCTGAGGTCTTGTGTCAGTTGTAGTAAAGGTATTCATCATGGGGGCTTGTTTGCATGGCTGCCTCCAAAAGAACAGTTTTGCATCTGAAAGGACTCCAGTATCAGCAGCCTTTAGGCTATAAATTTAACACTGCTAGAGAAAGAGAGAAAGAAGGTCTGCTTTGTACTGCCTCGGTATCACATTTACAAGATGAGCAAATAATCAGGCTACTTTTGCTTATCAGGCACTCTGAATCTGAGGACCTCGAATGAGCTGACAAACATTAATTAACTAAGCCACACAGCACTGCTGCAAAGAAGGCAGTAAGCAGATCCTGGGTCAGAGATAGATGTTTGGATTTCCTGCAGGCTCGCCTTGAACAGGTAGTGGCCTGCCACGGAACTCAGCTCCCAGAGGCCCACATCTCAAAGTCTCCACTAACGCCAAAGCGGTAGAGGGTGTAGATGTTAAAACCAACACTTTGATAAGGACGTTGAAGCAATAAACCAAAATCAATGCCACTGTGGCTCAGTTTCCCATTGTGGGCTGAAGTAAGCTCCTAATAACTAGAGTGCTCATTCCTAAGGAAGAATTTGTGTCTACGTGTGCAACTAGGACACTGTCTCCACAAATGATTGGCTGGATCCTGGCTGGTGAATTGCCCTACTTCCTCTTAAAGACTCATTCATTCTGACTTCCTATGCTTGGGCATTTGCTTCAATGAAAACTCAATTTGTTACTGGCCAAACGGTTGTGATATTTAAGGTCCAATTGTTTTCTCCCTATTTGCTTGCTTCTCTGTTGAAAGATTTCTATGTCACAAAAATAACTTGAAAAAATTCTAGTGTATGGATAAAATCCAGAATGATAAAACAGGAATTGATAAAAGGTCAATACAATTATATTTGTTATTTGTTTCCCTAAAAGTAAAAACAGTTATACAGTAGTCAGATAAAAGTGTGCAAAGTTGTACATAGGCCAATCAAGATCATTACCCACCACTTAAATATGAAGGGGAAAAGTATTTTTAAAACATAAAACTAATTGATTATCCCACTTTGGCATAGGTAATGTTGAATATTTGTAAGTTTTTCATGAGGCCAAAGTGAAATATAAGTAAAAACACTGGTTTTGTATTTACTAAACTTTGATCACTACTATAGGAGTAAGGTTTTTTGTTTGTTTGTTTTGTTGTTTTATTTTGCTTTAAGCAAACTGTACATGTAACTGTGGACAGTTGTAACAAATTTTATCAAAAATATAGCAAAAGTTTTACTTAACAAAAAATCATTACTATTCTTTCAAACTCACAAAATACTCAAAGACTTTATAGTCATACTGATTTCGATAAAAAGTCTGACTTTTTAAAAAGCAGTTTACAAGAAACAACTTAAGCCAATGTGTCCTATGTCACCATCTGAGCTCATCAATCCACACAGGTGGCATAAACAATTTAGAGCTCTTTACCTGTCTTCACTATTCATAACAAAGCAAAAACGAAAGGACATTCACTACATGAGAACGTACGTAAGCAAATGGCCTGGTAGCCCCAAACAAAGGGGAGTACAGCTCTAGACCTCCACAAGGCAAAAGGAAAAAAAAATAAAACCAAGTAAATACACAAAGAAACAGGAAAAAGGGCTTGGTGCTGATGAAAGAAATCTGAAAGGGAAGCTCTTCTGGAGCACTTCCTTCTATACTTGTAGGAAGGAGCAAACTGTTACCAGCCGACCCAGTAAAAATACATTCATTAATTCAAGTAAAATGTGTCCTCTGAGACGAATATCCTGAAAACAGCACTACAGTCACATGCTTGATGAAAGAAGCCTAAATAATCTGGCCTAGTCATTGAAAATGTTTTCATCTCTTATCAGTCCTGAACTACTTTAAGTCAACACATTCTACATCCTAAAATCTAGGACAACCTTTCTGCGCTTGACTTTTTCTATCAGTCTGTACATCTTGCCAGAATGATTTCAAGTTTTTTTTTTCCTCTCGACAACAGCAATTTCCATAAAAGCATTTACTAGCTTACTATGCTGTGTGCTGCTATACTGATCAAACCAATGAAAAACGACTTCAATGGCCTAAGTGAGTTACTATGGTTACTATAAGTAAACACACATGCCAGAGAGAAGCTCAGTTCACATTACAATCGAAAGTTAATGCTTCGCCCTTTACATAGGTAGAACATGGTACCTTACTCCAATCATCTCTATACTTTTATTGTGCATTTATAAACATGATACTAGTTTGGGGTTTTACAACTACTCAATAGAACTGAATTATTTTTGCCTTTGGGAAAGGCATGGTTCTGGGGGCACTTCCTTCCAGAATGAACAGGCAGTATATTTGCTAGGATAGTAAAGCACCCTCTATTCCACCACCAAGAATAGAAATCTCCTCAATTTCTCAACCAAAATCTCTGCTTACTAACACAACTAGGTTTCATTCAAAGTGCATGAAGATAATACAGATCAAACATTGGAAATCCAGTTAAGAAATCAAACCTAATATTGCCCAGTGAACGAAACTAGCCCATTCTTTCTATTCCAAATATCCAATAGAATTAGAGATTCTCCAAAAGAACCGTTATAACACAAAGTATAAATCTTAAAGATTCAAATTATATTAAAGCCGCAGAAGAATGAGCCTGTCTTGTAAAAGGTTGCGTGTGTGCACCTGTGCTCTGAAATGAAGCAGAAGGGCAGCCTTGAAAACTCATACATCACAAAGGTGAGGGATGAGCCATCCACTGAGGACTTAGTTGTGCTGAGGAGGAGGAGCTCCTACGTCAGCAGCTAATGCAGAGGAAGTGAAAGGACAGCTGAAATGGTGCAATAGAAACCTGCACTCATGGAATTAAGGAAGTAAAGGAACTGAAAAGAACCAATTGTTTTGAGAAGTTCTAGCCTCCTTGGCCTGATCACAACACTGGTAGGGTTTTCAGCCTGCTGCTTAAGCAGCTACTTATCATCCCAAATTCTTGGAAGGAGGCAGGACAGTTGACACAGTGGAAATAATTAATAATAATAATACAATAATAATTTAGAACTCACAACATAATGTCAGTTATGTGGAAAAGGAAGACAGGAGGAAGCTCTAGTGCTCTGAAGGAAACCACCCAAGTGTACACTACTGCTAAGTGTCAATGGACACTAATAAAACATATAATACCATTCTCCCTCTCAAACAGAAATTATAAAAGGTCTCTGAGAACATATATATATATATATATATATATATAATGTACTTAAAATAGGCTATTTACAATCATCCAAGGCCGTTCTTTAACTCTACTGCACAGACACCTGAGACACACAGAAAGGCTACAGAGACTGAAGGAAGTGAGAACACAGAGCAGCTAAGCCTAGTCACAGCAGCGAGCTTCTTCTCTGACCTAAAGTCTCTGACCTACAGGTCAAAGCCCTGGGCAGAATGAACTCTATTTCCTAACCAGGTGTTTTTGTAAAGTGAGCTAGTTTCTGATCCTACCTTCTGTGCAAGGACATAGTTTCAAAACCATCCAGAAATTACTAAACTTTCTCGGCACCGAGATAAAATGCTGAAGGGGACTCTCTGCCTTGAGCAAAATATATAAACAGAATACAGGAGCTTATGAAGTTTCAAAAGAAGAAATAATTTTTGAGAGCATTGAATCTACATTCAGTAACATGCTAATGAAGATTAGGTGTAGATTCTGTCGTTTTCCCTCCCTAAGTGCACCATTGTTTCCATCCCTAAAAGGCCCTGAGAGTACAAAATAGAAGAAGCTCTTCTCTGGGCAGAATGTGCACCATTTACTTTTAGATTTTGTTCATCTTTCTCATTCTTTCTGGCAAATGAACTACAGGCACTGCTCTGTGTGTGTGTGCGTGTGTGTGTGTGTGTGTGTGTGTGTGTGTAGAAATGCTGCTTTTCTTTTCCGGATTAACATCTTGCCCAGGAGTTTACATTCTTAGTGTTTTAATCTCTGCTAACCTCCTTTATCAACCATGCACTGTATCACAGAACCTTCAAATTTAGCAGTCAGATCATGATTTGAATACAGCTGAGCATCTCTGTGGGATGAGAAAGCTCCCTCCTCTAAAGGCAGCTTTGTTGTTTTGCATAATCACCAAGAATGATTAACCAGTCTTCATCAGAGCTGAGAGCAAAGACAAATAGGTAATTGCCTACCTAGGACTGAATATGTGTATTAGACACAATCCCCTATGAACTACTTTCTGCTCCTTTGGCCTTCATGCATATAAAATATCACTACATCAATATAGATCACTTAATTTCACTACACAACACATTAGGCTAAGTATTCAAGATGTATTTTCGATATAAATTATTTTTAAATAAGGAAACCTTCCTACCCGTAACAGCGACTGGGATTCATCCTTGGTCTTGCTCTCTCCAGAAGCAGGATACTGCTGGGTGAGAGATGCCGACTTCTCGCCGCCAGCAGGAGCCCCTTGCAGGAAGCCCTTGGTATCTACTGCCAAGCCATACATAGGTCGTGCCAGGTGGGCAGCTTCAACATTGGGGCTGTCCCTCAGAGTCTTTGTCTGCTCTTGGGAGCTGGACACAGGCGTCAAGAGCCCTAGGCTTGCTTGAGTGTAGGATGGACTACCTCGTAGGATGTCCGCGCCTCTCCAAGCCACACCACGAAGGTCATCAGTTGAACTCTCAGTCCAGATTTTATCTTTCAGCCCTTCCTTGTCATCAAGTTTCTCTCTTTTGACGATGCTCTCGGAACTGTCTCTCCCATTTTAGAGTCTGGGTTTAGCAGACTGTAGACCTTGAGGTCAATTTTAGGCTCTTCTTTGATGGTAGGTATGGCATGGCCATCCTCTTCGCCATTAGCAGTAGTGACTTCCTGTTCCTGGCAGTGAACCGTGTTGAAGTGCTCCAATAGTGACTGAGTGTCCGCAGCTGTGAAACTGCACTGACGACATTTATAGCAGCTGTGTGCTCTCCTGGAAGGAAGAGAAGACTCAATGGGAAGCCAGAATTCTGAAGGGAATACTCTGTGCTAAAATAGTCCTGATGCACCTGACTTCTCTCATGCAATGGAGCAGAGGTTGAAAGAAATACAATATTGTCAACACTCAGAAAATAAAATTTAATTAGCAGGCATTTTCATTTCCATATAAGAATGTGAAGTCTTCAATGTGAAGTCTTCTCGAGTACTAACACACACACACACACACACACACACCACACACACACACACAACGCACACTCACGAACACACATAGACTCACGGGGAGGCAGTTAATTACCATTAGAACTGGGCATTTGGCCTCATTAACGCTGCTGTTCATTTTATCTTGATGGATAATCATCAGTTTTAAATTAGTTAAGTCAATGTTCATGATTTAACCAATGGTCTTTCCAATTTTTATCTGATTTAAACTGAGGCACTGTTTCATTATAAATACATTAACATTTTTTTTAATGCTGAGTTCCATTTTATACTTTTCCCATATATTAAAATATTCTGTGATTAAATATTACTTTTTAACATATATTTAAATCAATCTAGTCAATGCGATAAGTATATCTGATCTATATAATCTCCAAGTTAAGATATGTTGAAACAAGAATCTTCTGAAGGAATTGCTGAATCTGTAGATAGGTAGAAAAACAAAGGAAACTGTCTGCTAGGTATCAACATGCCAATTGCTGTACAGATGTATTTGTTAAAGGAGCCTGCATACGTATGTATGAGTTCATGTGTGTCTTTTCTTTTTAAAAGTTATAAAACAAAGGGATCTTATTGCCAGATTTTATAACATCTTCCTTGTTAAAGAGAAAACAACTACTATATTAGGACAAATGTTTGATTCAAAAATGTATTTAAATGTAATATATATATATCAGAAAGCAAACAACTTTTTGCAATGAGGTATTTTTTCTTTGATTTAAAAAGCCTGACTTAACTCTCCAAATATCATATGAAGTACTTTTTACTTACTTCATATGTCAACAACAACAAAAAAAAAACCACAGTAAGTTCTATGAGCTATCACTTGAAGTTAATCCAATTGTAGATAATCATCAATATATCACTTTGCCAGCCCATGGGCTCCATCCTTGTAAAATAGGAACTCACAGTCTTTGCTTCCTTGGCACTTCCAGGCTAGTCAAGATGCATAGCTTCACTATGCATAAATATGTAGGTACAAAGAATGATGTGTGGAAAGGATGACGTGAGAGAGATAGTGTAAAGCCTACGAGGGTTGCTTAGGAAAGTAATGACCTTCCTAAGGGATGTCTATAACTCCAAAGGACAAGAAGGAGCTGTCCCTTCATGAGGAAGAGAAGAAGGTGTGCTAACTAGGCTTACTACTGCTGTGATGAAACACCATGACCAAAGCCACTTAGGAAGGTAAGGTTTATTTGGCTTATATTTATTTCATCATCAGTATTCATCATCAGGGAAGTCAGGACAGGAACTCAAACAGGGAAGGACCCTGGAGGCAGGTACTGATGCAGAGGCCATGGAGAGGTGCTGCTTCCTGGCTTACTCCTCATGACTTGCTCAGCTTGCTTTCTTCTAGAACCCTAGACGACAGAGAACTGATGGTCATCATACACAATGGCTGGACCCTTGAACAACAATCACTAATTGTTCTACAGGCTTGCCTCAGCTTGATCTTAGGGAGGAATTTTCTCAGTTGAGATTCTGTCCTGTCAGATGACTATACTTTATGTCAAGCTGATGTAAAACTAGCAATCAAAGGACAACAGGGCATGTTTTAGCAAGTTTGAGATAAGGAAGAGGTCACTATAGACAGAGATAACGAAAAGGAAACAGTTTGGCTAGTCCATTGAAAGGGCCACCTAATGCATTGGTCATTGTGTTGGGGAAGAATACTTTTCAAGCCTAAGCAGACCACCATGGAGGGAGGAATATAATAAACATGGTTTAAACATATGCAGGAGGGTACATAACAATTTCTGGATTAATAAATGTGTCTTGTTATAAGGTGTATCTGATGAAGAAACACCAAAAAAGCAAGGCTTTCAAGCCCATGATTTATTGATGGACAGTAAGTTGGAGAAATGGTGCCTCACTCATTTAGTCTATACACAGCTAATGTCACAAAACTTCTAACTCCCAGATTAACACTCTGCTTTTGAATATGTGGAAGCATAAACATTTTGCAATGATTTAAAATAAATAATATTCTGACAAAATGAAACAATAAAGGGGGGGACTACAAAATGTCTTAGGATAGGAAAGACAATGAGGTCAATAACTTTACAAAACAGGTCATGTGATGCCATTCTAAGGCATGAATATCTAAATCATCATTTCTTTTCAGGAAAAAAAGAACAACCTATCCATAGAAAAGAAACTTGTACTTCAAATTAAGTAACTTTGACTGTTGTGAGAAGAAAAAGTTTAACAGTTTATCCTATTTCATAGAATTTTTCAAGTGATATAAGAAATATTTATTCTGTACTTTTCTGAGATTGCAACGTGCAGTTAGCTTTTATCCCAAAAGTAGCATTAATTCATTCAGTTCTAGAGGTTCTTTTGATTTTCATAATTCATAACAGGATCAGGAATTTTTTCGGAAAAAAAATTCATCTAAAAAATGCTATTTATTTGTAAAACTCTAACAGTAGGGTGATTTAAGTGAAAATGGCTTCCATAGGCTCATTTATTTGAAGATTTGGTCTACAGTTGAAGAAACTGTTTAGGAAGGATTAAGAGGTGCTGCCTTGTTAATGGACGTGTATCACTATCATTAAACATCCCCAGTATCTCCCTCTCTCTGCCTTATATATCTGAATCAAGATGTAAGCTTTCAGATACTGTTTTAACATCAAGTTTCTTGCCTGGTGACATGGTCTCTACACTACCATGTGGGTCATGAATTCTAACCTCTGAAATAAACTCTTTCTTCTCTAAGTTGCCTTAATTGAGGTGCCCTGACACAGCAATAGAACAGTAAGTAAAACAGATGGTGTTTGTATTCGCACAGTAAGCCAGTCTTAGTATATACTAAAAACAGCAATAAGAATGTTTTACTTTTCTCTCTTATATTCTTTCTGGTGACTGACGTTAAGCATCTCCTGAAAAGCACACTCTTACTGAATATTAATAGCCATTCTGAAGAATTTTAACCATAGTTTTTCTTTAACAGTGAATAAAAGGGTAATCAAAGGAAATGAAAAAAGTCATAAATGCAAATCAATAAAACTTTACAGGATCAAATAATTACAGGCAAGTTATGCCACAGGTAGGGTCAATGAAGGTGAGGAAACATTTTAATTTAAACATAGATCATCAGTAGGACTGGTATCTAGTAGCATTGCTCATTTCTCAGCATGTACTTTGTTGATATCAAAAAGAGTTTATTGACAAAACTGATATCTTAAAATGATGGAGAAAAGATGTGAGAGTTCTTGAAAGGCAGATCCAAACCAGAAAATAGATAAATAACCAGCTCAATATTGTTTGAGCGTGCTCTCTGACGCAGGGTCTCATGTAACCCAAGGTGATCAGTAACTCACTATGGAAGATGATCTAAGAATTGCCTTTACAGTCCTGATCCCTCACCTACCATGCTTTAGATTTATAGACATGTGCCAAAATACTTTAAAAGTGAGATGTATTTGGTCTTCCTGGGGGAAAATGCTCTGTTCATTTCTTAAGTTTCAATAGTCTGGATAATAGTTAATTGGTAGTAACTATCTTTAATGAAGAGTGTACTTCATCTACAAATAGGTTAAACTGTTTATTTCATTTAGTGTTAGAAAAAAAAAACCACAATGTCATGCCTTAAAAATTCAAGTTTGTAATTCATTTTGAAAAGGATGATTTGCCTTAATACATATAAGTATTCAAAGCAGAAATATGTCTTCCAATAAGAGAAAACCAAGCAACAAGTAGTAACCAATATAAAACCTGTCATAAACTGAAAAATCAAGTCTAAAATTCCTCTTATTCGAAGGCTAGCTAGCTATTTTCTTTTATGTTTCTTTTCATATCTGTTTTATTGAATTGGAGACTGAACCTACAGCCTGGCACATCCCTTGCACTCTCAGACTGAGCAACATGCACTGTCCCAGATAACTATGTTGCATACGTTCAGGACATTTCTGGAATTTTTCATAATTAATGTTTTCAAATAAAGGTTAAAAAGTACAACACATTATTTTCTTCATGGTTTATAACATTCTTAGTATTGTTCTGTTTCACAGGGGCAGTCTTCAAGTTAAAATATGATGTCTACATCTGAGTATTCCAGGCATTGATTTATTAGGCACTATTTAAAAAAATATAAAAATCAACCCTGAGCTTACTCTAATGACCATGGTTTTTATCAATTTAGAAACTGAGCTGATGTTCAAGAGACTTGGCATTTCCAGACTTCCTGACAATTAAGTGCTGATCATAAATATCTATTTTTCAGTATCAACCAAACACATTATTCATTTTCCATTGGCACCTTTTAAAGAAAAATACTAAGCCATAGCGTCATTATTCTCACCAGCTACGGCATTCAGTGTTAATTATTTCAAACTGAAAGATACAAAACAACCATCTTAAAATCATTCATAAATATCACAATGACAAGTACCTGTGATAGAGCTGTTTTCCAGGTCTTATCTGAACATGTCTTTACTCATATATCCTTAGAGATTGCCTGGGCGGGAGGCAAGCAGCACTAGGTTGGTTGCATTTGCCAATATTCCTCCTGCTTCCGGTTTCCAACTTTGCTAATGAGAGCATGTCAAATAACTTCTCGTTTCTAAGTACCTCATTTGTTGTTTGTCTGTAGCTCCTTTTAAAGATCATGGCTTTTGGATTTTGTAATAATATACTTATGGGTAAGTTTATTTGTACATATTTTGCTTAGTGTGGTTTCTGCTTCTTTGTATCAGTACATTTATATCTTTCATCAGTGAGTCCTAGGAAATATCGTTTGCTATTTTCTCATCAAATATCGACCATGTCATTCTCTATTTCTTCTTCTAAGATCCTGATTAGTTGTGTATATGTAAAGACCTCATTGTATTTCCATATAGTATTTATTATCTAGTTTTATATTTTCAACTGCCTTGCTGTCTCTTCAAAACTTTCTGTCTATACCTGGAGAAATGACCAAGCAATTAAGAGCACTGGCTGCTCTTCCAAAAGACCATGGTCCTATTCCTAGTATCCACATGGGGTCTCACAGCTGTCTGTAACTCCAGACCCAGTAAATCCAACACCCTTTTCTGGTCTCTTAGTCATCAAGCAAACAAGTGGTACATAGACAAACATGCAGACAAAACATCCACACACATTAAATAATTAAATTAACTAAATATTTAAATAAATGAATATTTATTTAAAAAAATATTGTTCTAATCTCTCACTGTGATTTCCTTGCAGGCTCTTTATTATTACCTAATCTGTCAATTATCCTATTTGCTTTCTTTAATTTCCAACCATGACGCTTTTTAATTAGAAATGGTATGTGTTCCTTGGCTCCCCTCAGTAAAGTTTTGCATTGCATGATTAATTTTAAATAGTAATTTTACTTCTTTAAACACACGGCAATTATGATATTATCACTGAAAATTCCTGTAGCTAAAATTCCTAGGTATCTGAATCTATCATGTCTGCTTTCTAACCCTTTTCACATATGGTGTATCGGCTCTCCGTCTACATAGCAAACGTTCTACCAGTGAACATATATAAAACTTACCTTAACCCAGGATTACTTTGCAAATAAAATATTGAGTACTTTTCTAGACAAATTTATGTTTATTTCTGATAGCAAACAGTGGAACACTCTATGTAGAATTCATTTAGCGAGCAGCAGCGTTAAAGCCGGAACTCGTGAATTCAGCTTCTTTTTCAGATGACCCCAAGCCTTAGTCTTGACCACTTCCAGCAGACATACTGGCATTTGTCCTCTATGCAACCTCATATGCCACACTTACTTTTCACTTCTCCCTCACTACGGCTTAGCTCGTTCTTAGTGAAGTGAGGAATAAGCTTCGGAAATTCCCCTTAATTTGGGGAAGTCTGGCAATGTATTAAAAGTATGTTTTAACTAAAACACTTGCTGACAGTTGCTTTGTAAGATTTTTGTCCTTCTTAGATCTGAAACATGAATTATAAAACTGTACATATTGATAAAAATGGTAACCAATAAGAAATAGATGTACTGTCTATTGAGTAATAAATTAATAAAAGGCATGAAATAAGAAAACCAAATTTATGCACAGAAAATAATGAAAGGTCCAAGGTTAATTAGGGGACGTACTAACACTATGAAAGGATGCTAAATGACCCCTTTCCAGTTATTGAGTGGATAAGAAAGCTCCATTTAGAACAGCCCAGCTCTTATGGATTCCATGCTGAGATTTCTCTGAGTTCCACATTAACTCTGTTTTGGATATAAATTATTTCACACATATTGTACTCTTAAAGGCTTATCCTGAGTTTTGTTTTGTCATAGTCTCACTCTTTTACATTGAGCACTCAAAGCCCAGAATGTTCTATAATAACATATAATGATAGTAGACATACTCTAGGAGGGCAAATATAAATAAAGAAAGAAAGAATAATTAGCAAAGATAGATTTAAAATAAGGTAAGATGACCCCGTATTCTATTTTTAAAACACTGCATTAAAAAATATTTCTATAGCAGATAGAATTTGAACCATCTGCATGGCTATTCCATTTTACGTTCTTAAGGCTTTCAATGTGATCAACATTTATTAAAGTTTCTCTATACATCCTAGTCGTGAATTACGACTCTTGGAACCATAATGATCTAAATTTCAAATAATTCTATAAAGACTCTCAGATTGTAGATGACCTAAAATCTAAAAGGTCCTTAGATGAATGAAAGTATGTCAGTATTTAAAAGTAAGTATTATTAAAGTACTCTAGGCCCTAAGGACACATTCTATTTCATTTCTTAGCTAATAAAATGCTGGGAGCTTGACTTAGACTCAAAGCCAAAATACTACTGTCTTTGGCATAGATCTTAGATCCTCAAAAGGCTCTAAAACTATGTAATGAAAGATTAAAATGTAACTCACCTTGGAGCTGTCAGTATTGAAAACTATTGTGGAGGCAAGCGCTCCTGGGAATTCCATTTGCATAAAGACTTTTGCCAAGATCTATGCAAGCTCATGTGTTAAACTTTGCAGCTACAGTGCGTGGCAAGGATAAAATAGTCTTTTCCTGGTAGAGGCTACTTTCAATACTAAAAATTAAATAAATCTGAACATTATTAAGACATTTCATTTATTGACACCATTCATTTCTCCAAAGATCATTTCCTTTATGTAATAAACATAAATATCCTGCTTATTTCAGACAAGGCTTTAAGTAATGGCTTAGAATCCTGGTTTAAATGTGTTTACCCAAATCATATGATTACTAGGCATACCAGTCAGTCTTTGTGTGTGTGTGTGGGGGGGGGGTGGCGACATACTAATCCACACATATATGCAAACATGCGTGTGCACACACACACATGTAATATATATGTGCATGTTTTTGTACTTATTCCATTTTTCTTGTGATTAAAGAACTAAGAATTTCTTCCAAAATTTTATAGCACTTCACAACTACATATGCACAATATGCACAAACTCACCCATAATTGTGCATCCACATTACTAAGACTTGAAGAAAAGCTGGTGCTTGGTAGCCCAGGAAGAAATTAACATGCAGCTAACATCAGAGGAGACAGAAACACTCATCGCAAGTGTGAACACATATTTGATTGTAGCACTGTGTCTTTCCTAGAGCTGACCTTATAAATTAAACAGTGTAAATCTCAAGTGTTTTCTGAACATTTTGATTCACTGTGAACATTAGGATGCCCTTCAAATTAACATCTAACATTCTTAGCCCATTGTTGGGCACGACTCCTTCATTACTGATAACTGAGAAGATACATACACAAAACTAAACTAACCAGACTTATTTTAATCTAGGGTATTGAACCTTTATACTGAAAAGTATTTCAAATAGCAAGTAAAAGCTATACAACATACAACAGCTCATCCCTCTCATCTCAGTATGTGGGAAACACTAGGCAGGAATATTGTCAGGAGTTTAAGGTCAACCTGGGTTATACAGAGAGTTATACCCAAGTTTGAGGTACAGTATGACTATGTCAAAAATTAAAAATAATAGAAGAAAGTAAATGCACATTTTACTTCGGTGCTGAGAGGCAGAATAACAATAAATGTTCTGCAGACCTTGTATCCTCAAGGTTGGAGCATAATAATCCCAGATTATAAACAAGTCTCAGTTTAAACTGCTCTTCCTTGGGATGGCATCTCCTGACTTGCCGGGGTTAAGGTGTGGTCTTACTATGTTCATCTCAAGTGTAGTCTTTGGTTCCTCTGATTTTGTGGCACTTGCCACTCCTGATGGTGCCTTTTCTTCCCTTTTACTTGTCAGTTTCAAATGGTTCCTAACTGCCTATTTACTCCTGTACATTCAATACCTGGTACAATATACAGTTCTCAAATTAAGAAGCAAATGATGATACTAAGCAAATACTAAATGAGAAAGTATGAACAGTAAGCTGGGGAAAATAATACATTAGGATAATAAAATAAGGAGAAGAAATGTGCGTGCAAGTGTGTGTGTGTGTGTGTGTGTGTGTGTGTGTGTGTGTTGTCTATGTTAATTAATTTTAAATAACCTGTTTTATCTGCTCCTAAGTAGTGACAGAGCAATCAGAACAACAGGCATTCCAAAATCTCAACATTTTGTTTAGTTGTCAATCAAGAATGCAGTTCAAGTATAAAAAGTGAAAAGAACAACCAATCTCATTCAAAGAGAGAAATGGACAACATACTCTCCAACGGATCGTTTCCAGAAAATAACATATATTATAATAGAACCTTTAACTTGGGAGCTGTCCCTTCAATAATTATGGGATGCAGAGTCATACTAGCTATGCTAAATTAGTAACCTCATCATCTATATCGCTGAGAATTGGAAAATGCTCTCTGCAAGTGGTAGAAGACACTTAGGAGTCATGAGAACACATAAGTGCATTACAATCTGAAGCCAGGGCAGATTGCCCTGTATGTCCGGCCACGTACAGCCCCTCCAATTCCTGCCTCCACCCTCTGGGTTCTCTGACTCCCCTGGTATTTTGCTCCCAAGAAAACTTACCTGTAGTGTCTAGAAATCTCTTCTTCCACCTGGGTTATAAAATCACATTTGGTGCACGAGTGTTCCTTGCTTTCCCTGACAGCCTGCTGCCCATCAGATCCTAGCAGGTGGTTTGCCTCTTGTTTGACGTCCGATGCTTGGGATTCATGCACGGTCTCATAGTGAAAGAGGAGCACATCTACATCAGGGTAGAGAAGGAACACTGGTGGCATTGGTGTTTGACTCTGGAACTTCCGGCCACCCCAGGAGACAAGTGCAACAGCAACAGGGCACAGTGGGAACAATTACTCTTTCTACAAGCAAACGGATAAGTAATTTCTCCAAGGTGCTTTTCTGGGCTGCAAAGGCCTCTGGGACAGAATGGACAGTGCTTAATGGTACACTTGTGGATGTTATGGAGTTGCTGATAATGACGGAGAAGTGGACCCACTACAATCACATCAGGGCCATGGCTTTTGGAATATCTAAAGTCACAGAACTGACAGTTATAGCTTGTTACCATATTATCCTCTGCTCCCTTGCTGGGGAAGTCCTTCTTTTTAGCTCCACTCGAGCCCTTATCTGGCTTGGTCAATGGCTCTCCTTCTACACTTTTGGCTAGATCATTCTGATTAATGACAGAGCCCCTGGGAAGCTTGTCATTCAACTCTGGATTAAGGCCACCTGACTGCACTGCTCCATGCTGCTTGCCGTAATGTTCTAGCAGCTTAAGAGAGCTAGATGACTCACAGCTGAAACTACAAAATTTACACCAGTAATAACTGGTGGCCTCTGTACCATTTTGTCGTGAGGAATCGAGGGGCTTGATGGGCACTGAGTAGCCGACGGGAGTGTCATCTCCAGCTTTGACTGTCATTTTGTCCTGCCACTTTCCTACATCCCCAGAGTCACTGGCTCGAAGCACAGGGATGGATTTGTTAGAGTTTTTCTCTGAAGGTTTCACGCCCTCAGAGGACGGGAGAGACACTTTGATTTTATTCGGGTGAGTCTGAAGAAAATGTTGTTCTAGTTCAGTTGATGAGTTGCCCATGTAAGTGAAATTGCAGAATTTGCAGCGGAAATACTTGGTGTTGCCTTGGCAATCTGGAGTTTTCCGTCCAATGCCAATGAACGTTCCACCTGAAGTGACCTGCAGTGTAGGAGAGATGGAAGTTACTTTAGACGTGCCATGAATTCATTCAGTCACTTCTCTGGAAGGGAGGGTTATTGTCAAGTATTGAACACTTTTATAAAATGGCAGTACTTTTCCTGCATCCTAGGAAACCACTTGAACTACTGAGGTAGGGGGCTAGTCCTTATTTCTCACTGGGGACTACTTGAGTTCTTCATTTTAGGACAAAGGCAGAAGATATGTAATAAAAGTTCTATAACCAATTCAGAGAACTAAATAATACATATTTTAAGAAATCTATTTCCAGCTGAGTGGGTTTGCTCTACATGACTACAGAAACACCCAAATAACAAGGGGTTTCCTTTTGAAATCCTAAGGGTTGCTATAAAAACCAGACGCAGTGGCTCTGAGTTCACTCATTGAAAAGATTCTCCAAGAAAATGTGACACTCGGTTCTATAGCATTGAAGTGGCAGACAAACAGCAGTTCTTTGTTTTAGACAAAACACAGGTCCTAAAATGATCACACAAAGGGCTCCTAACAGAAGTTTAATTATACACAATGAAACCAAATTAAAATGAAGTGGACAAGAATACTAAGAATTTCAAATGTTTCTTGGCCAAAGAATGGAGATAAACCTGTCATAGCCACTATTTCCTCCAGGATGGTCAAAGGTTAAAATAAAGAAACGCTCCATGAAAAGCTATATAATTTTACTGTCTTTGATAAACTTTAGTTGCATAGTAGGACATGTTATCATAGAATATAATACAATACTCAGAAGACAAAGGGAGGAAGACAGAGTTCAAGACTTCCTTAGGCTAAATAGTCAGACTATCTCAAATAGAGAAAAATAAAGAAAGGAAAATATAATTGGTGATATGTAGGTCTTCAAAGGCACATTATAAGAACTTTCCAGATCTGAATAGGTGTCTCAGTCAAAAATCATACCCATGGTTTGAAATTGAATTGCTGACTGGACTCTTGAAAAATTAAAATATAGAAAGGGAGGGAAGGAGGGAGTTAGGGAGGGAAGGAAGGAAGGAAGGAAGGAAGGAAGGAAGGAAGGAAGGAAGGAAGGAAGGAAGGAAGAAAGGAAGGAAGGAAGGAAGGAAGGAAGAAATAAAGAATGGGAATGTAAAGGAAAGTACTTCCTTCAAACATCAGTGATCTATTATTTTTCCAGCAACCAGATGTAATGTATGAGGCAAGTGGCAAAATCATGTTCTGCCTTCTTCAACAGCTGCTCAAAAAATGACATGTGTGATCGCTGCTCATTTCCAAATCATTCCATGAGAAAAGTTTCAGCTTCTCAAAATCATTTGAATGTTCTACTTAGCATGCAAATTATATTCTGTAGTGCATTGCAGAATGGTTGTTTCTCTACTATATGGTACTAAAATGGAAGCTTTTATTTGCTTCCCAAAAAAGGCAGAATCTTAATCAAGTTACTAAAACTCTCTGGCCAACAGCTTCCTTAATTGTGTTAAGTCCTAAATTCATGTCCGGCATTATAGTTCTAGGAAATCAACATTAACAAATAAACATCTTGTTATTGAATGGATATTAAGATAATAATTTGATTGTTTCCACATTCTTATGTAAAAGATGATGATCACACACACACACACACACACACACACACACACACATACACACGCACACATGTGTGTGCGTGTGTATCAAGCAAGCACATAGTTTTTAATCTATCAAAGATAGGATCCCTGAACCATGAGAGCTAATATTGGAGAACCCTGCCAGCCAGAAATATGAGAGTCACCAGCTAAAAAGAGGGACGTCAAATCCTTAAGAAAACCACCTAGAACATCATTACATGATCAAAAAGAGCTGAAAGTTGCACAAAACAGATTCTATTGCAAAACTTCTGCATGAACTTCCCAATTCACTAGAATTAAGAAGAAACCTTATTTTCAAAGAAACCAATATTAAATGGGATGCCATTATCAATCACTTTGGGGACTTAAGCATGGATCAGTGTGGAAAATGCAGAAATACTGTCTTATAATAATGATAATCACAAAGTGCAAAAGTCTTGAGATGAATACTTTTGTTGTTTCAGCTACTACATCGCTTCAATATGCTGAGCTCCTTAACATAAAAGGCTGCAAACTTCTGCTTGACCATGTGAGATTCCTGAGAAACTACCACAGATCATCGCTGTGTTTGATTTTGCAATCTTTAAGCCCCATGTGCCCAACCACACCAAAGTAGTTGAACAATTAGGACACATGTTCTTAGTAAACTCCTACACATTAGATTTTCAAGTAAAATATTAACTATTTCTAGGCATCTTACCATTCCTTTTGAGTTACTTCTAACCATAAATGAAGAAAAGTCTACGAGTAATTATCAGGGAAGTATTTTGATTGAAACGTAACAAACTTTGCAGACTACAGTAGGTCGTTTGAGTTGGTGTTGACAATGTGTCTAAGAGATGTGTTTCTTCTACCTGTGGAAGTAGATCTGACCACTTCACTATCCACTATGCTTTGAACGACTACTAAATTCCAGAATTATCCTAAGAATACATCCCCACTATTGAGCTCTTTCACATACAAAACAAACAACAATTAAAACTCACAAAACTTATTTCATAGTAAATAGTATTCACTTTGATCCCTTCTATAGATTACAAAAATGACTTATTGACTAATGTCTAAAAACCATACTGCTATTCATTACAGAGAGCAAAATGGTTTGGGAATCGCATATTATTAAAATACTACTGAGGGAAATACAAGGTTTTATTATTCTATTTAATTTTTCTCTCAAACTTAAGATTTAGACTCTATGTGGTGTTCTTTACAGTAGCATGTTTACACAAGTCACAGTAATATATGTCTGATATTCATTATTTGGCCACCTCTGAAAAATAAAACAAAACTTATTAGGAGACACTACCCATGTCTACTGCCCACACTGATTTTATTTTTAGTACCTACACATGTTAGATTTGATCTCCTCCTATCTTAATTAAATAAAAATACACAGCAAGAAAATTTTAAGCACTATCAGACACAATTTATTAAAACTTATTGTCAGGAAACAATAGGTTTTTAGACAGAGAGTTATCCAAACTTCTCAAAGGTTAGAATCCAACAATAATTGTAAAAGCATTTCCTAGTTATGATTATACTGAAAGGAAGATAAAACACAGAACATACTGACTTTCTTCCTTTACTAAGCAACATTTGAAATTATAAAGAATTAACACAGAAAATTTCTGTGTAGATATTCACAAATTAAAATCATACAGCTGTATGTGCTTTTTGGACTTAATGTGTACACCTCCGACTCCTTAGTGCTGCTATTTGGCTTGTGCTGGGCTCTGGGATGGACACTATAATATAAGGAGCATGAACTAGAGCACCTCTTTGCCTTGAGGATGTGTAAGATGAAAGATTCTGGATGAAAAACACTTTCTTCAACCTCAGTCACATTCTCATCCGTTTATTTGCTCCTAGATATTCTTTATGTCTAATCTGTGACCAAACAGAAACCTAAGACTAATTTCCCCTCTCTCTGAATATGAATAATGTAGCACAATTTTGCCATTTAATTAGATTATTGTAAGCATCAAATGAGAACTCTAAAGCTATCCCATCCAATGGAATTTTCCAAAGTAATAAAAATGTTGTTGATTTTTCTCTCTGCCATTGATAGGCATGAGTCACAGGGAGATATTAAGATAAAGGCAATGAAAATGACCTGTCTTTCACTGAACCTAAATATTTTCTTAAATTTTATCAATTTAATAATTAAATTAAATCTAAAGAGCTATGCGTGGTCGTAAATTGTATGTCAGTACGCTACATGTATTAGTCAGCATTCTGCAGAGCAATAGTCACAAAAATAAAATATTACTTAATAAAGTGACCCATCCAGTAAATTTCTCCTGCCAACATGATGAATAGATCAAATCGATGGAAACTGGTGACATCAGTGGCAAATTCAACACACTTTGTTCAAACAGTACGCTTAGCATAACTGAAAGGCTCCATTTGCTGTTACTAGGCTAGTGATCTATTTATATTCTCTCTAGACAGCAAGAAGAACATGTTACTAACATTTGAAGTATGTAAGGGTGCCCTGCATTTAGGCTGAAAGAATGAATGTGACTGAGGACACACAGTAAGTTCTCTCCAACATCCCTGAGAACAGTCACCTAGAATAAGGAACCATAAGAACTCATGGCAACTCTAGCATGGTTTTGACCTTCAGAAAGAGCCCTTAATTATGTCATTCATACAAAAGCGAATGAGCATATAACCTGTCCAAAGGCCAATAAAGTTATACATAACAACCAGCCCAAGTAAAACACACACACACACACACACACACACACACACACACACACACACTGACACACCATCAACAAGAACAACAAGAAGAACAACAAGAACAACAAAACAATCAAACAAAAGCAGATTTTTAACTTATGTTCCCATTAAGAATAATGGTGTTATTATGTTTTAATCCCAATTTTCAAACTTAACAGTTTAAAAAAAAATTTATTCCTTCCACATAGTATTTTCCATGGGTTGTCTTTATAATTTATTGCATGTTGTTTAACAGAAGCATTTCACAAGAGAGTTGAAAAACATTCAAAGATCGTTTCCTCGTGGTCTGTACAAATTCATTCGTTTTTCCCTTGATAATATGCATGAAAATTGAATATAACATTATCTAAAGGAACATGTCAAGGGAAAATGTTTTAAAGCCTCGGAATTCTTAAAATGACACTTTAGTACAATTACTCATTTTCAACACATTAGAAAAAGGAGTTGTTTGAACCGCACACAAACTCTCCCTCAGATGTGGTTCCTTTTCAAGTACTATAATTGATGACAACAGAGCAAAGTAGGAGGGTGCTAATTTGAGAGGACTTGAGGTTATGGGCTGATAGTCAAAAAGGTAAAATCTTAAAAATAAAAAGCTAAGTTATTAAATGAAGATCACCGTTGAAATAATGGACTTTCATGTCTTGAAGAAAACTATAAGGGATGGACAAGGCTAAAAATACCTATACCCAGATTTAACCTGCTAATATACATAAGGAACGCTTCTGCATGTGTGGAGCTTCAAAATCACATCCCTGAAAGCCTAGTGTGCTGCAGTGTCACACGTCTTCTGATGGTGAAGAAGTGCTTAAAATTTTCAGTAGCAAATCTAATTATGCGGCAGCCTTTTCACTCTCTATGGGGCTTATTCCTGCAGCCTGTTCTTATCAGGGTCACCACAACAATTCCTGTGAATCCTCTTCACATTTGGATTTAAAGGAGCTAACGAAGTGGGAATGGTGGTCAAAATTTAAAATATTCTGGAGGGCGAGGGGATAGTTAAAAGAAATGTAGTGCTGATTCTTCACAGATAAAATAGCTTATTTAAATTTTACACTGTCATTTCACTCAGTGTGACTGGTTTTCTTATGAACACTTGGTAGCCAGAATAACAGAAGACTGATAAGTTATAATCCTAATCCCAATAAGAAATTTGGAGCCGGGCTGAGCTGAGGAGATGATGCTCAGAAGGCCACAATGTTTGTCATCTAAGCACGAACTCACAAAAAAGCCTTACATTCCTATAAAGCCAAAGTGTTGAGGGACACAGAGAGTAGGATTTCTGTGGCCCACTAGCCAAACTCTGGGATCAATGAGAGACTCTTTCACAAGGGTGTAAGGTAGAATGAGATTGACTTCTAGCACACATCTGTGCAGACCCATAATTCACACATGGCTACACAATACCATATCACACACATACACACACAAATAAATATTAAAAATAATTTGGAAATCAACATTTTACTGGAAAGGAGAAAATACAAGTGTGCTATAGGCAGGGTGCTCCTCAGAGAGCACATTTATCTCTGGTCGGTCTCCCACTACTGCCCTACATGGAGATTAAAAAAAAAGTGCATGTGTGTTGCAAGAGGAAATCTAGGCTGGGGACAGTTTGGTGTGGAGTTCTTGCCTAATATGCACAAACCTTGCGTTGAATACTCAGAACTGACAACGAAAATAAAAACACAGAGAAAAATGAAGAAGGAAGGGAAGAACAATGGACTTTAGGAAACAGAGTTTAATCTCCAAATGGACAAAATATCTTTCCCCAAAGAGCATATTTGTGGCACTTCTACCAACTGAGAAGCACTAGGAATCAACAAGAAATGATAGTCTAGAACTCACAAATGGCCGTGATTTAACACAAAAATCTCACGCATGCCCAGCATTTAAGAACACATACCACCTCTTGTAGAGGATTTGAGTTCAGTTCCCAGACTGATGTCAGGCATATCGAGCTCCAGTAAGATTTGTGCTTTCCTCTGTCCTCAGACACCTGTCTACACATGCTCATGCCCCCTGCAACACACATACACGACACTACACACACACACACACACACACACACACACACACACACACACACGATATAACACACACAGGTGCACACTCACACCCCCACATACATACCACATCACGCATACACCCCCACACGCACACCCCACACCATCCACAAACACACATACATAACACACACCACATATACTACATCACACACATACACACATCACATATACATCACACACACACACACACACACACACACCACATATACTAAATCTCACATTCACACAGGCATGCAGATATATACACACACACTAAAAGTGTTTTTAGAAAACTCACATGAAAATAGATAATGAAAGCAGTATAGTATGTACTGCTTCTGCTGAGTTAATAGTTCCAGGCCAACAAAAGTAGAGCACCCAGCCTAAAAGGAAAAGACAGAAAAGGGTCCCAGAGGCAACATGGGAACTGCAAACAGGCAAACTGGTATCTGAAGAGCAGTCTCAGTGAAGAGCTAATGGAAAGGCTACAGAGGGAGAAGGAACCTCAGTAAACTCAGAAATGTGAGTGCATGGGGGAACTCCTTCCTAGGAAACATGGAAGGATCCCCAAGGAAATGCATACATAAGAAAGGAAAGAGCAAAGCAATATGGAGAAAGAGATGGCTCAGCTGGAGGCCATACAACACAAGCCAGATGCTCTGAGTTTGAGCCTATCAGAAGCTAGATGTGAGGAAACCCAGCTGCAACTCCAGCACTCTATGGTGAGATGGGAGACTGAGGCAGGAGAATTGATCACTCTGCCCAATTAGTCTAGTCGTAGTACAGCAGCGGAAGCACAAAAAAGATCCTGTCTGAATAAGGTGGAAAGCAAGAAAAAGCTTCTGAAAGTTGTGCTCTCAAGTACAACACACACAGACACACAACACACATACCACACACTCCACACATACCACACACCCCACACATACCACACACCACACACACAAACATATATACACTACACATACACACCACACACACATCCCACACATACTAAATATATACACACCATACACATATACACACCACACATATACACACACACAAACACACCACCCAGAAACACACACATGGAGTAAGTTAAAATTTTAATTTTAACTCTTAAGTTTAAAGTATTCTGAATATTCTAAATGAACATAATTAATATGGATAGTACAAAACTAAAGAAGAATAACGAAAGTTTATTTGTTTTCTGCCTTCAAACCCATCTCTGCTGTCAATGTAGGCAGAAGGTACCGGCATAATTATACAGCCCTGGAGAACACAAAAGGGTGAGTGCCCCCCTTAACATTAGTCTTCATGGGGCATACCGACTGAAGAAAACAACTCTCAGACCTTCCATCAGATTATAAATTCTTAAAACAAAGACCTGTGAGTGGCAAGACTATAAAAAAAGCCAAACGCATGCACGAAACATCCCTTAATCTGGGAATAACATTATATTCTTAATTGAGTAAGGCAAAATTTGTCCTGTACCCACTCTGTCAAAACTAGTTTTCTGTAGCAAAAGAATCAGTGAAAATGAATTACAGGAGTTAAAAAAGGAGACAAATCAACACATTTCATTTTCCTTTCAGTGATTTCAATTATAAGCCTAGTAAATTCCTATATGGCAGCATTATACTGCAGGGATTAGATAACAGATAATCTCAAGGAGATCACAAATGTCTGCACAGTTAAAATGATTCAGCATGGGGATCGAGTAGCTCACGAGCTATTGGGCTTCTCTCCCATTCTTTTCTCTTTGGAGTAAATGCAGTTTCCCTTTGAGGAAGCTCTATACTGCAGTAGTTATGAGGCCAGGCTTCTGGAGTCTGCCTCTCATGGTTTACATCCTATCGACCCAAGTTATGAAACTCTCTGCTCATGGGCATGGTACTTTAATCTTTCTATACCTGCTTCCTCTTTCCTTCTAATGGATATAATGGTAGTGTCTACTTCAAGGGATTTTATGAAGATGAGTTGATTAATGCACATAAAGAACCCAGGGACACATTAGCACAGAAGGAGCCCTTAATAAATGCTAGCTATTATTAAATGTAAATCTAAATCCGGGGGAGGAGAGCTGTGTGCAATATTTATTATGTAAACTGAAAAATGATGAAAGAGGGAATAGATCAACTTAATAATACTGACAGCATAAAGGCTGCGTTGGCCATTCAATTAAAACCAAGCAAGGTTGAGGGCCTGGAAATGCATAATACGTTAAGATTTGAAGTCATGGGATGAATAAGAAGTCAAGATATGCTAGGTTGAATGAGTCTCAGAACAAAGAAAATCAGACAATGAAATGCTATGGCTTTTTCCTCTCCACATTTCCCTTCAGTTGGGGTATTCGCTGTAGCTCTGTTGCCTTCCACAGCTTCAAGTTTGCTGTAGTTACAGTGACCCAAAGAATGAAAAGCACCCGATAATGGGCCTGCTTGATACAGTTAGCAGAGCAGGCCATTTGGGAGATAAAACTTTTATGAACAGTTGAATGAGTCTAAATTTGATTGGATGCACTGATAATTATGGGATGTTTGTATCCTAAACAGTCTGCCTTGAGAGAAACACTGATATTCTAGAAAAAGGATACACAGTCTTTAAATGATAACAAACAAACCAAAAACCAAAGAGGGATGGACATTTATCATTCCGCTCTGAAGTTAACAGAGCCAAATGGAGATTTAACTGCCATGCAGGTAAATGGATTAGTTAGGATGGTCAAACTTCTCCTCCTTGGAGGGCTCCATTATCCATCTTAGCCATCTCCACTGATGAAAATAACTTGGTAAATGCCAGAACTTTGCTTTGCTTTATGGCCTTGGGGTGAGCATATGTTTTATTTTGCACACTTTATTACTTGTTAAAGAGATACAGCCCTGAAATAAGTCTGGATTCATACACCAAACATTCTGTACTCCATAGACAGTCTGAATTGATTAAAGTCTCGTTCACCAGTTTTTTCTAAGATGCAATAGTTCTCAACTCAGAAAAACAAAGACACAGAACCTGCTAAGATCTACAACTTCCCTTATACTCCAGATCAAAGGAAATTGCAAGGCAAAAAAAAAAAAAAAAAAAAAAAAAAATTGGAAGTAAAATTCAAGACAAGTCAAAATAAACCACAATGAGATTAATGTTCCCGGGTGTTTTATTTTTGTTTTGCTTTGTTTTGTTTTTCCTTTACTTTTTTAACTAAAACTTTAATTCCTGTGTTTAACTAAATACACTATATGTTAAGGACATATAGAGTTCCTATAGTTAAATGTGTCAAAGATATAAAAACAATGGAAAGTTTCCTATCATTAAAATCTGTTCTTCCTGTTTCTAACATTACATATTGTACAACTGTGATAAAAATATTTATGAAACGAAAACATAGCATTCCTGGTTCAAACAGAAGAGAGTCCCTGGTAAGTTAAGAAAGGGTCCTGCTAGTAAACTTTGGATTTCACTGAAGGCTAAAATGAATCTCCCAGAGCGAATCCAGTAGCTACTTTCCTAGAGTCCTGAATAATGTAGAACAGCAGAAAAGATCTGCTAATATGGAAAGGTTTGTGTGCATCTTGAGCTTTTATCAGCTCGGGATAGTGTAAACACTTTCCCGTGGGAAGCACAACTTGACAGGACTCCTAATTTTATAACCTGATCTAAGAGCTAAAAGCTCCCCCATAAAGATGATGCAAACGCCCTAATGCACAGCACATTAAGCCCTAATGAAACAGCAGAGTCGGCCTTGTTAATGCAGGCCTCCATTCAG
The DNA here is from genome assembly GCA_021653895.1 of Mastomys natalensis. Taxonomy (NCBI): domain Eukaryota; kingdom Metazoa; phylum Chordata; class Mammalia; order Rodentia; family Muridae; genus Mastomys; species Mastomys natalensis. The sequence continues at coordinate 1,089,939 of JAJTUV010000040.1, read as the reverse complement.
AGAAGGTTTAAATATAAGCATAATAAAGCAGATTAAAAAGAAAGAGGCTGTAATTACTTTTTAAAGAACTCAATCTCTTGTCCTATTATTGGTCTACTTGCGAGCCTCAAAGACTGAATACAGATTGTAAAAATGACATGAGGCTTGCCAATCAGGCCATATCCATTATTCTCAAATATGTAAAAAAAAATAAATAAATAAATAAATAAATATAAAATCCTGATAAAACACAGAGAAGTGATGGAACATTGGGAAACTAGAATCCTCATCATATCTAGTGACTCAGAGCTAGCCATTATCTTTTCTTGTGTTTTGTGTTGTTTATGTTTTGGTGTTGTTTGGATTCCATTATTTTTAGTTCGGATGGGGGGGGGTCATTTTCATTTTGTTTTTCCTCTTTTCTGTTCTCGGGGTTGTACATATGGTATGACCGCAAAATGTACAGTAGAGGACCTTGTGAATTCCTTAGTCCAAACCAAAACAGTTGTGGTTTTACAGTGGTTGGTCTTCACCTAGCCTTGGTTCCTTATCTACAGGACAAATTGTTTGGAACATCGTTTACATGGATGTGATTTGTGTCATGCAATGTCTGTGCTATTGAATTTCAAATATTTATAATGTATATATGAAAATCTAAGAAGCTGTTTAAATTACTCCATCTCCCAAACTAGCTATCTTATATTAGCAGTCAAATTGTTTCGATTATTAATATAGAGAACCATCCACGTCAAACCAAACTATAAATCAAAGTCCTCTGAGGTCTTTCCTCGGCTCCTTTTTCTTAGTCTAAAGTGTCATAAATATATCATTACCTGACTGCTCTGAATTTTCCCTAAGAAACAGTTTAATTGAAAAAAAATTAATGAATGGTTCATCCACTTCTGCCATTGACTTAAACTAATGTAGTTCAGTAAATGATTCCTGAAATTGTTCATAATACTGGCGTCTAAAATAATATTTTATCAGTATATATACTAGCCATTAATTCACAAAAAAGCAGTATATACTTGTATGCCTGGATGGATGGATGGATGGATGGATGGATGGATGGATGGATGGATATACATATTTCTTATAGAACTCTGCATTAAAGAAATTCTGTAGTCAGTATTTTATGTCACAGCATTAGTCAAAACAAAGTGCCCAAAGAAAGAACTAGTCAAAGAACATTTCTGCAGCATAAATCTGTGAGGGCAGAAAGCAATTTCAACCATGCCTTTGGTGCTGAGTATACATAGAAAGAGTAGCTGTTTGTTTGGGGGTTCAACATAGAAACTAATATGTTACTCAGACATGTTTGTACATCAGTATTAGGTATGTGTGCACCAAATGCTTAAAGTCATCATTGGCCAATAGTGTTCTTGGTGTTCTCTTCACAAAAAAAAAAAAAAAAAAAAAAAAAAAAAACAGAAATTAACTTTCTGTAGATTTGACCCTAAATCCATCCACTTCCTTAAGAGAATCACCCACTTTCCCCATGGGTTGGTTTTACGCTACAGGTTGCAGTATTCATTCTCTTCAACTGAAGAAGAAACTAAAACACTTCTAACAAGATCACCTTCCTGCCTGCGGTTACCTATAACTTTTCTTTGCTGCACGCATAGCAAGGATTTAGTACCCAGCACAGTTGATTATCAGCTGTTTTATTTCCAAATTCAGATAGCTCACACATCTGTTTCATTTCTAAAATCACTGCCCAGGAAAAGTGTTCCACCCAAACATAAACTTTACTATAAATAACTAAGAACCTAACAAATAACTATTTGGGGGAAATGGAAGTGTGTTTAAAAATCTGAATTCTTCCAAACCCTAGGCCTTAGTAATCTTTTTAGAGCCTTCCTGACAGCCGGGATCAGCTTCCCTCAGAAGTCGTCCCCAGAGTGAACAAACTGAAACTGCCGGAAATCCAGGTATTAACATCATATTACTTGCTAATTATAAAACACCGTTTCACATACTGACATTATGCACTTCCAACCCTTTTATCTAAAACACGTATTTGCTTTCCAAATCAGAGCTTGACAGCAGAGTGTATCTGACATAAGACAGCGAAATGATCCTTAATAAGACAGGAGTTCAAAAGCATTCAGCTTTTATGCATAATAACTATGTTGCCTTAATTCACTGCTCCACAGAAATAACTCTATTTGCAGAAATTCACTGAGGAGATGGAAATTTTAAAGATGAAACTGGCTTAGTAAGTTTTGTCCATATCCCCTTTCCAAGGCGATACCCATCCTGATACTGAATTGACTCAGAATTTTCTATCCTGATCCTTTTAACAAATATTGCAAAATATTTTACACCTATCCTCTGTAACTTAACTTTCTGTGCGTTTCTTAACTGATGCTATTCAGTAAAAATAAATTGTAGGAATGAGGTACTGTGGCTAGGAAGATGACAAAAATGACTGTAAGTGCTATAGACACTCATTAGTTCTATGGTACATCATAAATAAGTTTAATATTAACTATCATGTGCTTTGTGATCTCCCTCTCCTAATAATACGATACCAATATATATGATGTAACAAAACTTAATACTCTACTGGACTGCCTATGAGCTTCGACTGTGCTAAAATCACAAAAATTAAAATCAAATATTGAATTTTTATATGTACTCCAATATTTTATTCAAATTAAATTATTACACTTTAGTATTTTTTCATGTCATTTCTCCTTTTAACTGAGGACAAAAAAAATAGATGAAAACAGAGTATGGGTTTCAATAAAAGTGTAAACATTTCATAAATTATTACCATTTTCTTTAAATAGACAAAGGGATGCTTTACTGGCTTGCATAAAAGTCATTCGGAGACCCCCTACTACTTATAGTCTCGTTGAAATTTTTGGTCATTGTAAAATGTTATTTTCAATTTTCATTTGTAATGATTTTGATATTTCTGGAGTATGTACATCTCTGTCCACTGTTGATATTACTCAAGTCTAATTAGACTAAGTATAAAATCAAATACTAATTTAAGATACGAAAAATGATTGACCCAGGAGGAAGAATATAGGAGAAGTCAGAAATTAGAACAAGGATATGAATTATCGTCATGCGCAGTTAGAGATCGCTGGAAGGCTGAAAATATCTAACTACCATGAAATAGATCAAGAAATAGGAATCAGCCAAAATTCCATGAACAGACTTTTCCAAATCTACTGGAAATTTTGTGCTCCCCACCCCCCATGGGAAATGAAACTCTGAATACACATTTGAGTGGAAGTAGCAATGAGATACATACATCTTTTCTATAGGGCCTAAAAGCTATGTGTCTGGGCTTGGGAGCTGACTCTGAACATGAAAATATGAATTCACATTTCATCACTAATCACTTTTTTCTCCTCCTAGAAATCACAAGAGAAAACACGAACCTGTACATCATAGGTCCCGTTTAGTAAAGCAGGCCGTGAAGAGCTGATATCCTGCAGCACACCAGAAAGCACAGAACGGTTGACCTTCTGGAAGTCTTTGGAATGGCTGAACTGCACCATGTTATGAAGGGCCAAGATTTTGCTGTCCAGCTCAGCATCCTGCCTGGTGCGATTATGCAGTCCTAAGTGATACTTTCGGAAGTGCTTAATCAGATCTGTGGGGTCATTGCCATAGTAACCGTATCCACAGATATTGCATTTAAAGTCCTGAAGCTCTGGAGACAGAGGTGCCGGGTCTGGGTTGTCATTCACCAGTAAGTCACTTTTGGGTTTACTCAGTCTGACACCCCCATCTGAAGGCACTTGTGGGTTTTTTGAGGCCACGGAAACTGGACTCAAACCTTGACAATTGGCTTGACCACTCTGCACTGGCCCTGTTTCCTCAGTGGCCTTTGGTGACATTTTATGTTCTTCCTTTGTCTCCAATGAATCCCCTGATGGGGTGCAGGCCATATCTTGAGGGTCATCAGCCTCTGCTCTTTGAGGAGACTTCAAGGGCTCACAGACTCCCCCAGCAGCTGGAGATGAGAAAGCCAACATATTTCTGTCTGTTACCTCATCATGTGGGAAGGAGGCAAGGTTCCCTCCCTTACTAGGGCTTTCATAATTGAAGCCAGCCTTCTCACTCAGGCCTGAGATTTGCAAGTCCTTCTTACTGCTAGAAGACGGCTCTTGGCCATGCGTGCTGTGTTCCTCCTTCGTGCTCAGTTCTGCAACATCACTCTGATCTGTATTTTCTGACATCTGATCTGCAGGAAATTCTTTGTTCTTCCCAGATACCTTGCTCTCCGTAGCTGTTGGCTCCAGGGTTTGACCCTCGCCTTCACTAGCAACGTTTCTCAGAGGGGGGTTCTTTTTCCGGACCATATCTGTGAACACATAGGGAAAATGAAGGGACATAGTTATTGGAAGATTATGCACAGGTAACTTAATCTAGGACATATTATAGTCTATTCAAGGTCTTCCAAGGTACACATATAATAGTTCCTCTGGGGGGTGGCAGGAGGGAGGGAACAGACAAAAGCAAATCATTGATATTTGGAATTGCTTAACGCAAAGGCTGGCTGGTATATTCTTTTAAGGTAGGGTATGAATATTGAAAGACTCATAGCCATACTGTTAATCATTCCCATCCATGTTATTTCCAATTAATTTTCCTTATTTTCAAATATGGTCAATGATAAGTACACATATATTTATATATGTTATCAAATTTATATCATATATATGCAGATATACTGTTTATAGAACAGACATGTATATGTTTAACTTTACAAAACACATCTCAAATATGTATTCCCATGAAAAAGTATGTAATATACATATAATTACTAAAGTGCATGTTTGTGTTGTTATGCTGATATAAATATAGTTTCAATGAAATAGATTCATGTCAAAAAAAAAAAAAAGAAAAAGACAGCTATGTTATGAACTGAGTGAAAACTGCCCACTTACTATCAGGAAAGAAGATAGTGAACATTTCTGATCTTCCCTACCAAGAAGTTCTTTATAACCCAAGGACACCATCCTGGAAGTTGTGAGTAGAGCCTGACATGCATTACAGCAATAAGTGAGGTCTCACCAGGACTCTAGAAATACACTAAGTCCGAAGTGTGCTCTCTCACCTAGAGAACAGTATGGAAGTTGATACAAGTCACTGTCATTCTGAGGCTGAAATGACAAACAAGATCCTTGGCAATTTCTGGTGATTTTCTTCCCACACCAGCTCTGCTGTCTCTGCCTTAGGCCTTAGACCCAGGTGATAATAGTGACTAGAACTATAATAATATTGAGAAATAGTCTCTACAAATTAAAGACCATATTAACAAAGGCCAGTTGAAAACGGGGCCCTATGGTCTTTGTTCTTGAAGCTCTAGGCTGAAAGACTCAAGTGTTGCCTAAGTCATCACTGAAAATGTCTTTCTGAAATTTCTGCATGCTAGTTTCTAATAAAACAAGCTTTCTTTATTATTAGCAGGCTCTGCTGGGAGGATCAGTTCAGTGAAGTAAGTTATACCAAAACTCTCAATGTGCTGGAAAAGTCCAAGTTAGTAGGATGGCTTAGCTGTTTTCCTCTGTAACTCCTCCATGGGCTGCAGAACCCCATTAGCTTGAAAGGCATGGATAGACCTTTGCTTCTGAACAACACCAGTTTCTCAAAGTTGTTGTAATATGAATCACTGAACAAGATACTGCACTAATGTGTAAGCAGTCCTTGATGAGGTGATAGTTCACTTCAGTAACTATTGTTAAAACTACAATGTTCTCCTTACGCACCGATCGTATCATTCATCAAATAGCCACATACACTCCCTTAAGGAATAACAAAACTAGGGTAAAGGAGTGAAGAAGATTCAAGACAAAAGGTTAGTCAGGGGGGAACACTGACCTGTGGGAAGGGAGAAAAATATGTATCTTTCCTGGTCAGTCTATGAGAGTCTCAAGCAAAAGAAGTTAGGGAACCTTCCTTATAATTTGGGACACAGGTTAACTATGTTTTTATAATGTTTGAATTTCAATGTTGCTTTTGTTGAAAACATCTAAGGATGCCTGTATTTGTCTGTCTGATGAGGCTCTGGTAGCTTTGGGAGGGCATGTGAAAGATTATAAGGCAATTTGAGTGCTAACTATCCAAGGGGAAAACGTTAAGGAAAAAAATAAGAATCTAAAAAAAATTGTCATTATTTAAACTATAAATGTAAACAAAACCCATGGTATTGTAAACCAAGTATAGTAGTATGTGTTTGTACTCTTAGGAAAACTCTTAGGATGCTGAAAGAGGATCAGCTGAGCCCAGGAGTTCTGGAGTAAACCATAGAACTCAGTGAGATGTGTGTGTGTGTGTGTGTGTGTGTGTGTGTGTGTGTGTGCGCGTGTGTGTGTGTATGTGTGTGTGTGCTTGTGTGCACACACATATGTATATTTAAAAATTTGCAAGCACATGGTAACTATTTATACCTTTATATGAGTTTGCATATATTTGTGCTTTTATATTTAAAATTGATCTAGAAGACAGGATGCTCTAGTTCATAATATCAAGTTTCTACACATAAAATGATATCGGTTTGGGACATGCCTCTTGCCTCTCTTTACAGAATTCTGAATTTTTTTTGTACATTTCACATTATCTCCTCCTTTACTACAGTTTGGTCCTTCTTTGGTCAAGTGGTTAAAAACCCTAATATTTGTGTGTCAACCTTTCTCCTCAGCATACTTACATTCTAACAATGCTTAACTGCAATAATGTGAATGAGGCTGCTGTAGAACTGTAAACATTCTGTAGGAAAAGACAGAATGTCTGGAGAAATCATAATCTGATTCATGAAGGTTACCCATCTATCAGAATGAAAAGTGAATGGTTTACGCCCATATATTAATGTCAGCGTGATTGGGAAGATGACAAGGGAACTAAGATAAAATACTTAAAAGTGAACTGATCTAAATACATTCATAGTGGGGGGAAAAAGGACATTTTTTTTTCAGAAGAAAGAATCGTTTTAGATCTTTGCTGATTTATCACTATCATGAAAAATGTAGTGGGTCAAAGGCTAAAAATGACTCCACCAACATCACTAGGTACCGAGAAAAAAAAGAGAGAATTTAATTAAATTATTATCTTCCCAAAATTTAGTTCCTTCGTCCACCCAGGAACAGACCTTCAGACGGCATATGACTCACTGGTGTCTTGTGCTCAACAGAGTCCTTAATAATATACATCGCAAAGAACGTTAAACTGCTCAAACTTCAAAGAAGAATCAGAGAGGTCACTTGGGTTTTATATTGTGCTGTGTGGGGTAGGGGCATGTTCTTTTTAGTTGCTGTTTTTTAAAAAATGTGGTTAATTTATTTGAGTATACTTTGAAGTAGCTATAGAAAGAAACATTTTTTTTTTTACTGGAATTATATCATCATAATTTTTCAGAGTGACATATTGTGTAAATATAAGCACATTTGCAATACTTCTGAGTGGAAGAAACTCCCCTCTCAAGTCATAAGTTAGATAGCACAAGACTATAGCCACCCGCCAGTTATTATCTCTAAGACAAATAACAGATTGCACGATGTTTCGCTGTGTGCCAAGAACTTTTCCAGTGAACATTTTCTCTTGAAAAAAAAAAATAGATCACATACTTGGAAAATCGTACCCAGCATTGACTTCATAAAGCATGTGGGTGGCTTTAGAGTGGGTTCTACAAGTATTGATTCTATTTGTCAACTACCAGGAAGCTAATTGTCTTAGAAGATGCTTAGTGAGCACTGAAGATGTTTTGAGAGCTGATCTGTACATCTGTAAAACAAACAACACAGAGAAAGGATCCTCTTCCTAAATAATATACACATGCTTGCAAGGATTACATCTAAAATACAATGCCCTGCTAGCACCCTGTGCTGCTGAAATAATTCTGATAAAAGCCCAGGCAGACACGAGACAGAAACCTTTCCTTTTTAGTTTTAATAATACAGCCAAAAAAGGAACGTGATATAAAATATTATAGGACAAGAATCATTTCTTCAACAGACTGCAAGCTTGGTGAGATTATTCAGCCCATAAAACTCCCTCAACCCTAAAGACTGTCATACTTACCAATGCTGGGTGGAGAGGGGCTCTAAATGTGTTCACACCAGCAATGGTTTTTCTAGACGAACTTTAGAAGTCATTCAAATGGACAATCACATGAATGAAGGTAAATCATCACTTATGTCTCATTCTACTCCATAGCAATATTCCTATTTTAAACTAAAAGAACAAATAAATTCAAAACGCTTGTTAAAGTAGATCCACTATAAAGCAGATATTTAGATAAAGAGGTTAAAAGAGGAAATGGACAAAGGGAATCTAAACTGATCATTTAAGGCTTCACCATAATTGAGAGAAGCAGAACTGTTACCTAGTGACAGAATGGTAAGCATTGTGTATACCAACACCACGTTTAACACACACACACACACACACACACACACACACACACACACCACACACAAATCCATCTTAATTAGACCATTTAACCTGACTGCAAAGAGAGTTAAGTATGTTCTAAGATATAAAATATACCTGTCTCAAAAATCCTTAGTCCTAAAATCAACTAATTTTATTGAATTCTAAATTAGGACAATGAACTTAAAAGCATTCTTAGAGTTCACAATTATTTAAAACATAAGTGAATAAGGCTTCATGTTATAGTATCACTTAGGTTTGTGCCGTGGGAGTGTTTAACATTAGAGTTTAAGACACAATGCTCTTTATGTCACTGATTAAGTATATAAAAGAATCGTCAATGTAAGACATGAATCTTTTTCTCCAGGTGGCTTCTTCACAGAAAATAAGACACGTAAGCTTTCTGTTATCTGGACAATGAAATTCACCCATAGTGACTTAGTTCTACATCATATATCTGCATACACATTTAAATACACATAGACAAATCTATCTTCATGCTCACATACATGTACACAAATATATGCACTCATACACTTATGAAATGTTCTTAGCCCAACTATCCATGCAATCAATAATCAAACTGCCTGACCAGAGAAACCAATTTTAACAGAAACTTGAACCAAACTGAATTCACATTCAGTGTGGTGAAAAGTAGGATTAGTTCCCGTTGAACATGAAACTCATTGAGTATGGAATGTAAAGTGTATGTTCTCTCTGTACTACTTTGGCCTCAACAAAAGAATAAAAACCAGGAGAGGAAGAATGGGAACAAGTCACACAGCCCTATTTTAGATGTGATTTACAGCACAATTAAGTTTAAGATAGCCCCCTCCTAGTTTAAGATAATCTCCTCCTGGTTTAAGATACCCCCGACACACACACACACACACACACACACACACACACACACACACACACATATGCACAGGCATGGAGGACCTTCACTCAATGACTGACTTCCTTCACCATTCAGCATCAGCTGTGAACCAAATAAAACAAGCATGATTTTCTTATCTTCATTATCTTTAACTTCCAAGACAAAACAATGTGTAAATCAAGTGAAATAATTATTAAATAAGTCTTCTCTTTCGGGAGCTTTCTAAATGCCATCTTATGCATGAACCTGCACATACACGAATGTATATGTATACGTATGCAAACTATATTCCCAACTACATTGCAAATATTCAGGGGTTAGATTGTGTGATCTGACCCCCGCTTTGAATCCCATTGAGTACGAGTTGTACGACAAGTAGCTGTTCTGATTTTCAATATGTACAACACCAGATGACTTGTTCTATTTTTTCCAGATAGTAAAACTTTCAAGTGCTTGAAATCAAAGTAAAACACAAAAAAGAAGTCATCATGCTCTAATCTTTAATAGTAAGATGGTTTATACCATACTTGCTCATATCACTAGCATAAAGAACAAAGTTATTAATTACACATTTCTTGTAGCTTTTATGAAGAAAAAATAAAAGATAGAGAAGAATTCAAAAGTTTCTTTTGATCAAAAGTCTACCACAAAGAATCTAAAGAATTAAGCAAATGATAGCAAAATAAAAAGGAGGTCAAGTTTTGAACCTATAGCAAACTAGATAGCTTCCATATGAACACGGGAAGTTTCTTCTTTAAGGAACATATGTATCTGCTCATTGGTTTGGGGGGATGGGGAACCACTTGGATCCTGTCTACTCCACATATACAGATCAAAATCAGACTGCTTAAGTGAACTATAAAATGCAAGACACACTGTTTATCCAATTCACAAACCCAAGCATTACTGAAGGAGTTTAAATGTTTTCTATTCCTTCTGATTCTAGGGTAAGGCTTCAATGGTAGATGTTGTTTGGTTTGGTTTGATTTGGTTTGGTTTGGTTTGGTTTGGTTTGGTTTGGTTTGGTTTGGTTTGGTTTGGTTTGGTTTGGTTTTGGTAAGAGAGGAAAATAAGCTTTCAACTCTCTAAGTTCTGTATCAAATCTGATCCTTTACTATTTATTTTTACTTAATTTGGACTTTGAATCTTTACCATTCCTAAATCTTTAAAGATATTTTTGGACATTTTAAATCTTTTTGAGATTTAAATGCCATCGTCTTCGGACATCTCTCATAAAATAAATCTCTTATTACTTCAGACCAAAGAAATATAAAAGGATTACTTCTAGTAACATACTTCCAAACATAAAGTCTATTAATAATCACCTGGACATTAGAACTCACCTAAACCACTCTGAGATAAAATGAAAACACTTTACATGCCCTCATTCAATATCTTTTGATTTATATATATATTAGACAATCATTTCATCATACTGTGTTCCCTATGATTTAAATATATCATTGCAAAGCCATTAGTCTATATTTAAAGAGATCATGTGGTAAGTTAGTAAAAATGCAATGTTTTGAAAATGAGTCTTCATACATGCATACTAAAAATTTATATTGACTATTTTGTTTCTAGAGGAAAATTTTGAAACAGTTATATTTTTGTCTCCAAAGGCCTTGTGGTAGAAATCTGACTTTAAAACATATCTGAAAACATTAAAACATGCATTATCTTCACTAAGTGGAGTAACTAAAGAACAAATATGTATCTTGGAGTATCAAAATCAGAGAGGAATAATTCTCTCGTTTCATAACAAATAAAGAGTGAAATTCATTAACATACACAGACAGAGACACAAACATACACACAGACACACACCCATGTGGTTTTCATTATTTTTTTCAAAGAAAAAAAATTATCTACAGTGAAAACTGTTGATTTAAAACAACTAATCTGACTGAGCCACAAATTACCCTAGCCCACTAATTTGCATGTGAGCAAGCTTGACTTTGTCCTTTACTTCTTGGCTAAACTTATATCAACTGGTCCTTGGGCAAAGCAGCAATCATAGCGTTAAGTTCAAAAAGAATAGCTTATGGCAACATACTAATGAATCTACTTAACAAGATGGCTATGGAGTGAATTAACAGTACATTGTGCAAAAGCCGGATTTCCACTGATAACAAAAATAGCCAGAATCTGTCTTTGGGTGACTATTTGACTTATTTTCTAGCATATGCTGAAACTTATCTTTGTTTATTAAAAGCGGTTTAATTTTTATTTACTGCAGTTACTCTATTTCCAGTCTGTCATTAACCAAAGGACATTTCAATCATTAATTCAATCCACTAACATAACTGGCTATAAACAGGTGTTTCCTTTAAGAAATCAGCACGAAGTAGTGCTAATCCACTTGATAAAGTGAAGTGATGCACACACACAGAGAGAATACAGAATGTACAGCATGGTGACTCTGATAGATGCATACTGTGGAGATAACATACTTCACTGAGAATGCTCAGTTTTCAATGCACTATGAAGCCAAAGCAAGAATGTCATCATTGTGGTATCTATCTCTGTCTATCTATCTATCTATCTATCTATCTATCTATCTATCTATCTATGTATCTATCTATCTATCTATCTATCTATCTATCTATCTATCTATTTTTGTTGTTATTGTTTTAAAAGAGCACCAAGCTGAACATAAGATTTAAGAGATACTGACAATCGATGCTACTAACATCGACTGTGTGTCTGGGTACTGTACATATATACAAAGGAGAGACAGTAAACTTTTCTCTCTCCAAGATGAAGGGAAGTAAGTGAATGCCATCATGTGCAATAGTTCTTCCTCATGAAACTGAGAAGTAACTTAGAAACCACTGAGCTCATCCTTGCCATACAATAGGAAGTAGTTTAAAAGGCCTGCACCCATCTAAGGACTAATGGCCTAACAACAGAACCACAGACGTGTCCAACGGTGAAAGGCACAACCATCATCAACATTTGATGATACATTCACACAACAGAAAGGAATTTTGTTTTGTTTTGTTTTCATTCCATGCTTTCTAAAACCAATCAGTATGTACTTTGCCAGATTTATCTCAGCCAATTTATAGAACTTGCAGCAGACTTTCATGCAGTGAAATAAACACATGTCAATGACATTTCTTTTGTTTTAGATACCATCCTATTTGGTGTCTGTGTAATCAATTCATGAGGATCTAAAATTGAACTATATTGGAATGATAGCAATTACAAGAGTTGTAGCCTCATGGCAAGAAGAAAGTCAATGAGATCTTGCCTATGAAGGGATGTGTCTTTCCAACTTGCCTGCTCTATTTGTCTGCATTTGTCTAATGTTCTACATTTGTCTGGCATAAAGTTTTGCCTCCCCATATGCTATGAGGACAAGTGATCACAGACTAAAACCTCTGTCATTATGCGTGAAACAGTTTTTCCTCTTTTTTAGTCTTCTCTGGGTATTTTGTTACTACAGTGGGAAGGTCAAACACCCAGCATCATTCTTCTTCTGATAAAACAGCAGGAGAACCAGAGAGGAGGAAGAGGAAAAAGAGCAGGAGGAAGAAGAGGAGGAGGAGAAGGAGGAAGAGGAGATGTTTTTCTTTTTAAGTGCAATGATACTTTGAATGAAAATTACCATTTTAAACCCTCTATGTGAGTCAGGGGGCATGATTAAAAAGAGGTTAAGAACACACACTGCTCTCGCACAAGATCTGTGTTTGGTTCTGAATACCAACATGGCAGCTCACAACTATCAGTAATTTCAGTCCCTGGGTATTTAATGTCCTTTTGTGACCTCTGGTCCTCAAACAAGCAAACTAAACATGCATACATAGAAAATGAAATACATTGATCATTGAAAAATAGGTCCACTTAAGAAAACAACATAGCATAGTGATGTGCAACAAAACACAGTTCTCTATCATCTAGAAAGATAAAGTCCTCGGCATGCTTTCTAAAAGTACACATAACATCAGTGCAGAATTGAAGGACTATGTTTAGAAAGTTTCCACTATGTGAATCATTTAAAAAAACACACAGTTTTTGAAAAAACTCAATTTTGAAAATATTATGAGAATATTCTGCCTCTGTTCACCCCATAATCAGCTATGCTTCGTCTGGGATTTTGAGAGGGTGCCTGTTTATACAGAGATGACACGAAACTCCAAAACTTCTCCTATGTTCTTCTCATGATACTGACTTGTAAAAGACAAATGAAAGACAAGTCCTTGAACAAATTAAGTTGAGTTGAAACTATATACTCTGTGCCTCTCCCAGATATCCACAATGTATATTAATTAGCAAGTACAGCTCTAAGAGGTCTTAGATGGAACAGAAGATGGAATCTGTGCCATTTGGACTGAATTTTCCAATCTCATTTGGCTTTATGTCACAGAACACCACTTAGCCCACTAAAGTTTTGTTAAACACAGAAAAGGTGCCACTTCAAGACAGCACAGCTCAAGGAAAATCATAACCAAGACATCTAAACATGCATAATGTAGCTTCTTTAACTTGGCAGGGAAACTTTGATGTTTTCTATTTGTTTATGATTTTGAAGATGTTTGCTGTGTTTTAGCTCAGTTGTCAGTATTAAAGGAAGTTCAAAGCACAATGTAATATAATATGATAGAATAGACTCAACATCTAGAAGGATCAGTAATAGGAAAGGATTACAGACAATGAGTGGAGAAAAGCAGAAGATAAAATATCAATGTACAATTAGACTTTGAAATCATATACTCACATGAAGGAACTCTAACATTTTTGCTACTACAATTTTTAAGGCTAAACCATGACAACAATCAGTTTAAAATATTCATCCTAAGTTTTTCTCATTCTTTTTATGTCATGTGTATATATGGAGTATGTATGTACAAGCATTTGCACAAACACACACTTACACATTCACACACCACTTGTAGACTACATTTGTAGACGTCAAAAGGTAACAATTAAGAGTCAATCTTTATCTCTAGTGTGGGTTCTGAGACTCTCAGGCTTGCAATGGCAAGAGCTTCTACCAGCTGAACTACCTCATGAGCTACTGTCTTATTCTTGTACAACTAATCTTAATTTCATTCTATTAAAATTAAGAAAACATGGCAAGATGTTTGACAAATGTGGAATGGGTAAGATATTAGAGGAAGATTTAAGGTTGCAACAAAGTGCATTTAGATTCTGTAGTTATCAAATGCTTGAAAAAACATAGTAGTCTCCAGATTCCTCCATGGTTATTAATCCTGCTTCTGAAAACTCTTCCCTGGTCCCATCTTAACCAGACTAATAATAAAGAACAAAATAACAATGTCTGGGCCCATGGTTGGAAAACCAGGCTCTAGTGATTGCATGCATTTACAGAATTAATATTAATCTGACTGGTGATTCTGAGTCATAGACAATAACATAAAGCAAGTGTCTTCAAGTAGACTCCTTATCCTAAGCTTGAATAGCCTAAAGAATTCTCATGAAATTATGAGCTTTGCTATCTGATTTATTCGTATATCCTCTAAGGTTTCAAATAGAGAGGAGACAAGGAGAGAGGGAAGAGAGGTAGAGTAGAATAGTTAGAAGAGGAAAAAGAATAAAAGAGGGAGACAAAAAGGTCCAAGAGGGGTGGGGGGCACAGAGAGAGACAGAGAGAGAGACAGAGACAGAGAGACAGAGAGAGACAGAGAGACAGAGAGAGACACAGAGAGAGAGACACAGAGAGAGAGAACAGAAAAAGAGAGATTACAAAGATACTGAATTAATTGAAACAAAGAACAGAATGTTTAAAGTAATCTTAAATAAAAAGATTGAATTGGGGTTAAAGTCCCACTGAGAGCCAAATTTGAAAGAATGACCATGTATGTAGACTTTTCAGGGCTCCAACACTTAACACACTCATTCTCATATTAAAAAAAGGAAGCAATGTGTTGCATGTGGGTGAGAGGACAGAATTAGTAAGGGCAGAAATGAGCTCACTCATGAAATATTTCATATAGCTAATGTAATTAATCTTCCATTTCAAGTTTGATGTAAATTTACACTTCTATCTACACACCACCCCTCTCCTCCACACACCACACACACACACACACACACACACACACACACGTATGCACATTTAGCAAATATTTTCTCCGCCTATACCCTAATTAATCATTTCTCTTCTCCATCCACCTACATGTGGACAGCTGTCATAACAGAGGAAAGGGGAAAACACTTACATAATTCTAGATTCAGGTGTTTCACACTTTGTTTCTCCAAAAATCTAACTGAGTGAAGAAAACAAAATTCAGAACTAGACTCCCTTTAGGCCTCTGATCCTGAGTGTCCATAGAAACAGAAAGAAAACTTGTAGTTAGTGACTCAATGTGCCATGTTATCGCCATGATGAACCAGGAACTGGAGCAAAAGGACATCATCTCACCCAATTTTAATTTTGATTGCCTGTATTGGGTAAAGTAATATTGTAGACGCATTTTTAAGATGAAGCAATACAATTTAAACCCTTCCTTAGGCATAGCATGAGCACTGGGCATGCCTGGCTGATAGTGCACTAAACCTCTACTATAGAACTAGTTTAAAACTATATTTTTCATAATCTTCTGATACTTTTTTCTTGAGCAACACATATTTGTAGATATATTTATACACGCAAGATACATGTCAAAACGTTTGTAGATATCAAAGCAGTGTCCCTTTCAGATATTTACAAGAGAAGCATTCTACAAAGGCAGCTATCAAGCATATTTGTTTGGTTCCGTATCTCAGGGCAATGAATGCACAGAGGCCACTAAGTTATTCCAGCCTATTTGCCTCAAAGCAACCGGCACTAAGGGATCCAGACTATTAAAGTCTAGGAGATAACTGGACTTCTACCCGGTCTTCTATAGTAGTCAGAAAAGAAACTGATTTTCCACACTTGTTCACATGACATTTTGTACAGACGGCCTTCACCAGCCCTTTCCATACTTTAAATGGTGATGCATTTATGGTTCTTTGTGAATTGCCTAGACTAGAAAATGTCAATATTAACATTACTGCTAATTCAAAATATCAACATATCTCCATTCACATATACAATATATAATCAATAAATACTCATTTACATTCGTAAGTATCTACATGTCACCCATGGTCTTCCACCTTCTTGCAGGTTGGACACATCTAAAAGTGGGACACATTTCCACAATTGTCAATGACAGACAACAACGGTGATCACTGAAGAGATAGGACAAGAAAGGTTTGAGGTTTTGTTTTTTTTAAAGCTTCCTGTTACTTCTAGTATATGTCCCTCACAGAGGCAAACTTGAGGTTAGGTGCATACTCAAATATATTGTTATTAGATGGTACATATTAAAACTCTTAAATATTTCTGCATATGATTTATCTTTTCAAGGAAGCCCTGAGTCTTAAAAGATACCAGAAAAATAAAAATGAAGATAGTTCTAAAGCTGTCTCATCAATATAACCTAGTCTCATCAAGACAGACTGATCCAAAGCATTTGTCTTTATTTGTACTGGATAAAGAGCCAACTATCACGACCCAAGGTCCATGCACACAAGGCAGTAAATGTGCACGTAGTGAGAAATACATATACTTTAACTTCCTTTTCAAAACTGTGAGTCACAAGCTGGGGAGACTGCTCGGCGTTGATGCAGTGGCTGCCGTGCAAGTGATGAGGAACAGAGCTTGGACCCCCAGCACAGACACAAAGGCTGGCAGGCCAGGCAGCCCGCCTGCACTCCAGCACTCAAGAGATGTCTGTGAGACAAACTGCTGATGGGCAGTAGTCAAGTCCGTGAGCTTCAGGTTCAGTCAGAAACGCTTACTTATTAATAAAGTGTGTAGGGATTGAGGAAGACATCTGATGTCTAGCTTTGTCCCCCATCTGCAAGTGCACAGACCTGAACATCTATTTAAACACACATATGCCCTCAGAGATCCAAACAAGAACACACACACAAAGCAAATTTATGTAAAAAGAGAACTTAAAAAAAATACAATTCGTGGGTTATAAAATAATCTAGGAAAACATCAGATGTTTAGATCAGACTCCTAGCAGCTTAAAACATCTGGAAAGACACAACCATGTTTAGTTTCAAAGACACACAAACACATACCCTACGCAGGCACAAACATCCATACAGTGAATAATATAAGAAAACACAGTCAAGCATGTGATTCTATTATACAATGTTATATTGAAAAAATACATGAAGAAACTAGGTACAATATATTACTTACAAACACAAGCTGTTCAGAACCAGTAAGAGCATGTGATATAAATGCTGTGCATTACTGCTTGTAGGATTCAAAATCAAACAAAGCCAAACGACACTGTTCGTGGTCAGGAGAGGCGTTGATTTTTTTGGAGAAGAAATCAGGGACAAGATGGGGCACGGGAGCTTATGCTACAGAGACTGTTTCATGACAAGAAAGGCAGTTGCACAGGTGGATGCATTGTGTCATAATTCTTAGCATCCTTGTGCTTTTTGGCTATAGGATTAGTGCTTACGTTATTTTCCCACCAGAAAAACATCAATTGCTCTGCAGAAAGCATGGACAGATATATTGAGATGAAATCTTCCAGTGGCTATATTCTGATGCTCCACCTATAAGACCTCATTGAACAGAGTTACCATTAGTGCCTCAGGCCTGTGCTCAGACAAGGAGCTTCTGTGTACTGAAGCAGGCAAGGGGCTGAGTGAAGGAACAAACTTAGAAATATATATTTAAAAAGGGATTTGAGGAAAAGGGGTGACTGAAATTAAGAGCAGAGACCAACAGAAGAACAGAAGGAAAATAATCAGAGAGCCTGAAACAGGGAGAAAAGAGAAAACTTTTCCTCCAGGACTGTTAACAAGGATGCCAGGAGGAGTCAAGGGAAGACACATCTGTAATTATTAAATGCAAATCATCATGATAGCATAATATGCAATTATACAAATATGCAATTATACATACAATTAGATCGCAGAGACAAGTTAAGTTAAAGTGGATGAGAACCATTTACTAAACACATACTATTTCCTAATTATTTATTCATTTGCTCACAGAATTTTGCCACTTACCCCTCAGCAAAACTGTACAAGTTATCCATTAACCCCACTTTACAGATGAGAAAACTCAACTGAAAAGAGGTTTCAGCCACCTGTTTATCGTAGAAGACTGACTGATCTGTGACAAACAGCCAATTCAAGCTTTGTGGGTTTTCCTCTGCAAATTCACCATCTAAATTCTTTGATTCTTTATAAGACTGACTAAAGACTGTTGTTGAGAAGAAATGTGTCAGATGCTAACCTTACCTAACAGATTTTCCACAAACTTGTGCAAAACAGGAAATCAAGGTATTCCATCCCTCATCTAAATGCTGCTGAGTGACTGCTCATTTTGCATGGAAAGAAAAAGTTAATAGGTAAAATTCTATTAGTTTCAAGCTCGCACTTAGTTAATATTTTCTACAGACTTTGGCTTCTATTTTCAATTAGATGGTTTCTAAAGTACAGTAGTATCTGACAAAAAAATAAAAAATAAAAGTATACTCGAAAGCATTCTTAAAACTACTTTATTTTGTGAGTACTATACTATACAATATAGAATGAAATCATATTTTTCATAAAGAATTTGTAAAGAACTTGTTCCAACTTTTCAAACATAATTTAGCACTTGCAAGTTCCTTAAGAAAAAGAAATGGCCAAAGATTAGAGTCAACAACACAATTATATGTACATCTCATCCCTATGGACAAGATGAGCTGAAAGAGGAGCTAGACCAATCAGGCAAACCGCCGTAGTCTAGTACAGGAACGGAAGAAAATAACAAATATGCCAGAAGGTGTTGACAAGTAGAAACCAGCACTACCTGGGAGTGTCTTCTAAGACTAGAAGGGCTATCTGAGGGAATACTGTTTGAATATTTTCCTCAGTAACTAAAGTCCCTCAACATGTCAAAAATTTCCAAGATTGTGAACATTTGCAAACAAATGCAAATAATGCAACTGCAATGTCTGGCTTAAAAAAAAAAAATCTAAGTTCAAATGTATCTCTTGGCACGGTCTCCACTTAGTTTTCACTCCTATGTCTTAGGTAAATATTCCAAAACTGACCACATGCTTTGATAACTGGGGCTTAAGATCACTGCCAAATTAACATCACATGTATTCAGATAACACAGCTTTTTAAGGGCCAATCAGGTGTCACACATGTTGAGAAAAGTGTGCAGAGAAGACATCAAAAATCTCTCACTGACCTTATAGGCCAAAAAGGGTAGAAAACCAAGAAATAGGGTACAAGATCCATGTTTGGCCTACCAAGAAGTTCCTAGGATAAAAGTACCTGTCAGGTGAAAGACAGTAGTAACTGTCCAAGGCAAAGATGAGACTAGGGAATTCAGGGTGAGCAGATAGAAAAACCCACATCCAAAATAGATCAATATGCTTTTTAAAGAACTGAGAACTTGTGGTGGGTTTGGGTTAAAACTCCATGAAACAAAGAATGAAAACAACTTCTGTAGAAAAACCCTATTTACCTGCAAAGTATTATTGACAACTAATCTATCATGTATATTCACATTATCATTTATATTCACAAATTGTTATTGTGAACATTCCATATGGAGTATTGATTTGCCTGATTTCAACTATAATGTCCACATCATTATCACGGTAAGCATTTGAAGTGAAAAGTAACAATTTATAAATACGAATGTTTGTATGTGACTGTTTTGATCTCTTTCTAAAGTTTAATATTCTTTTCCTGAAGAACAAAATAACATTTAATTTCCAATGAATGTGATTTTTTTTGTTCGATGTCGTGAGCTAAGAGGTATTAATGGTTCAAAAAGAAAAGTAAAAAGACATAGAAGGAAGGAGAGGGCAGGGAGGATCGAGAGGAGGCGTAAGAAGAGCTGAAAACAACGGCATCAAATATCTTATCTACAGAGCACTCATGGGCAAAAATACTTTACACTTCAAATTCACCCATAAACTATACATTTATAACATCCATAATATACTTAATTCTAAGACAAAAGTTTGCCTTTCTAAGCGAGCTGTCTAGCTGTATCAGAGAAGCAAAGCTCACAGTAAACACCTAAACTACAGTTCAGCACAAGACATGACAGGAGCAAAAGGAGCATCACAAACAATACATCTCTTGGAATGCAAACAATGAGCCTTAACAGTTTGTTATTATTATTATTATTATCAGATCTATTTCTTCAACCACAAAAAAAAAAAAACTTAACGTGGAGGGTAGTATTAGAGACACTTCTGAGGGAATATTATCTTCACGTGGAATTATGCAGGGCACTGGGAGAGAACAGTGAGGGTGCCCAGAGAAACAGACCTGAAAAACAGGGTAACTGCCGACTCTAAACATATACCAAGGAAGGGTCAGTGTTTAAAACAAATGGTTGCCTTGGCAACCACTGACAAATGGCTGTAGTTCTAAAGGCAACTAAGGTAGAAGTTTGCATTTCAGTAAGGCTGGCACCCTGGAAACACAAACTCACTTAAGAGTTTCTAAAAATAAGAGAATAGTAAATAATACTAACAATAACAAGCTACAATGGAATGACATACATACTGAAGAGAGAAAGGTAAAATGTGAAGGGAATATGTAGATTCCAAAAGGAATTCAATTTTAATCACAATAAGAGAAGAAAAACCTAGGTGAGATGTTCTGGACTCAGAAAAAAACTTCAAATTCCTGATACGGGTATTTGAGCAATTAATGATATCTGATCATTGGGATATTTGCATGTAGTCAAAATATTTAGTTAAACCAGAAATATGACTGTCTCTCATTTTTGTATCATTATTATGAATTCCTAACTGAATGATGTCATTCTATTGCCATTCAGATCTTATTCTCAGGACCTACGGTCAATGAAAAGCCATGTAATAAACATCTGTTGGCGGAACTTATCAAAATTAGTGGAATTGATAAAACTTGTTGAAACCACAGCCACAGCATGAATCAAGTGCCTAACTTACACCTATTGGAGTCTTCTGTAGAACTCTAATGACATTGTAGCTCAGTCTAAGCAGAGTCCATTCAGACTCTTACATTCTTACACTGGCAACATTTTGTAGTGCCCTAAAGTAAACTAAAAGATAAATGTGGACCAAAATGAGCCTACATTTGACCAGTTCCCTTGGGAGCTCGCTTAGAACATGGTCAAAATCTCAGTGATGATTCTACTAATATTCTGGCCCATGAAATGCAGGACTTACCATATGCACTGGAGGCCTCTTTACTTCCAGTCAAGATCTATACAGGTGGAACCATAGCAGACTTCATACCAAGAAACCAGAGATTCATCTAAACTTTTTCCTTTACACCAATACATACATCTCCCATTGCTAACCAACAGAGGAAGTTTATTTTCAAACGGGATCATTCCCAAATGAGGTCACTTTTAGCAGAGATTAGCCTTCTGGGGCTATCACAAATTAACTCTTCTAAGGCCCTTCAGGGAGAGCCCAAAGACATGGGCAAATAGGAAGAACATGTTAGCTTGTGAATATCTTGTGGTATTGTAAATATCATGAAGGGACAACTTCACATGCAAGACAACAATGCCTGTCTCTCAAACACACACACACACACACACACACACACACACACAACCACTGCTCTCAAGCTTGAGGTAATGGGTCTCTCAAAACAATAATAACAACTTTGGAATAATAGGTTCTTCTTAAAGAAACACACATACAGAATGCTCATGGACACAAAGAAATGTATACATATTAAACAAAACCAATGTGCTGTTGGTCAAAAATATCTCATCTTTTTTATATTTACCTTTGCACATGCACAAGCTTATATGGTGTACACACATGTGCTATAGGTCATGTGGAGGTCAGAGGACAATCTCTGGTGTAAGTCCTTAGCATCTACTTCTTCAGTGACGGGATCTCTTAGTCAAGGCTGTACACACCAAATTAGCTAGCCCGTGAGCTTCTGAGGATCCTCTTGTCTCCATCTCTCATATTTTGCAGAAGTGCAAGGAATGCAGATGTGTGCAATACCACATCCAGCCTTCCAGGGACTCTGGCAACTCAAATTCGGGTTCTGACATTTACTCATTTATAACTTTGCCCACTGAGTCTGACAAAGAGAATTACAAATTTATCCAAACATCTGGGATCACACAAGCATTCTGGAACAATGGCAGTGTTTAAAGAAACTCAGTTCGATTGTCTGACTCTGGGTTAGGAGATACAGTGAGGCACAGCCTGCATTCCTTCCTAGCAAGTTTTCTGTTTTGTAATGTAACTTCAAATATTTTTGAAGAAATATGGTAAAGTGATTATCCTTCTGGAACTGGATCCACTGACACTGTCGCATTAACTCACAGCTTGTTAAATACTCTGCCATCTTTCTATAACATTCTTTATTATGAGACTAGAATCAGCATATGGGAATTGCTCTTTTCCTGCTACGCTGAAGTCATTACTAACTACTCATCTGTGACATGTACTCTTTTTTGTAAGTAGGAATTTTAGCTTCACAAAATTTAGAAAGTGCCACATTGTTTCTTGGCATCTTTTCAGATGTGACATTATTGAAATTTTGGAAAACTCTATCTTAGCAAACACTTTTAGAGGGTGCCAGGTTAAAGATTGCCCAAAAGGAGCAACAAGGCCTCTGTGGGAGCCAACCACAGACCTTTCTTCTAATCTAGAGGGTCACATGCCTTTCATTAGAAGCACATGGAATTATACTGAGCTCAACAAATGCATTTCAAAACAGTTTATCAAATTACCAGCATATAGAAATGAGTTCCAGTTACAGAAGATAAGCATTGGGAAACAACTGCAATGTGGAGAGGAAAAGCTCTTGGTGCTGTCTCTAATAAAACATCTGTATGAGTAGGTCTTGTGTCTGATGCACAGATATGGACATTATCAAGCCCATACACCATCCATATACACAAGCACCATATAGTAAATATAAATAAAATAAATGTTGGAATTTTCCGGCTCATTCATTTCTGAGCAAAAATATAGAAATAAGGGATAGCGTCCGAACAGCAGTTTTCAGACGCTTACAACGTGGTGTTTTACAAGTTCTCAAATGGTTTCTAGAAACTTATTCATAGGACTTACATAATGAAATGAGAAGGCTTATTTCCTACATAAGGGACCTGTCCATTTTATGACCCTCACACAGTCTTAATGGCAGCACCTGCCAGCAAACATTCAGAATTAGCACTCTTGACTCGGAATATGTCTGCTACAAACTAAGTAACAGTTTTAATGGTTTGCTGTAGCTTCCTCCAGAAAGTCTCAGGAAACATCAGTAGTATTTCCTGTATCACTACTAAGAAGTATCTGTACATCTGGTCTGTTTTTGTTTTTGTTTTTGTTTTTGTTTTTAAGGACTTTCATGCTCACACTGGTTTTTAAGCAGACAATACTTCATACTTGTCCCACGGCGTACATGCTACTATGACTACTGAATCAAATAATTCTCTTTATTGTTTTCCTTAAGAAAGTTGGAGGCATCAGTATTAACAAGTCATTTTATTAACAAAATGCTGTGACCACATAGCATTTACTTCACCTAGGAAAAGAAAGTCAATTCTAAAATATCCTGGGAGAACCACAAGACATTACAGCTAAGACACCAGCCTTCAGAAGCACACTGGGTGTATTCTGACAACGCTACCACACCTATTGACTTGTAAGACAATGATTAATTCTGAAGAGGAACTGTGTAAGACTGTGGAGAAGAGGAAGAAGTGTCATGCAATCGCCACAGAAAGTGCTCCATGATAGGAAAAGCTTGGCTATCAGAAAGTCATGTGACCTTTGAAAGAAATTGTGTAATAGCGGAAGAACTAACTACCCACCCCAAAGAAAACTAGAATGATTTCAGAGATCATTCAAAACCATACAACATCCCAAAATCATTCTTTCAAGTGTCTGTACAATTCAGAATAGCCTTGAAAATAAATTGAAACATAAAGAAACTAATAACCCTAAAGCATGAGTGATACTTCAAGAAAATGATGCCATAGGATTCTGGAAATATTATGATGGAACACTTTCCTACAAGACTAAATTTGTTTCACTCTGTATATGCTATAAATGTACATTCTAAATTAAAATAGGGCTTTATAACAGCGGTTTTCAACCTGTAGGTTGTAACCTCTTTGGGGGGTTGCATATCAGATATTCTGGATATTGTATATTTATATTATGATTCATAACAGTAGAAAAATTACAGTTATGAAGTAGCAACGAAATAGTTTTATGGTTAGGAGCCAATATGACATGAGGAACTATATTCAAAGGGTCATAGCATTGGGAAGGTTGAGAACCACTGGCTCAGAAGCACCATTTTGAATAATCTAATGAGCATTTCCATAGTTAATGACACACAGAAATTAAAAAGATTAGAAACAGATCATTATAATTATCGTTATCATACTAAATATTCACACAGTCCTGTAGCATGCAGCAGGCCTGTTTAGATAAGTTATCTAAATTGTTCTTCCCCTAAAACCTATGTATTATTTGTCAAGCCCACAGATGGGAAAATTACAAACTTGAGCAGTTAAAGATTTACTCTAAGTCTGACTTTATTCCAACACAGTCACACCACAGAAATAAACCCAGCCACAATTGTTGGAATTCTAAGCAAAGCTGGGCATTAGCCTATTCTAGACAATGGAACCTCCCAAACGCACCAGGGTGGCTGAATCTTCTCTAGTTTAATTTGCACTCTGCGTACCTAGATATCAAGTAAACCTTAAAACAGGTCAAGTGCTCAAATTATAGAAAATGGAAACAAGACAAAAGGTTAAAAATATTATGGTGAGTACAGATGACCACAGAAATAATGAGAATAATGAATAGATGCCTACCGCTAGGAATGGCTCCCTCAACAGAGCAAAGGGATGGCAGGCTCAGGGCTTTCTTATTTGCATACTAGACTGGGTGCTTCTGTGTTGGCTTCAGTCCCACTATTTAATGGGAGATTATTTAGTTAGGGAGTTTGAGGCCAGTGCACTGTTTATTAGTAACAAATAGAGTTGACATTTTGTCATAAGGTTATTACGTTCCCTTAAATGGATTCCTTAAAAATGTTTGCTGTAGTAAGTCAGCATGCATGCTTAAGGGACACCTGTATAAAATAATCTGCTTTGTATAAAATAATCTGGTTTTGATACTTAGCCTTGAGGACTGATCTCTGCCCTGCTCTTTTGTATACCCTTATGATCCAAGTACCTGAACACTGAGGCAAGATGAGGAGTTGGGAGCCACTTGTTCTATATACGGACTCCAAAGCTACTCTAGATTACACAGTTAGACCTTTCAGAGAAACCTGTCAACTCACCTCCTCAGCGTGAGATCGATGCCGGAAGTGAACCTGTTGCATGCTGTAAAGGAAGACCTAAATATCCTGGCTTTCTTTATTATTTTTAATTTTTAAATTAATGAAGGCCTTGGTGAACAACCCTGGTCATTACAAGTTAAACTGGCCACCTCACACCCTGGCACACATAGCCATTATTTCCTTTGGCTAATGGTAGGCACTCACAGATCTTCAAGGCCAAAAGGAAGGAGTTGGATACAAATTATATGAATCAATAACCTTCAATCTCTGCTAAATACCTGTCTGAGGAAGAACTTCAGGGCAGTTGCACTAAAACTAACTGCTGTTGCACGATATACTTTTAATAATATGGAGTTCTAGAAAAGGAGATTAAAAGGAAGGGTGTAAGAAGCATTTCCTTAACAAGAAATAACTTTAAAATAAGGTTGAAAATGTAAAGACCAGTAAGTTTGATTAGGAATTCTGCAAATGTCTTCAAATTTAGACTTTAAAAGACTATAAAGACACAGAACACCAAAAAGTATAGAAGGCTCAGTCACTACTAAACAGTTTCCTGTGCTTATAAAGCCACTTAATTATAAGGCACAAGTCGATTCGGTGCCTATTTTATTCATAGCTTTCAAACTGAGAGCCGTGAGACACAATGCTCCCTTCTACTCTGTGTGTTCGTGTCCCTAAATAAAGTTCCACATGAAAAAAACCCTGGGAAAGCAGGCCGCTCATCAAAGGCTAATCACAGATTGCTTTAACTGATGAAAAACTAGGACTTCGCTTCTCCACCGTGGCAACTCTTGCGGTTTGCACAATGATCGCAGGTGAAGAACACGGTTTTAAGATGAGTCACTGTTGATAAACCCATCTTAGGAGCTGGCGGGAGGAAATCCGAGCACCCTGTCATCCCGGTGGGCGGTGGCAGGAGAGGAAGCGGCAAGGGAGACTGGGAGAAGGCTCGGCCGGCCGGGGAGGCCAGCGCGGAACAGGGTGACCTGGCAGGCTGCGCACCAGCTCCCGC
Organism: Mastomys natalensis; assembly: GCA_021653895.1. Classification (NCBI taxonomy): domain Eukaryota; kingdom Metazoa; phylum Chordata; class Mammalia; order Rodentia; family Muridae; genus Mastomys; species Mastomys natalensis. The sequence continues at coordinate 1,063,354 of JAJTUV010000040.1, read as the reverse complement.
AGCGCCGCGCTCCACGCCCACCGCCCTGCACGCGCGAGCGAGCGAGCGCCGGGGCTCCCCGGCCTGACCCGGTTCTGCAGCCCCGGAACCGCTGCAGCCCCAGCCCTTCCCGGCCCGCCCCGGTGGCTTCTCCTGGCGCAGCAAAGAAAATGGACCCTGAGGCTTATGGATCCAAGGCTCCCATTTTTTTTTTTTTCCACTTCGCCTTTAAAAACGGGGAAAGGTACCATATTTTAACTCTTGTGTCTAGTTCTGATCGTACTATCCCCGGAGCCACACTGCGTCTTTATAACTCTTCCGAAAAACACAATTAAAAAAATAATAATGAATGAATGAATAAATGAATGAATGAAAGCTAATAAATGATTTGAGGAAATGCTTAGGTCTAAACCAAGCCAAGCTTTTGCTTTTTTGATGTCTTTGCAGCATCCACAAGCCACATCAGAATTTAAGGTTGTGCAGACCCCATTCTGAGCGGTAGTTCCCCAAGAGTACAAATACATTAGGAAACACAAAGCAAGATTAACAGGATGGTGCCAGTGCCACCTCCCCATGTCATTCAACAACTTCCTCTTACCAGGGTTTTCTGAGCACAGCCTTTTTACTGTAATGGAGCCAGGAGAGGCAGTTACTTATGCTTCTGAGTCAGTCAGAGTCTCTCTCCTCTCTCTCTCTCTCTCTCTCTCTCTCTCTCTCTCTCTCTCTGTGTGTGTGTGTGTGTTGTGTGTGTGTGTGTATATTTACTAGAACTGCAGCTATCTTTACAAAAAATGTTATGTGATGCTTCTAGATTACTACTCTCAACATTTTTAAACATCTTATACATAAAGGTGACAGTTTATCTCCTAAGAATGAATTATGGCTTAAGAAATCACGGTGCAACGGCAAATATGACAAAGTTGAATACTCAAAAATCCTACTGGGTCAAGCTAGGCATTGGGGTGCACACCTACAATTGCAGAATTCCAAAGGCTAAGGCAGAAAGATGGGAAACCCAAGGCCTTGGATATATGGTGAAGCCTCAGCTCCAATAAGCAAATAGCTATTATATACTCTAAGGTCCTGCACCTGGGACCTTGCTCATCCACCACAGAGAACAGAACAGTTTACAGATTTACAGAGCTAGACTGAGTCCAAATCCTGACTGGCGCCATTGGCTACCCTTTATGGTCTGGACAATGTGTAACTTCCCTAAGAGGTCCCCCCTCACTACAGTTACAGGTGGAGACAATACTCTTAGCTGACATGGCATCAGCCTTAGTGGGGCACTTCACAAGTGTGCACCATGAGCCTGAGCCTCAAGTTAAGGTGTCCTCTGATGAGAGACAACGCTCCTACTCAGCGCCCTTCACTCCCTGAGAACCTGCCTCACCTAAGACTAGTGGCTTCTCTTACCTTCATCAACCAAAGACATTTTTTTAGGGCTTGTTGCTCATTTCTATGCAAACTGGGTCCAATCTTTCAGCATAGTTTGCATGCCCTCTGCTCCCTGATTTTCACAAGTGAAAACTAAGTCCAACACATTTAAGAATGTCCTCCTTCACATCATTAAAGGGCACCACACAGCTTTAGCAGACAGGAAACTAACCCAGCACACATGCTGTCCAGCTGGCGAATAGAGGCATCTTCATCAGCATCCACTCCTACATACACTCTGATAAGGAACACTTGAATGGAGCCAAAACATACATTTCCTTCCTCTATTTCTGCTTTTAGCAGACATGAGAGCCGGACAGTCATCTGAGAGATTATGAAATGGCAATGAAGAGATTGTTTTTAAAGCCACCAAGCCTACTAGAACAGAAATTTTGCCTACTTGCCTTTAACCAAAAGTATGCACTCTTTCAGTTGTGGAAAAGTACAGAGGATTTTTAAAGAAAAAGTACAGAGGATTATTAACCAGAATGCACTTTTCAGCAGAACTCTTTCTACTGTTGCTTATAAGGTGTGCAAAAATACAGGCAGACATATTACTTCACAGATCCAAATATCTCCTTCAAAGGATCTGTAGAGTCACTGATAGATAAAAGGTGACATCAGAGTAGTATGCTTGAAAAAATGCAATTAGCTAAGGTTCCTAGGAAGCTTTGGAATGTTTGGTTTCTAAGGAAGAAGCAGATACATAGGAATGGGAACCTCATAAGTGAGTCAGCTACAGAAACAAAAGAAACTCACTGGTACATCCTCTCCTGGAATTCTCTGCCACAAGCGCTCTCTCCATAGGTGTTTGGAAATGGATAATAAAAATATCACTTTATAATTTTTCCAAAGCCGCTTGATGTCTAAATGCTGAATAGTCATTTGTTTAATCCAAGGGACTTCCCAATTTTCAGATAAATGAAATGTTTTTAGTTAAAAATAAGTAAAATCACTTAGAAAAGATCCAAGACCCAATGTTTACAGAGAAAAAAAAAGGGTTCAATGTGGTTACTTAGCTTTAAGATGCAACTAAAAATGATTAGTGAGAATTAAATATTCAGCACAAAATCGCTCCATTGCCTATAATCACTTAACACTTTATTGGTCATTTGTTGGGAAAACATCGGTATTTTTTTTTTAAAGCAAAGAATTCCAATATCCTTTTACTGCCAGAACTGGGCATTTTAAAGCAGCATTAGCTATGGTTCTCCTTGGGAATAATGAACCCTACTCATCACTAACTACATTGGATCTTCTGAGAGTGCAAGTTATCATTGCTCCCTTAGCGCTGAAGCATTGGACCTGTTTACAGGGCACTGTCACTGTGAAACTAATGCAAAAGTCGCCTTCAACAGCAGTACACAATATTTGTGCTGAAAAAGAAAATTAAATGTACAGAAGTTCAGTTTCACATATCTGACCCTTTATGGTGGAGACTGACATCATCACCCTTACTGTCTGTCTTAAGGAACTGTCTTTTATAATCGTGCAGCATTGAGGACAGTGGTGTGGCAAAGGCGGTACCAGTAAAGCATAATCTCGTAGTCCTGTATTCTGCTTTTCTCTCATTTTCAGAAGTCTTAAGAGCTTCCCTCTACCTCAGTTTTCTGTAACAGTTCTGCTTGGTTAGGTATCATTAATCATTAAAATGCAGGATTTGAAAGGACACTATAAAATACAACATGCTAAGCTGTAACCAGTGCTATTATATTTAGGAACAAAACATCAGGACAAATTTCAAGCAGAGTCTACTAATTATGTGGCACCATATAATCCTATTACTCTCTGAAACACGACAATCCAATTTCACAAGTTTCTCAACCCCAGAAAGCCCTATACTTTTCTGAATTAGAAGAAGAAGAAGAAGAAGAAGAAGAAGAAGAAGAAGAAGAAGAAGAAGAAGAAGAAGAAGAAGAAGAAGAAGAAGAAGAAGAAATATTCTTTCTCAAGTACCCACTTAGTACAACAGTTTTAAGAAACTACTGAGATGATTTGGTTTGATCTCCCTTTCCTCGAGTTTAGAAGATTCTTGTTTGGGCTTCCAGGATGCTTCCGCACAAGTGGAAGACCTCAGGAGAAATAGAGAGGATTGCTACAGGCGAGGCTGGATGGAAGGTATGTCATAAAGTCGAAGAGCAAATGTGTTTGAGAATGCTCTTGGACCAGTGAGCACTCTGCTGAGGTCAGAATACATGGTGACCTTTCAGATAGAACTTGTAAACCAAAAGCCTATGGGAGGAGCTGAATGTCAGAGGGACAGGAGAAGCAAGAAGATGAGCAAGTCCTGAAGGAAGCTGCGGGCTGATGGTGTTGGCAACCAGAGGCAGGATGGAAATAAAAGGGAAGACTCAAGACTAGGATTGTTTCATTCAAATGAAAACCTGGAAGCATAAACTCCTCAAAGAAAGGAACAGATATTTAGAGGGAAAAAAAATCAAGGGCAGACCAGAAGGGTGGCCGAACCACAATGCCCTGCTTGCTAAGGCCAGGGAGACACCTGAGAGGCTGGCTGACCAGACAGGCTCATTTGGGCATTGCAATCAGATGGAAACTCCATTTTGGGGCTTGGCTTCTGTGAAGCGGCTGCTGGTGACTTCAGTGCAGCACTGTCAAGAAACAGGGAGGCCTGGCACAGTCTCTCTGCTGATTTACAAGAAAAGAGAACCAAATTCGGGCATCCAATATTTTTCCCCACTCTCAGCTTATTTTTGTAGGTGGTTCAGTTTATCTTTTATCTGGAAAAAAAAAAAATCTGGATTCCACATCGGACTTGGAAGCATTGGAATCGATAAATCTCAAAAAGCAACATTTTTTACTTATATGGACAAGATGAAATTTATGCCCAAGTAAATTAAAAGTAGCCTTTCAGTTGAAATGGGATTTTTCGAAACTGGTCAAGGAGTTATATTCAGTATTTGGTGAGTGTTCCTTAGACTCCATTCTGCTTAACCTATTTCCCAACTTCAGTTGCTACAGATCACCTACAAAGCTGTACTTAAGACTTTTCTTACATTCTGAGAATGCTCTATAACCAACTACAAGTGGATTATAACCCATTTAACTACCTTCTATAAAACATCTAAGACAGTCTGTTCACAAATATGTGTCATGAGAACAAGTATAAAATAGTTTAAAGACTGCCTGAAAAGGAGTTTACTTCAGTAGGTGAATACATTAGCATAACTGTGATTTGAGAGAAAACAAAACAAAAAAAAATAGTCATGCATACAATGACTTATTGGGAGAGCAGATTGCTTAAGAAAATGCCATCACTCGCTATTATATATCCTCAGAGTAAAGAAGAAAATAGGTGTTTGATGTATAGAGGGGGAAATGAATTGGAAAAACACACTTAAGACAATGTTAGGAAAATCGTTAAGAAGATCTTGGGAAAGAGAGAGATTTACCTGTTTTTGCTATAATTGCATCAGGTACATATTGATATCAAATTATGACTTAAAATCAAAGTAAAATGACAAATTCAACTGTACTGAGATAATAAATGAAACACATGGAAAAGCTTGATGGTTAAGTAAGGGCAGAAAAAGGGATTTAGCCATCACATAGTATGATAGTAGGCTCACTGATGCACAAAGGAGGGAGATACTACTTGGGGTGACTGGACCCTCCATCCCAGTGGCTCTCCCATTTACTTTAGAAGAACTCCTTTTAAACCACTCCCTTGCATCATGATTCAACTGATAATTTCGAACAAGAAAAAGATGACTACTTTCTACTAGGAGACTGCTTCATTTTAAAGGAATACCTATCAATAAATTATGCATAAAAGCTTTCACTTGAAAGAAACATCAAGGAGAAATACAACCAAAGCAACAGGGGAAAAAACAATAATAAAATAATAACCACCTGCCATCTGGCTAAGACACAAGACAACAAAAAAGGGCCTTCAGAATGAAAGCATCTACCTTCTTAACCCTGCAAGAAAGAGCAAAGGGGTTCAGGTACACAGCCTGCACCGGTCCCTAGCCCAGCCCATTTCCAGAGCCTGTCAGCTCCTCCTGCTTTCTCCAGAGTCACTTCTAGAACTTTCTGAGATAGAGCCAGGAAAGTCAAGTTCAAATCCTTACTTCATGGCATTCAGTGTCATCTTTTTCTTAAACTCAGGGCAGGCACACTGTAGCTGTAACCAATCTGTGTCCATCTCTTATGAAGGACAAGGTTGTGTTTGCCCTTTTAAAATGCAATTTTACTATTAGAAATAAACCCTAAACAAAAAATAAGGAATTTAAAATTTTATTATTACCTCATGGGCCTGTTAAGGAATTCTGTACTTCAAGCACAACAAATGAAAATTAACTTGATTAGAATCAAGAAAAAAAAACATTAATTATATCCATATTTTAAGACTAAATCATGGCTTAATATGTAAAGGGAAAAAACTGTAAAATAAATAAATAAAGGCATCATATCTATACATTAAATATTTCATCTTACCGTATTTGAAGCTGAAATGTATCTATCATTTGAATTACAGGACTACCAGGGAAACGTTTACAAAAAGAATTTTTCCCCTTTGTTCTTTTGTTAAATTGTTTTTGTAAGTGCTGAGAGGTTTGTATAAAGTGCTGTGAACCCTTTCTTAACCACTTTCAAATAAACTAAGCTTATCTTTCAGACCCAATGTCAAAGATACCCTGGGTTATTATACAAAAATTAAAAGTCCAAACTCAAATGGACCACTGTTTTCATGGGTTTTAATATTATTAAATGCAAAAGTATTTTAAACCAAAGCGAAAGGTAACAGATTTAATGGGCATGTCATAATTGATTTTTCAGTCCAACTGATTTTACGTAGCAAATTTAAGGAGGTTCATATCATTAAGGTATCTAAAACGAACACTATACCTAAGTTTTCTGCAGAAACTCTGACATGTGATAACATTATATATAATATATATATATATATATATATAGCATTCATTATATAATCACCAAATTTTGACATTATACTAAAGATAAACTAAATGGCACTTTGATTCTGTTTCCATACCCATCTGCAGAAAGAAACACAAAGATTAAATAATTGTAAGTATTGAGCAAACTTTCCAAATAAACCTGGAAATTGTCTACTGATTTACTTATATTTATTTTGGTGTTCATTCTTCTAGTAACATAGGGGAAAATCTGTTATTGACTCTCTAGTTTTTCTCCTTTGTAGATCAAGATGGTGCCCAACAATGGAATAGTAATTTAAGTAGTTTCTATCATCCAGAAAAATATAGGACCCCATGAACTTTCTGAATACACACAGATTACAGAACGAAGATGAAGACAAACCACAGCAGAGTCCTGGGTGACTGACAACCTAAGGAAAGCCAGCCATTGAGCAAAGGACCTTTCTCTCTGCTCAGGGTCCTACTTCTCCCTAGGACCATTAGTAAAAGATCACATACATAGACTGGTCTTTAAGGAAATGAGGGCTCCATACATGCAAGCACATTCACTGAACTCATCGATAAATGAGACGGCGAAGATGTTATAGAGCAGAATCACAGAGCAAGGAGAGTTCTGTCAGAGGCTAGAGTTTGTACTGCGTGTCTCCTTAGTTGATTTAACTCACTGGCCTATCAGGTGCCTTTATTAAGTGATTTTGCTATTGCAAATCAATTGAAAAGGTACATTCTTTTTGGCCCTGAAATTTATCCACTATCTATAACATATCGCACTTTGTCAAAATAAAGTCAACCTACTATTTCTATGGTTTTATTCAAATAAGTGAAGCCTTTTTTTTTTTCTTTCTACATAGGAAAATGTGAAAAAAGCCTGTTAAACTTTTCACTATCTGTAACTACTGGCTTCAAATTAAATCTAAAAATACTATTCTGACTTCATTATTATAATTCAAATTTAAATTTGTGGTTTCAAAATAATACCCAAAACATGATTGGAAACCTTACAGTATCCTAATTCCTCAACTCTGAGGAGACCTCACTGGAGAGTTCTGGCTAGATTCTTGCCTGACATCACAGCAGACAAAAGAGGAGGTGACATCTTGGAGCATTCCCATCTCCTCCAGCAGAGACACGATACTACTTCTAAATACTGCTTCACAGGGAATTCCAGCTGTGTGGGTCTCTGGGGCCTATTCCTTCTCTCAGTGAACAGCTTTCAGGATAGAGAGTTTAAAACTCGGCGCGTCACTCTTTAAAGGGAAGTAAATCTATTTCAAATAAAAAACATTTTTTTCTTACATATAAGAAATTTCTCTATGGCCTTGGCCTTATTTATGTGCATAACTATAATGTAAGAACGCCTGTCATCACCATACAGTAGACAGGAAAAAAATACAGGTGGAGAAAGACTTTTCTTTACAATTAAACAACCCCTACACACACCCCTAAAATCTGTCACAGGGAAGTCTTTGTTCTTTATAGTGGGAATTCTACCCTGATTCACTGATGCTGTTTCCTATTTTCTTTTTAATTCTGGAAGTTCCAGAAATTGTTCTTAAATAGAATTCAAAGTTGGATAAAGTTTTTTCTCCCTTGTTGAAATATTTAATACACAAGTATGAAATATAGCTGATACTCAAACAAATGTCATGTTCTTTTACACCATTCACAGATTTCAGTTAATTTTAATGATTAAGTACGTGACTTTTCCAAATCACTCTTTCCTGAAGTTAAAGGAAAAGTGTGAACTGACACGGGGAATGACTTCTCCCTGTAAAGACTCCTTACAAATGATCAAAGTATCTGCCAGGGAGTACTTTGAGAAATGAGATTGCCCATATCTGGATTTTTCCTGTATCAGAGATTTGAAAACAGAAAAGAAAAAAAAAAAAGAGTTTGGATTTTACAGGAAAGAACAAAGGATCAGCAATCTAAGAAACAAAAAACAAAACAAAAAACTCTATAAATGTTAAATATTTCTTCTCCTGAAGCCTTAAAGGGGAAAAAAAACAAAACAAAACAAAACAAAAAAAAAAAAAAAACTTTGTATTTTGAAAGCAATCGACTTCAAGAGAGAGCATTTAAGCAAACATTTATCTAAAACTCAACCCAGAAGGTGGGATGTCAATGTGGTAATAACAACACATTTCATTTGAAAAATCAGAAACTGTAGAAAGACCAAAATTCAAGTTAACATCCCTGTGATTAACTCTAGGGTTGCTTAGCCAAGAGCAACTTTCTGCACTTAAAACATAAAACTGTCAGTTTCCTCTGCTTGGAGACAAAACACACCAAAAGCAAACATTCAGTGCTATATTTCCTAGACATGAAAGACAGAACTAACTTTAGTGATCTCTCTGGCTATTTCTACCTATTATAACACTCAGACAAGAGCGACTGAAAGTCAGCGGCAAGCCCCAAACTTCAGACCCACGTTAGAAGACAGATATTATTCTATTTTATGTTATACCCCAAACCTTGGTGACAATGTAGTCAGTCCCTCACTGTACTGTACCAGCTCTCTGGACAAATATGCTAGCAGCTTGCGCTCTGTGCCACTGACTATCGCTACAATAAACAATTAAAACTCTCAGAAGACCTCCAAGTGCTGGTAAGGTGAGAGTTGGCATTCACCCCTTGGGAATCTAAAACACACTGGTGAGCATTTTCAAAGTCCTCTCTCTTCCCTACATCAAAGTAACATACATCGCAAGCATCGTCTGTGATCGCGTGGTGTCCAGTTTACACTTACAAACTTGGGATGCTGAGATGGTTAAAAGCACTGACTAAAATTGCCTTAATCTTTTTGCCAGCAAAAATTTAAAAAAAAAAAGTGGTACTCATAATTATTTCCAAATTATACCACAACTTTATTTAATTTTATTCAGTATATATCGTCACATACATTAAGTGGCAATGACCTGCTCAAGAGCAAACAATAAAATCAAATTATCATTTAGCTGTATGTAAACTTCTATTTCCTATGTCACTGCCCTTAAAATATAAATATCATAAAGAAATGGGAATTTTAAAAAAGATGTGCTCCAGCCAGCACATCTGTCCACTAAAGGGGGAAATCCTTAAGCCTTTCAAAACTGATACACACACGCACGCACGCGCGCAACACACACACACACACACACACACACACACACACACTCCCCCTCAACAAGGGAAGAAAACACTGTTGGTAAAGCATGGTGTAATAGTCTAAAGACAGCATGCTTGGTCTGAGGATAATTTTCTTCAGCACCCTAAAGTCAGCGACATCGTGTGGCCCTGCTTGCCCTTCTGAAAGCCATCAAGAGGATTTTCAGAAAGGAAGGATCCTGGTTATGGTTTCAAATGCCAAATTAATTTAAAGGATCTTCCAGCCTTGAAGGAAAACAGCACAGTAGCACAGCAGAAGCTACACACAGAGTGTTCTCTGTCATGCAAAGCCAGAACTGTAAGTGACCTCAGTGGAGTTTATCTAAAATTCTCAAGGACCACAGGCTGAGGTCAAAGTTTTTCTGTGTCAAAAAGTATGTATGTAAATGAATAAAAACATATGCTTCAATAATGTCTTACATCATCATAGACTGGATTGAGCCCACTCCCCTTACTGTTCAGACAGATTTCTTCTTTAAAGGGAACCAAAAATCTGTAACAGGAAAATAAGGAAAACCTGCTTACACTAATATGTCCCTCTCATTGTCTAGTTCTAATCATGTTCCATGTCTGTCACATTTTGAAATGTTATCCTCAATGATACATGAAAACTTTCAGGGGGTAGTAAAAGCATATGTATATTTAAATAAATGTCAAATATGAGATAGTGAATTATTCTTGGGATAAAAAGTACAGAATGTATACATATAATTAATGGAAACAGACACAACAATGGAAGATTAAGACTCTGGCAAAAGCAGCATGCAGGATCATATGCATAGGTTTCTTTATAAAATATACACACATGATTGACTTTTTTTTTTTTTTGTACTTTTTGGACTAGTGTTCTGAGTGACAGCTTCCCACTTTCTAGTATATCAAATTTTTTAAAGCAATATGTGTTACAAATAATTAGGGCATTCTTTCAACACAGTAAATTATCGTAAGAAATGGAGCATTTTAAAATAGACTAAAGGCTGAGAGGACAAAGGGTAGGAATAGCAGTTTGCTAGAACTGGGATTATGGTGACAGCAGGTTTCTTACTCTAATTTCCCCACATCGTACATGCAAAGAACACAATTTTAGTAAAAAGGGAAAAAAACTGTTCTTACAATACTTACTCAATAGTGTAGAATACTGTATGCTTACAAAGTGGCTTTATTTAGGTTATTTTCTAGAACTTTCCTATTTCTGCAGAACTAGAGAGCAGAGTTTGCAATAATCCTTACAGAATATTTGCATCCAATGGTGAACATAATCATTTCTAACTGTTCACTTAAAAATTTAAAGCTGTATTACAAAAAAAAAAATCATGAAAATAAAGAAAACAGATGAGGTAAAAGTGTCTCAGAATTACATAAAAAATAACTGTGAAAAAAATTACTAATCATTCGGAACTGATAATCCGCATTGTAAAAATGTAGTCATATGGACAGTGATTAAACTTAAAATATCTACGATCAGCCTTAACTTCTGTCAACTGAATAACATCATTTAGAAATAAAGTGACCTAGATTCTCTTTCAGCGATCATTAAAAACATCACAAGTAAAGCAAAGACAACTGACAGCTATTTTTCTAGGACCACGTATATGTTCAGAACTACTGATTATTGAGAAACAAATGAAGCAATCTTCCAGAGTTAAGATGACATGTGGATCATGACATCACATAAAGTAGAATGTGTTGTTCACTGTTTAAAGTCAATCTCACTTTCATTGAGAACCAGAATTATAACTAATTTAACTCTTAAATAGGCTCTGGAATGCATTAGATAATTGTAAGAGACATGAAAAAGATTAACGTGATTTTAAAAATATTTATTTTGATGGAATCAAATATAGTGACATCTATCTCAAGAGCACACAAATATGTGCACATACATGTGTGGACTCAGAATCATTAAGTTGGAGATGAATGTCGGAGCTATGCTAATCCTAGGATATTAAGGGTATCCCTCTGCACATAAACTGCATCATGCAACAGAGAAATCTGATTCCCCAAACCGTGTCAAGCGTATTTACACTGTTTATAGACATATCTCTAATTCCTATATGAATGCATGAAAGAAACAGTACTGCAATTCACATGACTGCTTAGAAAGCCATACTATAGAACCTAATTACAAAGAAAACATTCTATTATGAACTTTCACTGATTTTATAAACTTTATAGTCTGTCCAAATTCTATAAGTAAAACCAGCTCTGAACAAAAACATTTTTTCTACACCTACGACACTTTTATGTTTAAATAAGTTATCTATTGTCCTATACTGAGCTCATTTTTGTTATTATAATCTTCAACTTTTAAAAATAATAATATCAATATTTTTAAAGTTTGGGGCATACACATTAGGGAACATAAATGTCCTCTATTACGCTATTTATTATCACAATTATAAGTAAGTAATAGATAAAGGAATCATTGAGATAAATAAGACAACTATGTTCCTTTCAATCTAAAGAAAAAGAAATAAAAACAAAAAGTGAGCATTAACATTTCTTTCTAGCGATATCAACTATAGCAGGCTTAAAGGGCAGACAATGAATCATCTGTTTATTTAAGTGCTGAATAAATGGAATATATGCTAAGTTCTAGGCTGACTTTAAAATATTTGGAACATTTTCCAGAGCCTATTTTGACTGTGTCAATTACCTAGTTACCAACGTTGTTGTATTATGTTGCTTGATGAACTAGGACATCCAGCAACCCTCAAACCAGTATTACAAGCCCAGCAAATAGCATCACATTTGGGTGACGCACAGAATCCATCACCCTAGGGAAAAATGCATGGGCTCAGAGTACAGAGTCTTTACATGTTCTATGATATTTCTGCATAACGTTTTAAGCCGATAGAATTGTAAACTGCAAAGTGCCAGCCTATAAAATGATATCTTCAGAAAGAGCACTGTCACTCCCTACAGAAATGAGACTTTTTCAAAAATGTTCTTGGAGCACTTCTTAAAATACACAATGAGGGAGGCAGTTTGATTTACAGGGTGGGTTTTTTCCTTCTTTTGAAATTTCTTAGTAATTTCTGAGTACATCTAAATACTATGGGAATGACTGATTCATTATGTTTAACCGCCACACTCACTTCAAACTTCTAACTTTTTAAAAAACAAGTCATGTATCTCTTTTAACAATTCCTGTTCTGTTTAAAGCACAGCAGGTCATGATTTAGCACATTAAATTCCACCATCAAGGTGGATCTAAGAATTACATACATAAAATACAGCTCCAAGAGCATGCACACATTGCTGCAATAACTCAAGCGCAGTACAGTTACTGAGGCTGCATCAAGCACCCACAGGCTTTATACTATAGAATTCCTCTTACACTATAGGCAGCTTCCTAATAACTACCAGAAAATTTCACAAATCAAATATGTTACCTTTGTTCAAACAATACTGCTGCTCATTATATAACAGAAAAGACCATCCTTAATCGCTCAGGAACCAGGATAGTGCTCGGAGTAGAGATGGTGCCGAATGGTTTGAGGCAAAACCAAAACATATTGTTTAAGTAAACCTTAAGGGGAGGGGATCATATGCGCAATTGATGGATTTTTTTTTTTTGTATCATCTTCCACAAAGCCTCCCCTACCCCTCCCCACCACTCCACAGTAAACAAGCTGCTGATATTAAAAGACTGTAGTTGCAGATACTTCCCTCTGCCTTTTTTGCTTCTAACTAAACTTTATAACTATCCCCAATTTTGAAATAGCAGACCAATATTTATTAAATAAAAAATTCATTTCAGACATACCTATGACTTGAAATTTATGATTGCAAACTTTCTCTAAAAAATTATTAAATAAAAGCTGAATTCAATAAAACTGTACTAAGTTGATACGATCAGCACATAGCTTAATTCTTCTACTTTTTCTCGGAAAAAAAAATGTTTAAGCAAAGAAACTGTTATCAAAGGAGGAATCTGTCGGATATGAATTCAAGTCTGTAGCTCTCATAGTAGAAGCAAAGACCGAATAAAATAGATCGAAACTGTCAAACGTCTAAGAAAAGAAGACTGCAAGGGTCTGGAGTATGCAGAATATTTTGACAATTATAAATGTATTAGTGACCACTCTTCCTCTGTGAGACACCTTATTTCATGGTATCTTATGCTTTAAAGGATGTCTGGATATGGAAGGGGTGATTTCACACATGAAATCCTGTATTATTACAACAAAGACTCAGACTTCAGCAGCAGCTTACGTGAGGAACATCGATACTGAATTCGGTCCCACAAATGGGAAGGAGGGCCCCACTTTTGGGTGGAGTAGCTTTTCCCAAGGAAGGAAATACTGACACAATTTTTTTTTCACCCCAGAAAGATTTTGCTCCTTGCCAACTTCTGTAGTTGGCCCCTGTCAATGACCGTGATCAAGGTGTCTCTTAAGTAGATGAGGTTATATTTGCCTGGGCAAATTCTAGAGGGGAGAAAACGATTATTAAAAATAAAGTTAAAAATAGTCTGTGATAAATAAGGCTTACGGATGCCATTTAAAGTTTTCAAGGTGAAAAATGAAACACTTCCAGTAGGAACAAGCTGACCCTTGAAACTCATGCTTTCAATATAAAACTGTATTTTGGGAACATTTCATCTATTTTCCTTCCTCTGCACATAAAAATGATTAATGTCACAATTAAACCTCCATATTTTAGGCTCCGGGTAACAGGTGTGGCATTTTCTATATAAACATATTCACTGACCTGTCACCATTGATAACCTTCCTTAATTAATCTCGATTGAAACAAAACTTGTTGGTTTTTTTTTTTTCTTTCTAATAGTAAAGAAATAAAGTAACACAAACACCCATTTTTCCCCGAAAACTCACAAACTATTTAAATTACGGTAGCCTCACATGCATCAGGCATCCCAGAGAACAACTGAGGGGCTACAGTACAGCTCAGCAGGAACGAGTTTTAATAACAGATTGAAAAACAAGAATAAAAATAACTGTATCAACGGAGCTTTTCTTCCTCAGGCCACAAGCCCGTTCTTACTTGAACTTTTTTTTTTTTCTTTAAAAAAAAAATAGCATTTTGGCCACCAAAACCAATGCAGAACATTATTAAAAGTTAAGAGCTACCAATTACTTCTGTCTGTTCTTTTAAAGCAAAGTTTGGCATGACGTCAGTTGGTTTAGAGAAACAAGAAAGAGAGACAAAAAGAGCAGGAGAGAAAGTTTCCTACTTGTATAAACTGAACACCAGGGAAGGTGTCTAGCCACTTGTAAAGTATTTACTGCAGGTTTTTAAAGAACTAGAAACATTTTAAAAATTAAAAGTAATTTTTTTTTTAATTTTTTTAATGCAACATGCTGTACAGCCAGCCTGGGTGTTTGCATTTCAATTATACCTTGAGTCAAAAAACTTATTTCAAGGATGCTTCAGATCTGAAGTACACTGATAATTTCATCTTTGTTTTTGGTACTTGGAACTGTGCTCTGAGGGGGTAAAAAGAGGTAGGATAATAGAAAGAACTGTGCGGCAAAACTACAATGGTTCCGGTAGCTATTATCTCTAGCAGGCTTCCCTGGACTAGCTTTTAACAATCCAAATAATGTTCAGCATCTTGCAAATTCAGTAAAAGCGTTTCCTTATGCCCCAAGATCTCCTTCCAACCTAAATCAATTTCTCCATTATTATATCCTACAGAGAAACAAACCAAAGGTTTGCAAATTCACTTCCCAGGGAAACAAGGGTCATAGAATGATATAAAGACCCCCCCAAAGTGGCCGTAACTGTACCATTTGAAGTATCACTCATGCAGTTATCAATAATAGAATATTTAATGCAAATACTTTGGACCAACTTACATTTAAAGGTAAAATAGGCAGATCTCTATTTGCAACTAAGCAGTAGTCTAAAAACAAATCTTGGCATTTTCAGGTATTTCAGTAGATTGATCAAAGACTTTAGGAGACAAGTGATTCTGATGATGTTAAAACCAACCGCTCAGTTTCTAAAATGCAAATAATAATGGAAAGCATGCTAAGTCTTTTCTATACATGAGCATAACAACTATACTTGGAAAATGATGTTAAATTTCAGCTTGATAAAGTCCATTATCTTCATATTATATCTACAAGGGCTCCACTGGATCCCATAAATCCTGTTATGACAACATAATTCACTTCTTTCTGTATGTTCTCCAAATAAAATGTAGCTATCCCATAGATAAGCTGTATATGTATGTCTGTATATGTTATTATTCATTCCCCCATAGCTCACTAAATAATAAATAAGAAAGCATAACAAGAATAATTAGTTATCAACAATATTAGTAATCGTAACTAGAAAAAGAAGAAAGTCTGTTACCTGAAAGCTGGACCAAGGATGAATAACAGGAAACAAGCTCATACAACTTGCCTGTTCTTTATCAAATTGATTGTAACTCATGAGCTACAATATTTGAGACAGAACTGTCTGAGTTTATAGTTTTCTATGCTTGCCAAAAACAGATGCAGGCTACCACACTAGCTGTCCCGGAGAAACTAAATTAAGCAGAGGCAAATACCAAGTGGAAAGTTGTCAGTGTGTTGAATGAATGGCTTCATTTTACACACCAGAGAATATCTTCATGAGGATATGTCTTAATGGGAGCCAGTCATTTTATTTAAAGTTCATCGTTTCTTTCAAAAATAATAATTTCCCTTGAAATCAATTATAGACACCTGTCCACAACTCTCTCAAAGTCTATTTTGTTCTATGTACAATAACACAGTGTTTTGATATTATTTTTTGCTTTCAAAGGATGTATTAAAGTTACAAGAACTATAATACATATATATATATATTTATAGAATATATCAGAAAGCCAGTTATCCATGCTGACACCAATTTCAAATTCAAAATAAAGTTCTAACTCTAAAAAAAAAAAAAACTCTTTTGCAAGTTTAAAATTATTCAGTAATGTTTATTTACTTCAAAAAATAGCATAAGAGTTTACAAAACCTCACACCCTTGTCTCATTTAATAGAAAATGCATATATCTTTAGAAGCAAATAGTAGCTTCTCTCTGTGCATAGACTCATATATATGTAATAATAGTAATAATAATAATAATAATAATAGCAACATTATTAAAAGCACCATTAAAAACTAGATCTTAAGAGCAGCATTCCAACAGATGTACTCACATCCCTATTTAGAAGGTTTTCTTATGAATGAAGATTTCCCTATGTGTTTTACAGAGATCTAAAGTGAAAACTAGAGTGAATTCAGGAGTGTTATATGACTTAAAAGAAAAGCAAAAATAATGCCAAAAACAACATAAGGGTATATATAAGTCACTCATGATAATACATGCCGATTCAGATGCTAAACTGGTTAGTATGAAAAGTATGCAGAAATTTATGTAAAATTGTTCACAGAATTAGTAGTCAAAGTGTAGAACCCTGAATTCAACTCAGGGTTCGGAACCACCCCGGCAAGCTCTTCCGCACCTTTAATGCTAGCTGTAACAAAGGACAAGAGACACCCAGTAGCACAAACACTGACAGAATCTAAAATTCAGAAGTGACAAACTTTTTTTGCTAGCTACTTCCTACCAGTGATTTGGAGAGTGTCAGACTTAGTTATTATGTATGTAAAAGTATTCTACACAAACATCAGCTTACCATGCAACAGGCATTTCGGGAGGCCATGAAAATCAGCTCACCAAAGGTAAATAATATTCTGCCGAGTACTGATGAAGCTTCCCAATATCTTGCGGGTAGAGAAATCACGGCAGAACAGAGGCATTAAGACACTATTTCCCCCTTTGCAGTTTTATTTTCACGGTACTAACATCTAGAAATAATCATCAAACTAGCATATTCAGAGCTCTATCTATTTAACTGACTGGAGACGTTTTTTTAAACTCAAGGGAATAGCTTTAAAAGGAAGTTCTGAAATCTACAGAAGGATAAACTTAATGAACAGACAAGTTTAACTTGTGAAGTTTGAGCATGCCATTAATAAACTTTTGCTCAAAGGTTTAAAAAAAAAAATCCTCAGAATGTTGGTATCATTTCCAGACTGTCTTGTCAGCATCGAAACTTACAGGAAACGCTTCATCTTCCCATACAAACCCTGTATTTATTCACAACCCTGTCATACTTGGGGAAAGGAAAAGGGGGGGAAAGCCGCATGGTGATTATTTTAGAACCTTTGCTTTTCTACACCAGTACTGCATTAACAGAGAGAGCCTCAGAAGCAAGTGAACAGCATGTAAAAAACTGCCCAGCAGTGAGATTAGAGACTTTCATTCTCATTTTGCCCACGTCAAGGACCTGCTAGCTGCAATACTTTCCTGACAGTCTCTAACATGTTTAACTCTGGCAGCCTTTTCTAAGTGATCAACTCTTTCTAAAACCTGCAAGGAAGGATCGAGATGCTACAGAGGCTGGTGGGTTTGCACTAAGGAGTTTACAACCCTCGGAAGGCTTATCGGAAAAGTCTACTTTAGTTTTTTTTTTAGGTTTGAGTAATCAAATTTAGCCAACCAGGCCTAGAATGATCACTTCTTTGTAATCTTGTCTCGGGCCCTTATCTGTAGTTTTGTTTTTGTACTGATTATCTCTTCCAGGCCCTTTCCTGTTCACCTGGAGAGCGTACAAAAGTTCAATGAATCGGCCTAACTTGAGTCTTAATTTACTTCTTTGCTCAACCAGTCTCTCTTCACTTACCTTGTTTAAAACGCTAGCGGAGATTTCCCCAAACCGGATAAAGGATGGATATTCTATGTTAATTTGGATTCATCATTAAATCCATAGCTCTTACTCAAAAACTTTCAAAAGATCAAATCTGAGGCCTAAAAAGATATGGGGAAGTCAGCCAGGTCTTAAAAATGTTGTGAGCCCAAGCAAGATTTTCTCTGAAGCCCCCAGAAGTCCTCTGGCCCTTCTCACATCAATGGCTTTAGGACCCTAGAGCCATAAAACAGTTAGTGACTTCCCTGGTGAAAGGGTAACCACCACCATCTCAGACAGGTACTCACAGAAAAAGCTTTCCAGGCCACAAAAACAGCTTTGCACTTCAAACAGCTCCCACCTCTGCATCACCCTCAAATTATTCATGGGGTCCTATAATCCTGGAGTTATTTGGAGGGATAGAGGTGTTTGCCTTGGCCTTTCAAAGATGCGTTTCAGACTCTACAGCCCAAACAGGAACTAGACAGAAAGCAAAGAGCCTGTCTGCCTGCATGTCCCACCGCTGTCAGGCGTTTAATCACCAGCCCGTGTCCCCTGACCCGCTCGACACATGGCGCATCAACCGCACCGCAGAGGAAGTCTGCTCCTTGCTCAGCCCCTACGGAAGCGCCCTGGCTACAAGGCCCTGCCTCATGGTACCGACAGGGCACAGACCCCTGGGCCCAGGCTGCCCTTAGCTGCCCAGAGACTGCTATACCAGGAGATGATGCCACACTCTCTCCCTCCAGCCCAGCTGGGCCTTTAAGGGAAAAAAGTTTGAAGCCTGGCGTTGCAAACTAAACTCTTCAAAGCCAAAGGCAGTCTATGCTGTTTTACCACTTTGTGGGCCACTCCAAGAACCCTCTCAGAAACCCTCCCTACCCTCCCAAGTTCACCCAACTTACTACTCTGCATGCCGGTGCCTAGTCTGCTCCCCGTTTGCCAGGAGCCCCCAGAAAACTTGCAGCAGCGGCGGCGGCGGCGGCCCCTCGGGTCCAGCCACCTCCAGATCCTCTGCTGCTCCCGGTAGGAGAGAATTAAAATCAGCCAGCAAGAGACAGCGAGGGGGAGTGGGGCTTGGGAGGGGGAGGGGGCACCGGCCTGAAACTTCTTTTTTTGGCAAATCGGGATTTGTTTTTCCTCCTCCCCGGCGGCTGAACTTGACCCTCCTGACTCTGGGGGCTACTGCAGTTTGAAGTCGCTCTGGTTTCCAAGGCTCAGATGCCTTAGACCCAGCAAAGGGAAAAGAGGAATTGGGGGAGTGGGGGGTGTAAGGGGAACAGAAGAGAAGAAAGAAAGAAAGAAATCACACGCGCAAAGGGGGGGTGGGGGGGAGGAAGAAAGAAAATGCGTGTGAAACCCGAGAAGCCTGCGCTTGGCTTGCTGCACACTCTCTCCCTCGGCTGTGCCTTTTTTTTTTTTTTTTTTTTTTTTTCAAAGAAAGTCACTTTTAATTCCCAGGGCTCCCCGCTCGCGATCGCCCACATTTTGCGCACACTCGCGCGGGCGCAGCGCTGGCGGAACGGCGCCCCGGCGGGCTGAGCCCGCGCCCCCCGGCCTGCCCGGCTCCCCTTACCTGTTGATTAATCGTCAGGAACACCCTCCGCAGCCCGAAAGATGGTGGCGCGGCGGCCAGAGCCATGAACCGTCTTCTGTTGTTTGCAGAGTTGATCTTGGATTATTGGGGGGGGGGAGAAAAAGGTTTTTCCTGCCTCCCCCCCTTTCCCTTCCCCCCCCCCCCAAGGAAAAAAAAGAGAGCGCGAGAGAAAGAGAAAGGAAATAGCGCTAGGATGTGCCCTGTGCCGGGTGGGAGAGAGGGGAGGGGGTGTTGTTGGGGTTTTTTGTTGTTGTTGTTGTTGTTTAAAAAAAAAAAAAAATAGGCAAAGGCGAGAGAGCGATCAGGAGGACGCGAGGTCCGGAGCCACCGAGCAGCAGCGAAAAGAGGACGCTGGAGATTGCAATGAGATCGTGTCTTTATCAGAAATGTTATCGCTTGTCAGGACCTCACTCTCCGCGCATTACGTCAGTTTCAAGACACCAACACTATTAATATCAAAGGAGCCTTCGCGGAGGAAAGCGCCACCCCAGACCGAGCTCCCTTAAAGAGACAGGCGCGTCCCCGCGCCGCCGCCGCCGCCGCCCCGCCCGGCCCGACACCCGCCGCCGCCGCCGCCGCCGCTGCCGCCGCCCGCGGGACCGCCGGCCGCACCAGCCGCGACAACTGGGGACCGCGCGCGGCTCGTCCCGCCGCCCTCCCACCGACGGGCTGGGGAGGAGGGAGGCTGTGCTGCCCTGGCGAGGGCCTGGAGGCCGGACTACCTTGGGGGGGGCGCGGGGGCAGTGCGTGGCAGCCGAAGCGATGCTGCCAGATACTGGAGATGCTGTCCTGGAGAATGCCAAGAACTCTCAAAGTGCTTTTACCTTTCCTCTAGCTCCAATTAAAGGACGCAGATTTGTGTGCGTGTGCGCCCCTCCCCCGCCCTTTATCTGTGCTGGAAGTCCTAGGATACCTCGGCCGTGGTCAGGATTTCCCAGGCTTTGATGGTAGGAGGGCTTCAGGAGAACAACTTGAACTCTATCCTGAGTTGGAGAAGTGCGGACTGAGGTTGCTATGGTTTTCTGAGCTGAGAAGCCAGAAACTCAATGGTGCTTTAAGGGGGTACCACAAAACAGATAAAATGGGGACATTATTCAGCCACTGCCAGGTTAATACATGCTGGTCTTTGGGTTTTCGAAGCAGATAAGGAACTCTGAATCAGGCATGACATAACTTTTCCTAGACTTCTCTTGTGAAGAGAAATTGCCTCAGCATAAAGTTCATGAAATGAACAGGCTATCTTTCCCTTTAACTTCTAAAGATCAACAATGCATAAAACATTACCAAGACAGGATTCAAAGTATAGGAGGTGTTAGAAAACTAAGTAAACATTTCCTGGGCTTTTGGACTTCATTTTCTTCAGTTGGGTGACTTTAAGTGGTATGTTTTTCCTCTAGTGAAAGTCAGCTTAAACTAATTTTGTGCTAAAAGGAGAAACATCCTTCTCTGAACTACAAAATGATTAAAATTAGAATTTTAGAGAGGTACAATCACGAATCTGAGAGCTGAAGGTGGAATGATTTTTTTTCCTCAAATATTTTTCACTGATTCGTGTATCTTTTTGCAGAAAAGATAAGTGTTTTCCAGACATGCTATTATAAGAATTAAAAAAGCCAATCGTGTGTGTGTGTGTGTGTGTGTGTGTGTGTTCTCCTCCCTCCTTTTCCTGAAAGATCCATATTTTCACTTAACATACTCAGAAAGACCTGTGCTTCCTTGGTCCAGATGTGCTTCAAAAGCGTGTCCTGTACACACACCAATGAATAGAAAAAGCAATAGAGAAACTACTCAGGTAAAGAACAGTCAAAATACAGTTCCGCAATGAGCCAACAATATATTTCCTAAAGGAGGTAGAAGACAATGTTGCTCATATGCATAAAAGTATTCATGTGGCCATCAGTTTAATTTTTTTTAACAGTATTAGATTAATATACAGCCATGAGTGTAGAGAAATTTAATATGAAAATCATCAGCAAATCTTACAGTCAACTCCTAATGACCACCTGCATATTTCCACACTGAGTCATTTAATACTGTCCACCACCAATTTCCCCTATAAAAGGTATTTCTATATTAAATATAGGTCTTTTATTTTCTTTGTTAAGTCATAAATTAGCTTGCTGACTTTTATGGAAATATTCACGACACAGTGAGAAGTAGGTTTTATTCAGAAAAATAATAAGGATCCGAGTGAAACATTCTTTGGCTATGACTAACTGAAAATACTAGGTTAAATAAATTTGGAACTACATATCCAAGGACTTACACTGCTGGTGTTTAAAGAGTTAACGGACCTATTGAGCTGATAAAATCTGAGACAACACCATCCCAGCAAAGTTAAACAGTACAATTTATCACAAGGATTAGTCCCCTAATCTCCTACTGCTCCCCCAGATTTAAATGACATTTTAAAAGGGGAAGTGATCTTCTTCCCAGTCACCCTCAAATCTAAGGCACTCGTCAAAAGTGTAAATTTACACACATGAAACAATCATTGATTAAATTGGTTCAAAAAAATCAAATTACACGCTTTTGCAAGCACAAAACCCTTGAGATGGCTTGTGTTTTTCCACCTGTAATAATACAAAATCTGACCATTAAGTGTACCCAAATTACATATTATATGAAAAGTAAAGCCAAAGGTCCAGGGGTGAGTTATGTCCTTTAATTGAAAGGATAAAGTTACACCCCAGGTACTGAAGCCAACAAATTCATGCTTGCTTAAAATTTTAATGAATGAAGTTTCACGGACTCAATTTGGCTGAAGTTTGCCTGAGAAATTAAAAAAAAAAAATTCTTCATGTTACTTTTTGTATTTCAAGTTAGGATAGTGTGATCAAAATGCTGCCGTACCAATCATTTACATCAACCTCGAAAGGTCTGTACAGAACCCAATAAAAGCACAAATATTTTTATAAATTTTTTTCAAGCAAATTACTTATTTATTGATGCAATAATTTATGAAGAAAATTTTTACCTCATGTTTTAGATAAATCACATATGCTCTTGATTGACACAATATGTTTAAGCTCAAAGGCCCTCGTAGCATTTTTTAACTCTAGTAGGAATATTTCAAAACAACCAACTAATACATGAGGTCATAATTGTTTAACAGTTGTTTTTAATATATAAACTAAGTTATATACATCTTGTCCTTTAAATGTTTATTGATTTGTTTTTCTAGAACTGACATTTGCATGGCCTAAACTGAATTAGAGGAAAATATTAAAGATTTGTTTACATCTATTATCTTCTGCTGTCAAACATATGTAAAGCTCTTCAAAGCATCCTCACACTTTTAAAGCAATAAGTTTCTGAAAAATGGAGGCTGGACATTAAAAAACTACAACCTGGGCTTTTTTGTAGGATGTCTCAGAAAATAAGGAAGAATTTGAGGAAGTAAAATAGCAAGACAAAAGAAACAACTTTCAACTAAAATAACTTCTTTATAGTTCCCATCCTGCTTTGAATTCTGAAATAGTCTGTTACTGCTGAGCCATCAATCAAATGGTTCCTCAAGTTGTGTTAACGCTATTATTTCTCAAAATGACATAATATTCCCTTTCTGCCGTGTTATTACAGCATCCGTCCCCTCTTTCCTTCTAGTTTATTCAGTAGGGATACAAACAGGGATTGGCAGTTAAGCACGGGCATACTTGTTCTACATTTCTAACCTTTTAGCACATAACTTACTCACCGGTTGCCGTGCTTGTAATCACAACGATTTTACCTGATGGAACACGCACTTGAGAAATGTAATCCAACTATTTACCCTAACACATCATAAATTGGAGATTTCTAAAAGAAACCTCCAAGATTGACATCCCTTGGTCCTACATGCCAACTGCTTTCAGACATACTATCAAGAAATATGTTATTTGCACACGAGACTGTACAGCATCATATGAAATAGAAGATCATTTTGCCTTCCAGCACATAAAAAGCAGTTATTGAAGTACTCCACCCTCCTTTACGCAAGACCTGCAGGAAAAGAGTACTATCAGACATGAACTCTGAGACCACTCCTTCTCCCAGTCACTAAGATTCAATCTTTCAAAACAAAATGCTCTTTTGAACGAATTAGGATTATTTACCAAACTACCTATCACTAAGCACCTCGACATGAATTTATTAAAGGGAAATTTAGCTTTAAATAGCCTGTATCTGGTATTCAAAATCCAACTTACACTTGCCAATCTCCCCTCTGCAGTATCAGGCAAATGCCTGTTAAACAGATGGGCCTTGAAGCCCACACAAAAAGCCAACAAACATGAGCTTTGTTTAATTAAAAAGGGAAACAAATTTCTGAGGTGTACAACACACATGTGTGTATACACACGAAACTACTAACTAGTGTGCTCTGGAGTAAAAAATAATGATGTTGAATATTCATTCGGATTTATGAATGTATTGTACGCTGGAGTGAAGGAAGAATTAAATGAGATCATTCGGACATGATGTATTCAAACCAAACTTGTAGAAGAAATATCAAGACAAACTCCACTTCAGTCAACCCAGAGAGAACATCTCTGTAGGAAATAATCAAGATTTATCTCTGAGCTGCATCTGGCCATGACAAGGAGGTGACCTGTGCTGTCTTCTGTAATTCAACAACCTCTCTGTGACTGGCCCTTGCTAGTCTCTCTTACGAAGCCACCCACTAATCCACACTTCACACACTTCCCTCTCGCTAGCCAATAACCACGTTCTGCATCTAACTGTGTCTAAATCATCGTAAGGTGGAATTCTTCATTAGAAATTCAAACTGGGTTTACCTAATGTAATAATAGTTAAAGAAGAGGCTTTCAAAAGAGACAGAGAAAGGAGGAAGGGAGCAAGCAAGCCCCATTTTCATCAAGATATGAATCATCCCAACCAAAGCCTTTAGACTTTGGTCTTCTCTGAATTTTAGGAAGCCCACTCTCAAAGACCCCACATCTGAAGACTTTTGTATCACCACCTTGATTGTAGCCACATGAGCTAGTCCCAAATTCAGGGTTTTGGCTTTTCAACATGATGCTAATGTTTTCTCCATCTTTTCATTATTACACTTAGCAAGCAGATCTGTTTGTTTCCTCTGTGTCTCCAACCCCCTCATGAGAAAAATGCCATGAATCTCTAATGCTAAAACAGCCCCTAAGGGATTCGGGCTTTCAAGTCTTCCTAAGAGGTTGGGCAAGATGTCTTTCTGCTCACACTCTGCATTTGCTGTTCTACAGAGACCTGTCTCCTGACCGTCTAGTTGATGCGTCATTGCTCAGATACATCTGACATTTTCCAGTACTTCTCTTATACCTACTCTGCTACCTTCCTTGGAAAGCTTTTGGAAGCAGCTCCCTATCTGCGTATATCAAACACAGACTCTTCCTTGAAAAATGAGTTTTCTGAAAAATCTAGGATGTAGTCTGTCATGGCAGAAAAGGCCTGCTTCTGACACTAGCTAGTAAGGGAATCCTGTGGACTTGTAAGATGGTCTTCATTGCTCCACTGCCCTCCACAGTTTGCTAAACTGTAAGATCCTTGCAGGCAGGAGAATACGCAACCATAGGTATCCCCTAGCATATGTTAAAGTGAACTTGGACATTAGAACAATGTCTCCCTATTGAACCCAAGTTTCAAACCCTTTGTGTTGCTAATTCTGTTAATGTAATTCTTTCTCTCGCTTCTCTTTTGCTTTCTTCTTTTCTGCTTTCTGATCTTTTTTTCTTTAATGCATATGTGCTGATGCCTCATGTCAGTTGAAGCTTCTGGGTGGTCTTCATCTCAGCAACATATTTTTGGCAATGAATCAGAGGAGATGTTTGTCTTCCTCTGAAATATTGTCTTCATTATCATTAAGTTTTGGTTCACAATTCTGTGTTGCTCTAAAAATAATGAATTGGATGATTCTTTTAACTAAATCACAGGCGTCTAAACCCAGAAGCATGTACTAAAGGGGGTCAAAAAGCTCAGAGTTTTTAATATGGAAAGGTGTTGCCTGCAGTTTCAGAACCCTGAGTGTAAGACAGGAAAGTTCTGAATGTGATGCAGAGATAAACAGTTTCTCAAACACTCATTTAAAACATTTATTTCTTTTGTTGTTTATCATCATGATATGAAGCCAGTCCAACACAAAGTTGCCCTACCAATAGCTGCTAAGTTTTGCATAGGTTAAATCAACATAAACGAATAGTTCTGATATTTAACAAATAATATTCATTCACATGTGCAGACCCCAGCATTGCATTTTATAATATCTGGCGAATCCAACAAAAAGAAAGGTTCACAGAAGTACAAGTTTGGGAGTATATGTCTGTGCATGTGTGCACTAGGAGAATATAGTCATCTCAGTGCAAGTTTCTATTTCCGTAAAACTTCTTTAATTCTCATAACTGGCTCACTGGTGGTATACCTAAATTATTAGCTTAAGGAACACATGGTAAATATTTGTCATTATATTCTGTATAAAAATCTATCCAACAGTAACTCTACAGTCATTTAAATATTCACCCAATTTCTACACTGTGGCACTGTGGAAGCACCCTGGCAGAGTCCTCCCATCATTCTTTGTTGTTGGATTAGATTTAGCCAATGACAACATTACATCAGATTTAAAAAGAAAGAGAGAGATGATTTGTGTGTTTGGTCTCTGGTTCCTTCTTTCTACTTTCATATTCCTAAGTTATAGGCATTATAGTTCTTTCTAGCTATAGCTTGGTCTCAAGGTTTCACTCTATTTTCTTGGGCCTCCTAACTCTGTCATGCATTTGTAACTCTTTATTAAACTCTCTTCATTTATCCCTAAGCATTCTATATATTGCCTTTCTGGATCCTGATTGGTCCAGAAATGCATGTGAGACATCAACATTTTATCCTAGAATATGAACTAGAGTTTCTCATTTTAAAGAGCAAAACAAACTACGCATTTAACAACTATACTATTCTAGGTACTACTTTGGTGCTGGGTACCTGGCTGTAAATAATCTGTCCTAGCTTCTAGAGTCTAGATTTTATGATACTCTTTATAGACTCTCTTGGATGTTGGATGCTTAAGAAAAGAAGAAAAAAAACAGATATGTAGGCCTTACCTATGACTGAGTGTACATCTTTAATGGGGACAGACACCCTAGAAAGTAAGAATACTCTTTTTTACTGCGTCAGATATTAAATCATTTATTACAAGTGCAAAGATATAAGGTTAGACTATGATAAATGTTAGGCATGAATTCATGTGGAAGATAACTGGCTTCAATATGAACAGCACATTCATTAGTATTTAGGGCACTGGAGTGACTCCCCTTACACAGGTGGGCAAACGTTGGGGGAGGAGGATGTGATATGCAATTTGGTTTAACCATTGTGCTTTTTACTGTACTAATTCTTATCCCCCTCCTCACTCAACAGGCAGCATCCTCAAATGTGCTACAGCAACTGCAGCTGCTGGGTTTCCCCAGCAGAGCAGAGCCCTGGGCAATTGTTCCAATTTGCTCTGGTCTAGACTCTAGAGATAGCTCTGTCTGGAAAGAGAGGCATGGACACTCATAGTTCAAAGCTAATTAAGTCAGCAAGATAAACAAGGTAAGACTCCTGAGAATAAAGGGGAATTTCTTGAACTCTCAGAAATTCATCAAATAGTGACTAGAGAATATTAGTAATATGTCTGAGGTTTCTAAATATATGCTCCACCTCTTCTAAGAATTCTTGTTTCTTTCCCATAAAAGGCACATCAATAACCATAGAAGATTACTACATGATCAATTAATTAACTTTTCATTAACTGTAATATTCCATCTTAGATTTAGACTTCAGATAGTACTAATTAATTTATTCCCAAAATACTGAAACTGCTTTGCCCCTTTATGGAAAGTACATTTTTCCTCCCATAACAACATATCTTGATTAAAATTTTCTTTCACTCTGCTGCTTTTAATCCCTCCCCACCTCCCCTCTCACACAGACCAACTTCTTTTTCTGGCTTTCATTAGAAAACAAACAGTCTTCTAAGGAATAATAAAATAAAATTATGAGAAGTTAAAACAAAAAAAAAAACTAACACAAAGAATAGAACAAAACAAATATACAAAAGAAACAGTGCCTAGGAGAAGGCACAAGAAACAGATATAGACAAAGAGACCCACACATTCACACACAAGAATCCCATGAAATACACTAAACAGGAAGCCATAATATACACACAAAATACCGTAGGGTAAGACTGAACATATATCTATTAAAACATAAAATAAAAAGTAAGATCAAATTAAAGAGAGAAACAGAGAGATGGAGAGAAATTAGCAGGACATTATGAAACAAGGAACCTCCAAAGATTGTTAAATTCATTTTCTGTTGGCCATCTACTGCCAGGTATGCAGCCTACCCTTAAGAGTAGTCTGTTTCCCTAGTGACACTCCCTGAGGAAAAAAAGATTTCATTTGTTAAGTGGTTATCAATTGACTTATGGGTTAGAGACAGGGTATTTGTCTACTTCTCCATTCAGGTAGTGGACCCTATGTGATCCAGACCCATTCGGATCTCTGCATGCTGCCACAGTCTGTGAGTTCATAGTGGTATGAATTTTATTGTTTTAATGGGCCTTGAGTCTAGTTTTGTTTTGTTTTGGTGTGCTCTGGCAATTACACTCTCTCTGCCTCTTCCTCTATAAGGTTCTCTTGAGCTCTGAGACTAGGGATTCGATGGAGACATTCTATTTAGAACAGGGTTTCAAGACTTTCCCTTCCTTGCATAATGTCTGGATATGAGTCTCAGTATTTATTCCCATATGCTGCAGGAGGAAGCTTCTCTGAGGATGACTGAGATATGCTCTGATCAGAGTGTAATGGAGGGACATTACGAGTCATGTTATTGCTACTTTTTAATTCTCCAACAGTTGTAGTACTGTAAATAGATCTCTAGGCTATCTAGTCTCAGGTTATCGGTCATGTAAACAGTGTCAAGTATAGATTTTATCTCATAGAGCGGTCCTTCAGTCAAATCTGATCTTGGTTGGTCACTCCCACAGACTTTGTGCCACCCCCGAGCCAGTGTATTTGGAGGAAGGATACTATTGCGATTCAAAGGTTTTATGGCTTGCTGTTAAGTTTCTTAGTTGCACACAGAGTAGCAGAGTACCTTCTTATACTAGGTCACTAGCACAGAGGGATGAGGTCGCTCTGCAAACACCAGATAGACTTCCCCAGTTCAATAAGTGTATTTGTGTTGTCTCCGGCAATGTTGCCTAGTCATCAGTTTGGGGAGAACAAAACCTCTTGGCAATTGCCTGGGTTGTTTGGGGTTCCCAGGGGGTAACTTTTGGCCAACAACTTAAATAGATATAAAATAATCCTGATACTGGAAAGCTTCATTTGGCAGCAAAAGATTTCAATTGAGACTCTATCTCTCCACCATTATTAGATCTCTTTCACATATATATATATATATTATATATATATATATATATATATATATATATATATGAAAATATATATAAGTATACACACACACACACACACACACACATATATATATATTATATGCTTATACTGTAGTGTTTCCATACTAACCCTCTAATGGCCCTTAATTTTAGCTGTCTCTCCACATCGTCTCTCTCTCTCATCCTCTGCTGAGGACAAGCCTCCACATGGAGAGGGCTTCTGTGGTGTCTGGGAGCAGCAAAAAAAAAAAAGGACTCAAGGTCAAACTGCTCATCAAATCAGACAATCTAGGTTCTGCTGAGATGGCTTTCCAGATTGCTCCCTCTCCTTCCATCTCCCTCTGTCTCCCTCCCTCTCCCTCTCCCTCTCCCTCCCTCTCCCTCTCTCCTCTCTCCCCCACCTCTCTGTTTGTGTGTTCTGCTCTGCTGGGCTCTACACAGCTCTTTCTTGCTATTCTAACAACTCTCTGGTTGAGACAGCTCTCTCTGCAGGTAAAAGTTCTACAGGCTATCTAGATAGCTCCACAGCTTTTCTGAACAAAGTCAAAAAAGTTGCTATAAAAATATTATTGGATCTTCTTACCAAGTCAGAAATCCTGTTAAGAAAAAAATCCTTAGAAGAGCTGTGTTGCTCTCCAGAGATGTCCAGACAGCTCTGTTCTTGCTAAAGAAAGTTCTAAAGAACTGCTATCTCTTTCTGCTAGCTCCCCTCATGCAGACCGAAAGCCCAGTTCTTAATTTACATATCAATTCAGTTATTTAGTCCAGGTTTCCTTTTGATTATCTTATGAATCAACATCCCCTGACCCCCAGCCATTTGATTCTAAGAAACAGCAAGCATACATTTTTTTTTCTTAATATTACAAAAGAATTCAGAGATCTGTCTGCCTTTGTTGAGTACAGAAGATAAACTAATTGGGTGGGACTCTGCCCTGAAATAACCATTTTAACCACACGTGGGTCAAACCTCCTTCTGTCCTAAGCTAACTTTGAACTCAGGAATCTGCCTGCCTTTATATTTTTTTTTTGACAAACTGGCTCATAGTGTTTCTTTGTTCCTTTAGATTCATGAAGCCTCTCATAATTCATATAGCATCCTTATATTTTGCATAGTTGAGAAATTATATATATTTTGAAGTCATGTACTTAGAGCTCTTTTCCATAGCCTAAAGGGCTGCCCTGAAGGTCCCGGGATTTACCATTTTGCAGAGACATTTGCCACACCCTTGACTTCTGGACTTGTGGTGTTTTAATTCTCAGCAGCCACAACATTTGTGGGACTCACACCAGGGCCTGACCAGGGACAGGAACCATGTCAGTCTGTCCCCACCAGGGCCACTCAGGGCTCAGCAATCCCCCTGTTTACTCCCCATTCCCAGTTGATCCTTGTGTTCCTGCCCTATCCCACCATCCATACCTAACTACCTTCCCTAGGAAGATGTATACAACCTCCCCTAGTCCTTTACTCTATGTCTAACCTCTGTGGTTAATTTATTCTCAATGTGAATAAACTGCTTTAAAAAATATGCACTAAGCAAAATCATTTAATTACCCATGCCCTACTAAATAAAGTATTTGTAATAGTGTGACTTAATACATTTGAAAATATAATCATAAAATTTCATCACTATTTCTCCCAATCACAAAGGTACATGAAGAAGGAACTTTTCATAATACACATTTCATAATACTATGAGCGTTTTATTGTTATATGTCAGCATCTGAGAGAATCCTAGCACAAAGTTAAGAAAGGTGAAGTAAGAAACAATAAGTCACTTCATAGTTTCATCTCATTTGATGTGAATAAAGGCAATTCTACGTTTAGGTTACAAAAGTAAAGCATGAAGATAAAGTAAAATTACCTTCATTTGTGGTCAGTGTCTGAAAAGTTCATTACATTTCTATATGAAATATATTCTAAAGATGTTAGTGTAATTAAGACAGTAGGAAACTTTGCCTTTTTTATAGGATATTCTGCTTAGGAGAAAAACTACAATATGACTTAAAATTACCATTAAAATCTTACTGAATGATTCGTCATGCATTGATGAGACTCCATTGATAGCACAAAGCCCAAATCTGAGGCCTGTTCTACTTTATTGATATATGTTATGACTCAGCCAGAAGAAATTCTAACAGGTATGTATTTCTCAAACACATATTTAGCAGTGGTTTTGTTCTTTCTTTTCTTTTTCTTTTTTTTTTTTTTCACATTCAGAATATCAAAAGTGGAAAGTTATGTAATTTCTACTGAGGTCATGGTGAAATTTAGCTTCTTCCTGCTGTGCTTCAGGACTCTTGCTTCAAAGTCTCCCTAGGAAGCACTATCTTAGAGGATCCAGATCATCCAAATGCCTATAAAAGAACAGGATTATGTAATGTTCACTTCATGTTGCAAAACAGACTCCTCCTCCAAATTTTACAAGTAAAAAATAAGTAACTCTCGGCCTTGTCAATAAATGAATGCAATGTTCAAGGCACAACCAAATGAATAGTGGAGGCTAGTAACTTGTACAGATCACTTTGTGCCTTCCTTGGTACTTAATATGTCACATCTATTAATTAAATCTTAAATTTGTTTATTTATTTTTATGGCAGTGTGACTGCAAATGAATATGTGGACTTTAGTGGGGTTGTCCACATGGAAACCAGAACTGGCATCAGATATCCTGGAACTGGAGCTACCAGTGATTATGGGATCAAACTCAGGTCCTGTGGAAGAGCAGTAAGGACCCCTAAACTCTGAAATATATCTCCAGTCTTGTCCATTTATCCTTAATAAATATTTTATGAGCTATTTATCTCCATTGTTCCAATTTTTTAAAAGAAAGTATACCTATACAATACCATATCTAAGGTCACAAATACATCAACCTTAGGGCCAAGGACTAAATCTCACTGTATTTTGGTTTGTTTCAGTGGTAAAAATTAGAGCTGAAGCTTTGGAGTCACTTGACAAAAATTGTACAATGTATTAGTATGTGTGTCTACTTGTGGTCAACAGCTATTTCCTAGCTACTTGTGTATGCCATTTCTTCCTTGGAAGTGCTCATTGGTTTCCCTCTAGAGAGAGCATAGCTTTCATGTTCAGTACCCCAGGATAACTCGTTATAAGAAATAAGCATCTGGTACCAGATGTCTAGAAGAGCATTGCATTCAGATTCTTGCTGGATCAGAAACTTGGGATCCTTGGATATCATTTGCAAAGAAAACATGAATCTTTCATTCAATGATACTGCATTGAAGGTATAAGGTAGGAGCACTTGCAGTTCACTTGGTATTTCAGAGGTACAGAAAAAGAAATGAGCTAATATTGGTAAAGAGGTTGCACAATGAGACAGACTTGGAGCATAACAATATTACTTAAACCCTGAATAGCATCATACATCAAGCCAATTATAACTTTAGTATTCTTCAGCAACTCCTTTAATATGGTTTAAGATTATAAGGTTAATAACAAGTTGTATTCAAATTAGCTAGTCCTGGTATCCTTTGCTTTATATTAACTACTTGGGAAGTGAGGCAGAATTATCTCAAAAGAAGAAAGAAAGGAAGGAAGAAAGAGATTTCTACTCTCTCTTTCTCTCTCTACACACACACACAAACACACACACATACTGTTTTATTATATACTGATATTCAAAACTGTATCATGATAGAATTTTAAAATATATACTCATTTTAAGTCAATTATAAGAAATTGAAGCCACTATATTTTCACATTCATTATAAAATATGCTATTATGTATATTGAAGGCTAGTCTTTCTTGTTAGACATGGCTATGTGGGATGTTTGATACTATTCAACATCAAATTCATTCTCCTGTAGTTAGGCTGAAGATATGCACACATTAAATGAGCATGTCACCAACTGCTATGGAGAAAGAATCCATCTTAACATTCTTTCTATTCAAAGCAATTTATAGTGTCTATCTGACTCACATCATGTTTCTGTTTGTTTAAATTATGTCCTAAATTAAATATGTTCACAAAATGCTATCGTTACTCCTTTAACTAAAGGGGACTGTCATTGTAAATTTTTTTTTTTTTTGGTCATTTCCTTTGCTTTTACCACGTCCTTCAGAATCCACTTCATTAGGTAAGGGACTTTATTTGAAAAGTTCCAATAAGATGATCAACTAATCGAAATCCACATGTTAAAGTCGAGATTTCTTAGGGAGTTATTGATGGTTGCAAAATGATGTGGACAGAGTCAAATCTGCTCAGGGATGAGGTTTAGACTTGTGGTTTATAGTCCAGGAAGATAAACAATGGAGATGAGCATCAAACATGTAATAACAGATGAGCGTCTAGAAGATGATCAGTCGGCATAAGGAGCCCAAGGAAACACAGGCTCAGATGGCCTTGCTGGTATTTTTGTTGTCGGTTCAAATAGTTATTAAACATCTAGCTATTATGTACTTCATTTTTACCAGCCATATCTGATGCGGAGTTGTCAGGCTCTATTCTACTTGTATCTATAAACAAATCACACTATTAAAACAAGGTCATTAAATATCAATGCAGGAAGCATGAAAAAGACACCTCTTCATGGAGTAACACGTCCAAGCTGAAGTCTGATTAAACTCAGAAAAAAAAGTCACTTTATTTTGACTTGCTAGTATATATGTATTTTTTATAGTCTATTATTTATGAAAAATAAAATTATTTGAAAAAGGCTGAAAGTAACATTGCCTTACTGTAGTACAAATGTAATACAGAATGTTCAAAATGAAAGACTATTTTCATCCAAGTTTCTCCTAAGATTGGTACAACATGTTCAAACCAGTTACTGAAATAATAATAATAATAACAATAATAGAAAAAATAAGTAAATTTGTATAACATAAAGGCAGCCTTGTTTTTTATTTTCAGAAGAAAACTTCTAAACAAAGAAAATATAATTATTGCTTTGTACATAAACAATCTTATTCTATTTTATGTACTGAATGTTCCTTAGTTCTTACAGTTTGACCAAAATACTGAAGTCATCTAAGTAACATGCAACAGAGCACACAACTGTAGTGCAAGGTGGGAGCAAGCTTTCTATTTTGCATTTTACTTCTACTGGTATCCCTGTTGTGGATAGCCAAGCCTTGTATTTTGATCCTAGTTCCACCCCCCTGAGAGGGGCTCCAGAGGAGAAATTGTAATCAATGTTGTGGATAGCCCCAGCCTTGTATTTTGATCCTAGTTCCACCCTTCTGGGAGGAGCTGCTGAGGATGATTGATCTGTACACAGATGACATCTTGTAAACCTTCTGTCCAATTAAAACCTGTAAAATAAAGGCTAGAGCCAGAGATTGGGCAGTAGAAGGGGAGGCGGAGAAAAAGGCTTAGGGAAGGAGAGAGTGAGAGGAATTCGATATAAAAGGCAGAGCAGAGGAGAGTAGAAGGAGTTGCCGGGAGAGCAGAAGCAGAAAGAGAAGCAGAGGGAGAAGCAGGAGGAAGCTGAAACAGAAGGAAGTCGGAGTAGAAGGAAGCTGAAGACGGAGCTGGACAACCACCACGGGTCTGGATAACCGCAAGTTATAAGGGATCTCATAGCCGGGATTAGAGTAGTGTAGTGGTATATCTGCCTAATCTAGGTGTGCAATTTATATAATAATTATTGAGTTGTGTCTTCCTTTACTGGTCTCCTTCGGGTAGGAGATCTTACAGCGAACAAATTTAGGGATTAAATAAGTACTTCTACTACATATCCCCACATACCTGAAAAGATAACTTCTATGAAATGTGTTTCATGATCTTGTTAATATAGGCCAGGTCATGTTGCACATCTCCACTGAAAGGCCTTGGATGCATTTCTACATCAAATCAAGGCTCCCACAGTAACTCAAACAACCCCACCTTGATCCTACTAAGTCTCTCTGTTAACTTTCTGTTCTCACCATTTTTCTCTCAACAAGACAGTAGACTATGTGACAATGTTTCCATATAACAGTAGGCCCTCCTCACAGTCTTTGCAGATGCTGATCCCTGTGTCTAGAACACTCTCCCCCTGAATATCCCCATGGCAGTCTCTCTCATTTCACTCAAATATGTCCTACACCTACAGGATAACCTGTAGGTGTTACTTCTTTATTTCCAGTTCAACTTAAGTAAGGTTCATCAGTACAGGGTTATATCTGTTTAGTTGCCTTCATAGTGGTACCTAGCAGAAGAATAGATGCTCTGTTAAAATTTGTTCATCAATCAGTACATTGGAGTTCCTTATACTGAATATTTGGGGCAAGAGCAACTTACCTGGCAAACAAGGGCAAGTACAGCTCCATCAACATGAGTATACCTCTCAGTTCACCTTCTCTGAATGTTTCATTTTACCATTCAATTTTTTCTTGGCAGCCATTACGATGGGAAATTTAATTTTATTTATAAAGCATTTCATTCCAATTCATATCACCATCTGCCGAGTTTTCTTCAGCTTCCCAGAAAAAGTTAGTGCTCAACTAGCTGCCAGCTTACTCTAATCAATTGACTAAATTTTTCATTCACCACATTTTTACTAAGCACCTACTCTGTAGGAAACATTAAAATGAGAAGGAGAAATTGAAGACCAACCACAAAGACTAAGAACAAGCCTTTTCTCATAGAGTTCAAATTATCACAGAAAAAAGTCATTAAATCCAGGGGCAGGGAGTAAAGTATAGATGGTTATAAGTTTTTTTGAAAAATGGGCAGGAAATGAGGGGAGTACTGTATGAGAGAAAGAGTACTGAGAACTCTTGGGAGATAATTTGTTCTCCAAATTGTTAAGTATTCCTGGCCAAATGAATTGAAACATAAGAGAAAACGAGAAAGCGGAATGCTTTGCCATGGGATGAGTTTTGGATGTAGAATGGTAGCATTAATGGGATGGAAAAATCAGGGGAAGATGGAGGTTTCAATGGGGCAAGTGTGACACTGAATGAGAGATGTCACTTTAGAAATACAAGTCCACACCATAGTACAAGTGAAGTCTTACGGGGTGTCAGGAGTGTGCTGATATGAGCCTAAACATAACTTTTCCAGAGGTCTGCAAGAAGACTGACATATTGAGGGATGACTCAGCAGTACTTAAACTGATGCATGTCAACTAGAGATAGATTTGAGACTACGAAGGAGGAAAGGAGAGACCCCAAGAGAAAGACGACCAAAAGAATACAAAACCAGGATGACCCAGGAGTCTGATAATCACAGCTGGGCGCTTAGGGAGTGACATGCTCCAGCAAACATAGCACAGGGAGAATTGATAAGCAAAGTGGAGAAGAGTAGTTCTTAGGTCCAAGTGAAGGCGGACATTGGGGGTGGATTCGAGGGTGGAGGTGATTCTTTGGGTGTGGGTACACCATCATAGAGGCAGGAGGAGGGGGTAAGGGATAGGGAGTTCCTGGGAGGGAGGGGGAAAGGGGGTAAGGGGAAAACACCTGAAATGTAAATAAAAGTTCCAATAAAAAAAAAAAGAAAAAAGAAATGCAAGTCCACAACTCATAGTAAAAATGATGTTCATTTACATGTGCTCGCGACTTGTGTTTATATATGCACACATATACACATCGATCAATTCAGACAGAATTCCAAGCCATGGAAGATAGCACATTCGTTATGGGATGACTGCAGTATACAAGTGCACTGTCAAACTAGAGAAGTCACTTGCAGCTACCAAGGAGGAAAGGAAGAGTCACCCAAAGAACATTGAATCGATCCTTACAAAAGAATAGAAAACAGTTGATGAGAGGAGTTAGTGGCCTGAGTTAAGTTGCACAGCATTGGGCTGGTGGAGTGTCAGTATGTCTCCATGGACGAACATAGACACTATAGTGGAGAGAATTGAAAAATGAGAGGTAAAGTGGTATGGACGCAGTTAGTTCTGTTAGGATGCTTGGCAAGTGAAGGGGACTTGGGGGATAGACTTTACTGAGAAGGTGCCTGAGGATATAACATCTTTTTGAGAATTGGCAGGTGCATAAGTGCATACATGCAGAAGGGAAAGAGCATGTGAAATGAGGAAATGAGGATGACTAGAGAAGACAATAACTACAATACTAATTAATACTAATAAAGTCCTCAAGTCATCAATGACAGATGATAAACACAGCACATACTTTCTGTATTGACAGATGGTGGTATGTGTGTGTCCTTCCTCCATAGCATTAGAGAAAACAGAAAGATACAGGTGTAACTATCTTTTCAATGGAAAAAAACGAAGAAACCCTACTGGATCAGTCAGGGTCTTTTAGTTGTGAGCTGACCGGATGCTTGAGAAAGGAAGTTAACCTAGTACAGCTGTACATGGTAGCTCACACAGAAAAATAAACTCAAAGCTTTGTTTTTGGAAGCGACATCCCAAACATTCTTCTTAACTACACTAAGGAAAAACCACCAGCCAGTTCTGCCCTGGAGCTCGGATGTATTCGCATATTGATCAATACTGTCCTCCAAGTCTGCTCCAGTGTAGTTAATACCACTATTTTCTATAACAGAAACGAGGAAATAAGACTGTCGTTTCTCTAACATCAATAGCCTATCGTTAGTGTCTGCTTTTCTTATCTCACATGGTTATTTCTGTAAGGGAATCTTCTCTTTGGTCCTTATACAGTTCTATAAAATAAAGATGAAAATGAAGATTAGGTTCAGATTGCTGGAGAGCCTAAGGAAGTATTCTGCAAAGATGTCCCAGAAAGAGTAAGTTACATTAGTTTAAAAATTTTTTGAAAGATAGGCATTATGGTACCCTACCTCTGACCCCCATCA
Source organism: Mastomys natalensis (assembly GCA_021653895.1). Classification (NCBI taxonomy): domain Eukaryota; kingdom Metazoa; phylum Chordata; class Mammalia; order Rodentia; family Muridae; genus Mastomys; species Mastomys natalensis. Next base: position 1,025,452 of record JAJTUV010000040.1, on the reverse strand, counting down.
GAATTCAAGGGAGAGACAAGAGGACTATGGGTTCCAGATAGTCTGGGCAATGTAACCAACAAGGATGATCTTATTTGAAAAACAAAGAAATAAAGAATTATACTGAAGTAGAGCACTATCTCACAGTAAAAGACTGAAAAGTCATCTACCTTCAGCATACAACAAGTACTTTAGGACAATATCAGACATCATATTTCACAATGGTAAAGATAATTATTTTTTGAAAAGCCATGTTAATATGATTCCAAAGGAAATTATCCGGCTATCATAGCAAATGCCCAGGTATTCTGTGCCTGATTTAAACTGCTTAAGCAACATAGTTATTCTTTTGAACCATTTTTAAGACAAGGTCTTACACATCTCAGGCTGGTCTAGAACTCATTCTGTAGCTGTGAATAATGAACTACTGATAATTGTATCTTTACTTCCCAAGTGCCTGACTTAGAGTGTACCACCACACTCAGTTTATTCGCTACTGAGGACCATTCCCAGGGTATCATAATGTCAGGAAAACATTCTAGCTCAACTGAGCTAATTCCCAGCCTTCACAATTATTCTTTATCAATTTATTGGTTTCAAAATTTTACATATAATACATTTTTAAAAATTTAACTACTTTACAAAAGTCACCTGTTTAAAATTAAAAATCAAAAGAAAATAACAACAAAAAACATGAATCCAAGTGTGAAATCTCATCAGGCATTTGTGCTCATTGAAATATGTGTATACAATTTTGTATAATTGGTATATTATCCCTGTTTTTCTCTAAATGCTTGTAAAATAATTTATAATATTTCATGGATATCACTTTATTCTACTTATATTGTGTGTTGTGTGTGTTGTGTGTGTGTGTGTGTATGTGTGTGTGTGTGCTGATATGGTATGTACTGGTCCTGATATGGTATGATATGGTATGTCTTTTGTTTCCCTACTGTATGCTCCAGGGTAGCTCGGCCTTGAACTTGAGCTTGTGGGTGATTCCCTAGTCTCTACCTCTCTGCTCACTACAGAAGTGGTAGGATTACTGTTGAACAGATTCTGAAGTGGTTGTTGGGATCAAACTGAAGCCATTAGGTTTGCTTAGAAATGCTTGTATTCACAAATTCATCTCAGTAGAGGTCTGCCTTTATTCTTAATGCCTTCTTGAGGGTTTACCTCTTAACTTTGAGATTATCCACCACTCTTTTCCATAACAACCTCTGCTATCAGGAACATTTAAAAAATGCTTATCTATAAAGTTTCCTAGAGAAAAAAATCCCAGAGACATAGGGACATAAGCATTCTGGCCTCTGACTTGTATCGCCCAAATCATCTCTGAAATAAGGGGCTGATTATATCCTTGCCAGCACAACATTAAGGTGCCCATGGGAACCAGAAGTATTTTGAAGAGACTTGGAGGAAATGGGTAGGGCTCTATAATTTCATACCTTCTGAAGCAGCTAACCTTGATCCTCCAGGGTTGACGGGATCTATAATCAACTTGACATTTACTATTCCGCTCACATTTTCCTCCTATGTATGACAGACTGTGCAGGAATGCAGCAGCATAAAGAAGCAGTCATTCAGGAGCCCCAGACCTTCTTGTGGTATTGAGAGTCAAAACCAAAGTTTGTGAGTTTCTCTTGAACCTCCTTGGTTACCTACCACCATAGATCTCAGTAATAGAATTTTATAGCCTTAAATTGTGCGAGAAAGCATCAATTTAAGTTTTTTATTTTCTATAAAACAATCATAAATCCAGACATAGTAATATTCTTAAGTTCCATAGCTGGATAGTTAAGAATTTGGAATCTAACTCCTTTGCACATCTATTTTGAGACTATAATGTTGATACCAGTTCAAGATATTCTTATATGTTATCTCTTTCGTGATTCAACTCATAAGCTAGGTTTAACATATCTCTATGTCAAAACTCTCCTCTTTAAAAAGTTGAAAAAATTAAGGCAGTATATGAGTTAATGCAGGCAATTTTCCAGACAACTGCTTCTAAAAACAAACTCTTACAAATCAGATAAATTTAAAATGATACCAGACATGTGCTACAAAGCCTTATAAATAAATAAATCTACTGGATAAATGATTCTACTACTTAGTAATTTGTTCTTTTGTACTACTGGTTTCTTAAGAGAAATTGAGAATACTGGGTCAACGTATTACAATTCTTATCTATTAAGGTACTTGGTTTTAACACTCTTTAGCAAATTTCTTAGCCCGTATTTAATATAGTCCTTTATAACACATATTTGGGTGTCTAAATCCTTAAATGTCCCCACAATGTCATAACTTTGGTGAAAACTCATACTAATCATAAAGCTGCATTTAAAAGAATTAAGTCATCTGATAATGAAAGACCTTACTTTCAAATAGTTCTGTCACATCATTTCTAGACTAACAGCCACTGAATATTTTCCTATTAGCTTGGAAATTTCCATAGGTCTCTCATTTCTCTACTATTTGTAATTAAAATCTTAGTTATTTTTGTACTTCAGGATCTTCCAATTAAATGCCTCATAATGTATTTTGGGCAAGAAAAAAGTAATACATTTCTTTTTTTCATTATTCAAAGTCACACAGATCACACATATACCTTAAAATTCACTAGCTAATTATTATAATGATCACAATGAGTCCTCAACATTAATCTGCGTATGCTTTTTGATTTCTTCAAAATCTGCCAACTAAATTATTCTCTACATCTTCCCATGACATAGATATTACCTAGGATGGACATCTATTTGGCTCATTGACCTGATTTCCACAAATCCAGGCTCTATGAAGCTGACCAGACAATGTCTTCAATGACAAGGCACATTTTTATTAGCATAGCATCTCAGACCCCAATCTTAAGACTGTATTCATCTTTGGTACATTCTCAAATATAGCTTGTGTATGCAATGAATCATCTATTCTTACTAATATTTTTTCTGTACTATTAGTTTTCCTGATTTTTTTTCTTTCTCTAGCCACCTTAATATCTCCTCTTTCATGCCCAACAGGTTTGCTCCATTGTCATGTTTTGTGTAATCCACACTTATATATTTACATAATGTACTGACTAGTTTCATGTCAACTTGATACAAGCTAGAGTCATTTGGGAAGAGGGAACCTCTATTGAGAAGATACTAACACCAAATTTGCTTGTGCACAACTTTGTGGTACATTTTTTGATTGATGATGGATGTAGGAGGGCAACCTCACTGTGGGTTAGTAGTCTGGTGGGTCTTGGCTTAGATAAAAAAAACAGGCTAAGTAAGCCAGGTGTGGCAAGCCTGCATGCAGCTGCATGGCCTCTGCTTCAGTTTCTGTCTCCAGATTCCTGTTTTGTGTCCCTGTCCTGAAAAGCATCAGTGATGGGATGTGAAATCAGTGTAAGCTGAAACAAACCCTTCCATTCCCAACTTCTTTTGTTCATGGAATTTTATTACACCAGACTAATAGAAACCTTGACTAATACATGTAAAAATACTTTTAAAATGCTTTAGTCCTTCATATAGAACTCACCCATGACTCTATAATATTTAACTCAGAGATTATGTGCTAGTGTGAATTCTGCACCCATATACCAATCATGTATATGTATGTATTTATGTATGTGTATGCATAGTTCTCTTGAATGTTTGTCCCAGATCCTTGCTAGAAAGATAGCTGAGTTGGTTGATGCATGTATATGAAGCCCTAAGTTTATATCACCAGAATCTATATAAATCCAGCAATGGTATGCACATCTTTACTCCCCAGTGATGGTGGTGAAGGGTGAAGACAGATAGCTCCTGGAGGATTCCTCCAATCAGAGTAGTAAAACAAAACAAAAGCAAAAGAAACAAACAAGAGTCCCAAGTCCAAGGGAAGAGTCTGTCTCAAAGATATAAGGCCAATAGTAATACAGCAGGACACGAGAAATTCTCCTTTGGTTTATAGACACACAAGTGTACACACACACACACACACACACACACACACACACACACACACACTATCTGAGAGCCAAAGAATAGACTTCTGTTGACATGAATTTCATGATACATCAATGTTCCAGTCACTCAATAAAATCAAACGTGACATATGATATTTGCATTCTTTGAAATTCAGAATGAAGTTTCATGTCATGATGTAGAATTCAATGTTTCTTTACATCTGTCCCCACAATCTCACCGTCTTTGTTCTAGAGACTCCTTATGGGTTTTCTTTTTTTCTAAACATACAAATCAAAACACAACTCTTTCTGTTGGCTGTCTCATAGCTTTCCAGTGTTTAACATATTACAAACAGACCTTCTTATTTGTATGACTTTGGAAAAGTTCCTTTTCATTAGCACAACTTTTACTATCTAGGCCAATACAGTATGATAGGCTGAGTTTAAATCTATAGTCATTGGTTCATGTGGTTCATTTGGAAATGAGTAACAGAGACTCCTTGGCATCTCTTGCTACTTAATTATATATAGTCCTTAAACTTTTCATGTATTTGTGTCTTGAATCAAAGTGGATTATCAGCTTCTGGGTCATAGTTTTGAGTAGCATAGGACTTCATTATACAGGACAATGTTCTAAGTCATTATTTTTGTTCATTCTTAGGAGAAAAATGGTAGAAGAAAATATTAATAATGAAAAATGACAACATAGTGAAAGGAACCACTAAGAAAATAAGAAAGAGATTAATACAACTCAAGTTAAAATAGTAATAAAAATAATACACATTGACATACATGTCGTGACCAAAGAGCAAGGTCATCATACTAAAGATAATCTGACCTTTGGGCACAAAAATCTTATCTGGAGTTCATATGCAAGTATATATGATATATACTATAACAAAGAGATAAGTTATATAAATATATATCATGCAATTAACTGCCTATGTTCAGTTTAGTTTTATAAAGGCACATGATATCATCAATATTCAGCTTGTTCAACTTACTCTTGTAAGTAGCAATCTAACAGCTTTCTTCGTTGCAATGTTGTGACTCATAATTTATTCATCCCAAATGCCCTTATATATCTTATAGGCCATATAATCATTATCATCATCACCATCATCTCATCATCATCATCATAGAAACATTTATGCATTATGTACAGTCTTTTTTATCTTCAAACTTGTTACAATTCCTTAACAGTGAAAAGATGACAAGTTCAACAGTATGGTGAAATTTTTCACTACTCTAGGAAAAAGATATTATATGGCCCAACTCTGATTACAGTTACAAACCCAAGGTGTTCTATATGCTAGGGTACTAATGTAACAAAGTGACTACAAAGCTTATAATTATAATATCGACATTCCTTCTCATTTTCACAAGTTCTATTAGAAAGCCAAGACATTAGAGAAATACTTTTAATGTGATTATTTTGTTGAAAACTAAGTATTTTATTACATAAGCCAGGTAGCTTGCTAAATTTCATCTTATGCAAAAAAAAAATTATTTCTTGGTCATTTACGAAATCTTCTCATCTTAAGTGCTTATATGTTATGACTAGCTCTCTGTATCATGCTTTTTTTAAAAAAAATATTGGCCACACTATTATTCCTACAAAACATTGGATTGTTTTTCCCACTATGTTTGTAAAAGTTTTCCTCTAGGGCTTCTATGATGCACAATTTCACCCCAGTGTATCCTGGGAGATTCATCACTTTTTAAGTTGCTTTTAAGTCTCAATTTTAGAAACCAAAACACTTGAAATGTCCCAAATTATGCCTCAGAAGGATGAGGATGAAGAGAAGCAGATCACTATTTCTTGATTAGACTAGTACTTTTCGTTATGAATCAATTACTCATTATTGATTTTTATCATATATTACTTTATTCAATTTTATGTCAAGGATACTATGAGTTTGTTAATATTTTGTACTGGCCAAAATAAAAGTGTTACCTATTTGATTTGTTGAAAATGATAACTGACAAGGATCATTATAATAAAACATTGTCATGAAGCACTATCCCTCTGGCTGCGTGTTCCTCATGAGGGCTGTAGAGGCAGGCCACTGCTATGCAGGAAGGGATTTATGCTATACTTCAGCCTTGCTGCCTGACTCTAACAACAGGCTTCTCAGAAACCTCTTTGATATTTCCTTTGCACTGACGTGTGGGTAAAGGAACAAAAATGTACCTCCTTCCCCTGTGTGATCCTTTGTTTATGTTGAGGGTTAGGAACACATGTTTCAATGAGAATCTTTCCTGACCCTCTATAGATGCTCAGAAGTTTTAATCTGGGTCGTGACCTAAGGAAGGGAGCCAATGGTGTGTGTCAACTCCTAAGTAACCTTCAGTTCTTAAGACAATAGCAAATTTTCAACTTCATCTAGATGTTCTTGTCTTACTGGTATTGGATATGTACTATTTTTATAGTCACTTCAAATTATTCAGGCATACTTTATTCAAGTTTCTTATTTGTGACAGTTTATTATAATGCTGAGATCCATTTGTAAACTACATTACTATAGATGCTCTTCTTCAATTTTTAAGAAGCCAAAGGAAAATATACTTATAATCCTCTTTACATATTTTCATACAACAGAATATATACTGTCATTTAGAATTCTCTTTGTGGTTTTCCTACCTTTTCTTTCATGTATTATGGCTAAATAATTCAATGAGGGCTACTTTAGAAGGAAAATATTCAATATTTTATTGAAATATGAATATGTTACTATATTGTCTCCTTTAAAATTCTTTTGAGCAATACTATGGTAATTTTAGAACCAGTTCTCAAATATGTTACTAGAGAATTATCTAAGCCTTCAGATCATATGCATTATTTCTTGGGATGGAGGCATGCACCATGGTCCTTTTGTTGAGGTCAGATAATGACTTGAAGGGAATTGATTCTGTTCCTCCACTTTGTATCCTAAGGATCAAACTTAAATCACCAGACTTGCAAGAAAATGCCTTTACCTGCTGGGCCATATCAGAGGCCCACATTTAAATAATTTAGTCACAGAATTACATAAACAGTCATTCTTCTCATTTGCTAATTACTGTGAAAGCTTATCCAGGCTTCCTATGACCTTCAAGATGTGATTTAAATAACTAAATAAATTAAAAATTAAAAAAAAAGAAGAATATCCATGGTCAGGCAAGCCCATAGTGCATCCTCACCTCTGCATCCACTCTTCCAGACACAATCTCCCAGTCATAGCCCGAGCTCTGTAGCAGACAACTTTCCTCAGCCTCCATTCCCCTATTCCCACAATCTCCACTGGATCACACAGATCCCTCACCCAACTCATTGCTATATCCCAGCCTCCAACTTCAGCAGACATTCCCTGGGAACCCACAGGCCTCTCCCATCAGCAGATTAGCTAATTGCAAATCTTCACCTCTCCTTCTCCTCCTCCAAATACAACACCCCCACCCCCACTCGATAATAGACCTCCAACTCGATAATAGACCACGTGCTGTTTCTTACCCTTCCCTCATTTCCAGTGGGTCACAGAGCTCTTCTCTTCCAAACTACCACCACCACCACCACCCCCACCCCCCCCCCACCTCATTGCTTTTTTATAGCCTTCGAATCCATAGGCACTCCTTAGAAACCCTCAGGCTACTCCAGCCAGGGAGGCAGGGAGGCTAACTGTAGATATTCACTTTCCTCCTTGTCTCTAACTCGATCGATCCCTCAGTCTCACCTCTAGCTCTGCGGCAGACCACCAGCCTTTTTTCTTTGCCTACCCTCTCCCTCTGCCCTCATCTCCAGTCTATCACTCAGATCTTCTCCTCCAACCTTCATCTTGTTTTCCTAGACTCCAACTCCTGCCTTCATATTCATCCCTCGGTTCTGGTTCCATACCCAGTTCTGTTAGCAGACTATATGTTGTGGAAGCCTCCCTACAATCTCTGCTCTCATTCCCAGAAGACCAAGCAGATCCTAACAGAACACTCCATTTTCCTCTTTACTGTGGACACACTCAGAACCCCAATCCTAGCCCATCTCCATTTATAAGTGTCAGCTCTCAATACCTCAATACTCATTTTACCCATAATCTAAAAAGAATTTGCTCTCAGGCAACACACAGTCATCACATTCTCCTGAGAATCACATCCACCCACAGTGACAAAACCAGGTATCAGCATCTAACATTAAAATCTTTCCACATCCAGATACATAGATTCCAGAAACACTATTAGTATTGATTACTATTAAAATCACACTATTATTATAGATTAATAGTTATCAGGATAATATGTCACCACTACAGCCCAGCAACCCTACCACAGTAGGACCTAAATATTTCAACATAGCTGAAACACAAGATAAAACCTTAAAATTATCTTTATGAATATGATAGAAGTCCTTAAAGAAAAAAATGAATAAATCTCACATTCGCAGAACATGCATGGTTCTGTACCAGTCCGGGTCCTTTGCCCAGAGCTGAATGGAGAAAATAACACAAGTCCCCATCTCTAACCCAGAAGCAATCTCCAGTTGATAACCACTTGCAAATGAAAATTTACTTTCCTCCTATATAGTTTCACTGGAGAAAACAGAATAGGCTCCATGCCCAGCAGTAGATAGCCAACAGAAAATGAACTCAGTGGCATCACTGGAGATTCCTTGCCACATAATACCATGTCAGGACTCTTCTTTTTAAAAAATTAATGTTATTTTTTATTTATATAATTATTTCCTTTTCCCCTTTTTTTTGTTTATACTCCAGACCCTTTGTATACATTCTATGGCTTTCAATTTAATATTTGTAAGTTATTCTTGAGTGTGCAAATAACTAGGTCTCTATTTCTTTTGCCTTCTCTTTGGCTCTTTTCTTTCTTTCAGTTTATTTATTAAGTTCAAATCTGATGTGTTGGGTTTTATTTTATCTTATTGTATTGTATTTTCTTATATTTTATATTACTACTATCACACAGAAGCTTGCTTGATTTTTAATGAGAGACAGAAAGCAGGAATGTTCAGATGGGAGAGAGGATGAGGAGAAGCTGAGAGGAATAGATGGAGGGGATACCATAATCAGGATATATTATGTGTGAAAAACATCTATTTTCAAATAAAGAAAAAGGAGAAAGTATACCTCCTTCAAATGACTGAATTGGCTTTGAAATCCCCATATCAGGTAACTTGCAGTATCCTATAACTCCATTTCCAGGATGATCTGACATCTCTGGCCTTTGGGAGCAACTGTATTCACACGCATATATCCAACAGACACATAAATACTTTCAAGTCTTAAAATAGTATATTAGACTAAATGATGATACCTGAATATGTCTATGGTCTCATTTCTGAAACCTGTGAATTTTATATGACAAAGACGACTTTGTGCTTGTGATCAAATCAAGGATCTTATGATGCCAAGATCCTGGATAATCTCAGTTGACACTGTGTAATCACAGATCCTTAAAAGGTCAGTGAGAAAGTAATATATGGGCAACTCGATTCAGCCACAGCCAAGAAGTTCTAGCTGTCCCCTGAAGCTGGGAAACATGGCTGGGTTCTCTCTGCAAACTGCCAACTCCTTGAATTTAATCCTCCAAGACAGATTTTGAATTTTGGAGCTTAGAACTATGAGAATAAATTCATTTTTGTTTTGAAACAAATAATATGTAAAATATAGTCTAAAAGTGTCCATCAATGTATTGGTGATTCTGTACATTGTTTTTATGTTCTTAGAGATTGCAATGGGTAAGTGAGCCATGAGTTAGCCTCTGATGTATCCAAAATACATCTAAAATGGATACATTATATTGACAGTTTGCTGAAGTATGGACTATGTTCTATTTTGGGAACTGTAGCTACACGTAACAAATTTTGTCTATAGGGTAATCACCCATTTGCACAACATCACGGTGATTGGATCTCTTCTCTGTAACTTTAGCAAGCATTGAAATATACATAATGAGTATAAAGACTTGTTATATAAGTCTCATTATTTTGTAGACATTCAGAAATATCCCTCGATTATATCAGTCAGTCCATATAAAAATATATATGAGTTTCTTTAAAAATTATGATGTAAGGATCAAGATTTTAAAGATACAACAAAATCAATTTTTCTGCAACTTTTCTTCATATAATTTGAACTTGCAGATTCTTTTCTCTGTATTTAAAACTCAATACTCTCTGTGAAATATTCACTAAATCATTTGTCTTCTAAAGATGTGATCTGCTTTACAGTTTCATTTCCTCCTCCTCCTCCTCCTCCTCTTCCTCCTCCTCTCTCTTCCTCCTCCTCCTCCTCCTCCTCCTCCTCCTCCTCCTCCTCCTCCTCCTCCTCCTCTTTTCCTCCTCTTTCTCTTCCTCTCTCCTCTTTCTCTGCTTCCTCTCCTTCTTTTTCTCCTCCTCTCCACTCACTTCTCCTCACACCTTCTTTCCAAGTTTCATGGGTTAGAAAACACATTTTAAAAATTTATACTTACTTGAAATAAGTATCAGAATTTTGGACCCACAAACTTTAGAGATATTCACTTGTCAACCTGAGTCTTCCTACACAGGCTATCTTGACAGCCTCATGAAACATGAGTAAAACACAGTTAAAATTTTCATCTTTCCAGGAATCGGTATTGTCAGGAAGTGTGTATAGCATAGTCCTTTTTCAGTTGAGCAAAATGCTTCACTTTCTCAGTAATTTTATTTTTACCAAAAGACTTTAAAAATCAAGTATCAATTGATTATATCTGCGTCTTGCAATGTATATTTAAGTCAGTAAAATGAAAACAACACTAAGTTGCACAAGTATAATATTTAAACATGCTGCTTTTATAACAACAAATCAAATAAAGAGTGCTCTCTTCTATCTATCAATCATGCATCTTCTATCATCTATCTTTATATCTACTTATTGTCTATTATTTAATACTCTATTAAGATTACAGAAATGTAGCTATGAAACAGAAGAAAGAAAGAGTGAAACATTTCTAAGGCATACAATAGGAAGTCATCTGGAATGAGTTTTTACACTGAATTAAATTTATTTTTTTATTATACATTTTGAAAATAATCTGCTCAAGGTGATTTGTTCCTTTCTCTTTTTCTTCTTTCCCTTCTTGTTTGCTATCTCAAAATTACTAAATAGTTGTTAGAAATATTTACTTTCAAATAACCAGAATTGAAAAGAATATAAACTTTGACATTTTAGAAGTATTGTAGAAGTCCCTATATTCTATTCTGCCTCAGTTTGAACAGTGCAAACAGTCCAGCGACAGGATGAATAGTTTATAAGATATGCAGATCTATTGCTGCCACTTATGACAAACCCCCTCTCATCTGCTTACTACTACATCCATCATTTGTTCCTAACTATGAATTATGACCTTGCAGGACATACTATGCACTTCTAACTTCTTGAAGATAGTAGTCAGTCCTTTCATTTTAATCTAAATTTTTCAATATGATGTAACTATGAGAACTATCCTGGATCATCATTAGGCAGTCTACAGTTTGGCATTATCACTGCATTTCTTCTATCTGCACCTCTGCCACAACCAGGATTGAAAGCTTGTGCCCAGGTAGGTTTTCATCAGTTGTATATGCAATGCTAATAGTATTTTCCTTGAAATTAATAGACCTCCCTAATTGTGTTATTACTCTGTGATAGTTTTCATAAGTTTGATAACCCTGAACATAGTATCCCAGCAGTTAAAAACATACATAATTTTCATTTATTATGAGCTACAAACTAAATCAACATCTAAGGTACCACACTGGATTTCTTTATGTTATGACCTCTGACAGCCTAGTTATAATCGATTCGTGACAATAATCAATAAGGTTAATTCGGTAACATTTGCTTTGATATTAACCAAGATGATTACCACTAATTATTGTGTTTTTCCCATTAATGTGTGTGTCGTCTACCTGATAACATAATCTTGAATGTGCCTGAGAGTTGACACAATTGGCCTTTTCTAGTTTCAGAGCATCGGACACTCTCGCATCCCCAGCCTCTTGGCATTCCTCCTGTTGTCCTTGATTTCTTAAAGATTACCGACAGTGTTTTCATCATCTCCTCTGCAAGTTCTTTCAGCACCTTGGGATATTATTCATAAGGAGACTTGAACTCATTTGAAGTGTGAGGTGCTTTCTACTATCTTCTCATCTATTCTGGAATTCAATTCTCTCTTAACGATGTTTGTTCTACCCTTCCAGTTTTCAGATCACGCTTCGTGATAGAGAAGACGAGGAAGAAGAGATGAACAGTTCTGCTTATGTTCCGTCTGACATTACGACATCTTTCCTAGGCAGTGAATACAACCCTTGTTCCTGTTCTAAAACCAAATGGTGATATTAGCAAGAGCCACAAGAGCCTATTTTCCATATTTTTATCATCGATAATTAAAGTATTAATAACGTTACCTATTGCCTTAATTAGCTAGCTTTCTTTCTTTTCTTTTTTTTTTTCTGTCCTGTAACAAAATTACTTGAAGTACAATTTCTTGAACGAACTAGCACATGAGAGAAATCAGCGATGAGGTAAAAGTTCTGAATTGTTCTAAGCAATGTCAGGATCTCTAAAAACACATAATTTTTATTAGCTCTAAAATTTATTTACTCCAAAATTTCAAAATCAAGAGCTGGGTTTATTTTTAAACCAAAGAATAAAAGTTCATTGTGAAATCACTTCAACATTTATTAATGATTTGAACTTCAGTTTTTAAAAGTCCAATTTTTAAACACATTTAACAAGATTATAAAAGGTGTTTCCTAAACCCCTTGAAGATTTTGAAGTCTGCACAAAGGCTCTGGGCAAACTCTGTAGAGACAAGACCTCATGAGCTATATAAGACCTGCCTATTCAGTTTCTGATGTCAGAGTAAAGACAAATGTTTTTAATGTGCTTTAAATACTTTTAAAGCAGGATACAGGACACTTTGATATATTTTTCATTTGGAATTTAGAATATGGTATACATTGATTTCTTAACATATGGTAAAATAGATTTATTTACACAGGCTTTATCATAGCAAGTAGGTGTCAATATGTAGACATTTACATATAATTTTTGTCTAAAAGAAACATTAATTAGCAACTCTGCATACAAATAGACACTTTCATTAAATCACTTAAAACCGTATGTATATATACATATGTATATATATACATATGTATAAACATTTTGAGTTTCTGTATAAAGTGCTAATGTTTTAGAAAAATGTGACTTTTTTATGTATAAATATCTGCCAAAATAATGTATTTTCTGGGAAAGTAGTTGAAAAGTTTGAACTTCTTAAAGGTAAATTTAAAATGCCTACAACATGTTAATGAAGATAACATTGTATTAATATCAGTTTCTTATGTTAAAAAATTTAATGTCTTTCATGGAATCTCTATGCAAATTAAATTATATTTAATAAGAATTAATCTAAACCTAAAATTATATACAAAACAGGTCCATATTTCAAAGTGATACATTAAAAAATCATCATGAGATAAAAGTAGTACTAATAAAATAGCAGGAATGGCTATGACACTGTATTTCCAAATATTACTGAATTATGTTCTACAACACACAGTGGTTAAGAAGTTTTGGAAAGGCTTATACACGGTGATGGATATCTTCCTGGGATGTATGGACGGCTTATCACCAGCCACCAAGAAATACAACTAAACATTTACCAACAGCCCACGAGATTTAAGCCTGTTGCTTGCAAAGACGTTCTCCTGGTTCAGACTTAGTCCAAGTAGGCTGTCAACGTGACTTATGTCACCGTTGCTCCTTCCGTGCCCTCGGGATTCTACCTCCGTGTGGTTTTATTTACTTCTCTGCTTGCTTGCATACTTTTCCCTACTTGGTCAGGTTGCTGATGCTCCAATGGTAGACCATAATCTATTTTGTTTATCTCTGACATTTGTAGATGTCAGGGAGAAAGTATTGTAATATTAATTCACCTTCTGCAAACCACTGACTTTTGGTAGCAGCTCGGCCGAACGAGGCTAACTCTAGGGTAGATTTGTTGGATTCATTCTGCATCATGGTTGAAAACCGCAGCAGTTAACTTTCCATCCACTTCACATTCACTGTCACTGGACACTAGGAAGAAGATGGGCTGTGTGCCCTGACATCACATAGCTTGCATGTCCTTCATCGGAGACTGTGTCCTCCTTAGTGCTTAGCAAACAATAGTCAAAGAGAAATACTAAATACATCAATTAAGAAGAAGTAAAAAAAATTGGTCCTTACATGAAGTTTTGATGGATTTCATGTTCCACAAATCTAATAGAAATTGTGTCAACTATGGAGATAATTTAATTGTTCTTATTCCAATATACATGTTTAATATACATAATATATAATATTTAATATATATTTAATATTATATATATATCACACACACACACACACACACACACACACACACACACACACATATATATATATATAATATATATATATATATATATATATATCATATATACATATTGCGCTGTCCATTGCTGTAAAGTAACCAACCAACAGGTTTGGAGGTGACTCATAACAACCTAATAAGTCCAGTTCTAGAGGAATTCCACACTTCTGGCCTCCAGAGGCAACTACACTCCTGTGACCCACATTCTACACAAACAAAATTAAAAATACAAATGTATTTTCTAAAGTGAAGAGCAAAGTCTGTATAAATATTTGAGCCCATATTATATGGGAAAATATATAAAAGGACAAACTCACCCAAACTCCTTCGTGTTAGAACTTATATTCAATGTTTCCAAAAAACAAAAACTTGGTCCATATGAACTATGTTACATATATAGCTACTAAATGGCTATCACTCACCTAGCTGTCTATAAAGCTGAGATTTTCCTGTACATCTATAAATAAGTACTATTTAGAATTTTTGTGAACTACTATGATGTTTCCCCAATAATCCATCACCGAAACTGTAATTTGTTCTTCAGTAAAAAGCAACTTTTAATTTGTACTTGGATTCTGTAAGAGTCATTGAAGTCAAATCGTACAGTTTTGGAAGGGATGCAGCCTTGAACTTGTTATGTGACAATATCATTCTTTGATATATAGAAACCAGGCGAGTCTACATATATATGGAGAAGCACACATGCAGACCCAAGGGCGTTACAAATATCTACCTATTCACATGTACACTTTATGTGCATATTTGTATGTCTATGATTCACTTAATAACTACACTTTTAGTTCTTATTTTGCAGATGAACAAAATGACATTTATTAAAACAAGTCAAACGAACAAAAGAAAACAAAAAACCAAAAAAACACCTTGCTAGCCAAGAACTAAGCAGTTTTTGACTTCAGAGTTGCCTGAGCCCTAAGCCCGTATTCAAGAACACAGTACTTACAGGTAATCCTGTATTACCAGCAAATCTTCCAAGAAATTAGCCTTTCCAGTGTGACTTGCCCCTGAAGGGATCCTAAGGCTGCCATGTTACATTGCACCTGGATTCTTTAAGTACTCATCTTAGGAAACTCCACTGAAACCTGATACAATTCCCAATGCCAGGGAGAAAATTCAATGCTGTGTAAAATCACCAGCATACAGTGGGTTCTTGGCTTGGACTCGACAATGATTTCTGTTGCACTTCTAAAAGCAGTGTGAGCTATCTAACAGGACTATGAGTCTCCTTAAGATATTAATATTCCGGCTTTCAAACTAAAATGATTGCCAAATCCCATAGACATAAATCTTCTGGAACCCTGCTGCACTGGAATTTGTTGAACATACTCTCCTAAAACACTTACTTTCCTAGGCTCCCCAGCTCCCGGTGTCCTTCCTACCTCTGACTTAACAGTTTCTTTCCCTTCGTCTCGGGAGTTCTTAGGAACTCTGAATGCCTCGTCAACATATTCTTTCAATACAATCATATTCTTTGTCATGATTTTAACAACTAAAACTATGATAGGGTCTTTCATATCTTTCTCCAGATTACTCCTGGTATGTGTAAATGTGTGAATCCAAACACACAATAGGCATTTTTTTTTCCTCTTGAGTTTCCCAAAGAAATACCATCGTATTTTCTTGTCTTGTAATTAAAATTACCATGTACTCCATGGTAATATTTCAGATTCCACTTGTTATTCTGCATTTGCTTTCCAGTGTGCTTCTATTTGCTGTGTGATGCTGTTTGAGTAAAATCTGGGTCATTTGAAATATGCTTATGGTTCACCATAATGAATGGTGTGTGTGCTAGCCCTCATTCACAGGTCTGTGAGACCTCAACAGTACCTTTCACCCTTTGGGCTTTGGCACCTTCTTCTCACTGACTTTCCAAGTCTCTCTCACAATCTAGTCCTATTCAGTCTAGGTCAGTGTTTCTTGACACTGAATAAACTCATGGACAGTTATGGGAATTATTTGTTAAAAGTAATTCTGCAGATTGGGAGGGGTTCCATGTTGCTCTTTGGTTATCTTCTTGATGCTGAATATAGACCATGATTTGAATTCAACTCTCTCCTCCTCTTTTTCCCTTCAGGCTTTTCCCTAATGGAAGGAATCCTTTACTTTGATTCTAGAATAATGAAAAATGACATTGTCTTCACTTTAAGTTTTTTTTCTTTGTTTGTTTGTTTTTTAAATCAAGCTCTGGGGAAAATCCATATTCTTCAAACAATTCACCTTATCCACAGAACCCTAACACCTACCAGCATCCCCATACTAATGAAATCTTAGACTTTACCAACACATGGCTAATCTCATGTGTCCCTTTGCTCAGAAAAATTTCTCTTGACTTGTATCATGATCATTGCTGCTTTCTCACAAATTCGTGGGTATTCACTTCTTCATGCTTATTCCCCATTTCTACAGTCCAATCTCTTTAAGGTAAAAGACCATGTCATGGTTGCTAAGCAGTGTTTGCATATATTTTAACAGTAATTATTTGCTGCTTTCAATTAAATCTGCTCTAATATTCCACTCTCCATTTGAAACGTACACCAGCCTCTTGAGCTAAACAATATGAATAGACACCATAGGATCTTCAGTGGAAAATTACAGAATGAGTTTGAAACATTGGATCACAGTAGCAAAAACTGATTTGAGAAATTAATTAAAATATTCTTTATGACACTTCTGCTCATGGTTCTTAGATAAACAATGCATTTTTTTAAAAAAAAAGTGGCAATATTGTAAAGGACATTAACTGATAATAATGTTACTTTGATTAAAATATTTACAATTATAACTGTGCCACGTATCAAAATGGAAGACATAAATGGGAAAGTATACTAGTTAATATCATACTTACTTCAAAAGCATTGAAATATGAGAAAATAAACTAATAAATAAAAGCATGATCTCTTAGTGATCTATACAATTAACCAGGGCGTTGCTGCTTTAAAAGGGTCCTCACTTTCAAATAACTTCCTCTTGTGCATACTATGCAGATGCCTTATTTGAAAGGTGTAATAAATCCAGCCAAACACTCTGATGTCAGCTACACTCACAGATGAGGTTGAGAAAAAAAAATAAAGTTTAGATTTCATTTTGGCTGGGTCTAGATGACTTATTAAAATGTTCAGGTATGAACACCTTTCATTGGTAGATCAGGGCTTCATATTTCACCCTGCTCCTGCAACATACTGGGGAAATTTCATGATTGATGGCCTGTAGAAAGATTAAGAAGGAGGAAAAAATATGCTACACTTGCTTCACCACAGGGAGAGTGGCTTTTCCTAAAACTATTCTTCAAGCTGTTTACATGTAGAAAAAAACCCGGTTGCTTTTACATTTTTTTTTTCCGTCATGAGAAAATGTAATGATAAATACGTTATTGTTTAGACAAATGATCCTTATGGCTATGGCTAATTTTCCTCCTTAAGTTAATGCATTTCTGGGTTTCTCCAAAGTTGTTTCAAACGTAAGAGCTACTATTTCCTCCGGCAGCTTTGCAGTGTGTCACAAATACAAGTCAAACCAGTTTCTACTGAAGAGCAGTTTACACTATTTTCTGACTTAGGCAACACTTTCTGTCTTCCTTTTTTTTTTTTCTAGTAAAATAGAACACATTATACAATGAGTCCTTACAATTTGAGGCTTTGCTTCCTCTAATTTTTCAGGTAGTGTCTTTAATTCTCCACACCTACATTCTTTTGGATGGGGAAGGGCTACCCCAGCCTTGCATTTCCTTTCCTTTCTTCTGCAGATGGCATGTTTTCTGTGAAAGATTCTTACTGCTTTGTAGAATTCAAATAAGCTTGATTGACCCACTTTAAACTTTTACAAAGGGAAAGAAACATTTTCGTGACAGACTCTTTAGAATAAGTTGTTCAGGTGGAGTTTAGACCCTGATAGTTGGCAGGATTATAATACTGTTGAAGCACTCTTAACAGGGTATTTATGCTTACTCTGGGCTCTACGGAAGTGGAAAACAGTGCTGCTTTCTGTCTCAAAGAAATTAAGATAAAGTTACTACTGAAGGGCCATTGGCCACACACTGCACTTACTGGTAAGCCTTCTTCATAGGGTGTTGAAATGGCCAGTAGAAGGGAACAGTTAAAGTGTTTGCCTTCACTGAGACCCCAGACAACTTCTAGATATGATTCTTCTAAGTAAAATCAGCTAATCAGTCAGTCCAGCTCATCTCAGCAGAGGGCAGTTTAATTAAAACATAATGTCACCCACAGGGCATTTTTATCTGAGACTATTTATGAAGTACATCATGAAACAAAGTAGCCAACAAAAGTGAAACAAGGAAGAAGGAAAAAGGGGGTTCTGAGAAAAATATGTTCTCACTGAGGTTTGTATCAGGAATCTTAGTGACAGAAAAACTGTCCTCAAGGATAAAATATTATTTGTACTTTGTCCCCTTGAAATAAATTTTCTAAGAAATATTAAATCAACATTTTATAAACTGTGAGTTGGGGCATTTAATGGCTCTCTCTATTGCTTTTGTAAAGGATTTAAAAAATCAAGTTTAAAAATATTTAAAATTATTTTATCTATGGAAGAACCAGAAAGTAAGATAAAATTAATTTTTAGAACTATAAAATTATATCCAATAGCACAAACAACACAATATTGAGTTGTTTATAGGGTACTGTCTTTTCTTAAAACTTTAGAACAGGCCAAATTTAAAGATATATTATTGAAAATTTTAATTATGTCAGCATGTGTGTGTGTGTGTGTATGTGTGTGTGTGTGTGTATTTTTTACTAACCCAAGACATTTCTAAGGAAGTAAATTCTGATAGGGAAGGAAAATGTATGGACATTTGACAACAGGATAGGCATACACAGATTTTTGTGTGTTTAAATAATCAAGAGGAGTATAATTGTTGAATATTCATTCAAAATAACAACAATAACATATCACGCTTCATTTCCTGTAAAGGGAAAACTATAAAAACACATTGCATTAAAAACCATCCGATCCTTCCACGTTAAATGTATGCCACTCTTCTACCTCCTCCAAATGTAATAATTTCCAAGTCTACTACCTCCACTGAATTTTTCCTTTCTCAACTGGGCACCGAAAAAAAAAATAAATGAAACAAAATTATAAAGAAATTTCCCTCACTCAATCAAATCATTGTGTTAAATATCTTGACTACGATTATCAGGTATAACTATCTACCCAGAGCCTTTGTTACATTTGACATTGGTGACCATGTGCTGAGGGCATATTTTCCGAAAGAAAGGAGTATTTGGAAAAATAAAAGGCTACATATGCTGCATTTATCACAGGCTATGCTTACGGCAAGTACTAGAAACATTTTAGGTATAGTGATTGCGTCGATGTTGACAGAATGATGTCTATGATGGTAACAGAGGCGGATCCATATGGCACAGGTAGCAGCTACCAGTACAGTCCTAATTGCAAGTAATATTTACTTATTTTACAATGTCTATAACATTTACACATGCTCTTTTGGGACCATATACCACAGACATCTAAAATATGTAACATATACAATAGCATTCAATATTGTAAATTAATTAGGCAGATTATGTTTGAAGTCAATTCACAGAAATATGGTTTTCATTTTTTTTCATTCTTCAATGAAATAATAGTTTCAAAGTTTTAAAAAACATAATTCTAAGATATAGCACATATCCTTTTGTCCTATATCAAAAGTTACTTAGCAGTCTACTATAAAAAATTTTAAGGCTACGTAAAGTAGCCTAGGGAAACAACATGTTGTACAAAGGAAACAATTCATCCAGACAATGATTTTTTGGTATATTAGTTATGCTAAATATGTCTTAAAAGAGTTAAAAAATTATGTGTAGGATAAACACATCTTTATATTTCTCACAAAGTCACAAAACTTTGAAGAGCTCTGTGTGTTGCAGAAACGACCGGTTTTACTCACATTTTCATGGATACTTCTCCGTGAATCGAGTTTCAAAATCTATCCTAAGAGCTTTGTTTATAGGGAAAAAATCTGAAGCTACACAAAATGGTTGCTTAGAATCAGTCTGATATAAGACATAGGGGAAGACATTTGTTTCAAGTTTTTGTTTGCTTTTTTCCATAGTGGAACTGTGAGGTTCTGAAGTGAACCGTTCATGCTTCCTGCAATGGTTTTAAAACACAAAACGGAGACAGTAGGATCTGCCAAATCTTTGATATGTCCATTATATCGTCTTCAAATTGTATAAGGAAACAGTGCTTCTGCTTAGCTCTGTAAGGAGACACACTATAGCTCTAGAGTGGGCCGTAGGGAATTCTAGCTTTATTTCTCATAAAAAAAAAAAAAAAAAAAAAGTCGGAAAAACTTCATCGGGTAAATCAGTCAAGACTTTTCAGATTTATTTTCTCCTGCTGTTGTTATTTTTGTTCAAAACAATGCTGTAAAGAAACAGAAATTATTCCACTCCAGTTTTTAAAGAAATGAAAGACAATTAAGTCACTCCAAGTAGTCAAAACCGAAAGTTCTATCTAAAAACATGAAAACAGGTTTTTTTCTTTTATGAAAAGAAATCATTGTTCAATTTCAATAGAAAGAAAAGTCCTGTTTCAATTTGAAGTTATCTGTTCTCTCTCTTCTTGAAATCCTTTATAAAGTGCCATGAACAAATATTGCCATTTATCTCTAATAAAATCCATAAACTTGGTCTCAAGTGATTAAATCAAACTGGTGAGTGTGTGTTGGATCAAGTGGCTGACCCAGTCCAGAAAGCTTTGGCTGGAGGCGTGGGGATGATGTGAGTTGTGCTAGGAAAAAGACAAGATGCTGTAAGCAAAGAGTATTGCCTAAGAACACATATAGTGATAGCATCATTCTCTGACTAACTTAGGCCCAGGTAGAATACTGGTTGAAAGGACAGTTCATAGAACACTTTTCTTCATCCTCTCAATAGTGCCCATCCCTTTAGAAAGGATGCCACTGCAATGTGACTGCTTTTTAAATGTTGTCAGCTACTTAGAATGATGGGGCAGCCTTTGTTTGTCAGTTCATTAATTTATTTAAGATGTGTGTATGGTCAAATTCATGAAGGCAATAAATCTCTTTTGTAGAGACAGATAATTACTTTAACATGGCAAGACACAATGACACAGAGCATAATACAAAGCAAGCTTAGCATATGTATGATAGGAAACAATAGACTCCAAGTATTAATAGCAAATGCAAAACAGTTCTCAATTACATAATCATTGAAGTGCACACATTTAGAAGTTGAGCATTTGATATTTTCTCCCTCTAACAAGCTTGCCTTCTTGAGAGATATTTTCCCACATTAAAATTCCGCTAATGCCACCGTATTCGGATCTCTAGGGAGCCCTTTCCCCTCTTGAAAATATTTTGGGGTTTCACAAAAATCGTTTGCCTGTCTCACTGGATTGAACCTCAAAGACTCCTTTGACGCAAGTGTTATTTTGACCACGTGAACATGATTTCCATCTTTTAACTAGATTAAAACATGCATGAACAAACTACTCATTGAACTTTAATGTTGCTTTGTTGCTTTGATGGCTTACAGATTTCTTTTTCATAGATGCTTCCCCCCATACATTCTAAAAGTGAAATGATACATTGTAATTTGAATGATAATTTTGTTTTGATGATTTAATTGATAGCAGACCAAGGGGTACAATCCTTGCCTTTCCATTTATGTTTTTTCCTCTGTTGAACAGATGAGACAACATGGAGTCTCCTCAGCATCTGTAAACAGTTAAGGGATGTTACACTAAACTGCAGTTCCTTTACCTTCACCCCAGCTTTTCTTGAGGAGCTACGTGGTAATCCTGATTCAGGAAAAGAGCAACTTCTCCTTGTCAGTCAGAATCTTTGCCCTTCTTATTGTTAGTTTAAGTGATGATTAAAGGTAATCTGCCCCGTGTTAATTTTCATGACGCCAGAGAAAGTCTTCCCACATTTTCATTATCACCCCTGCAGTCTTGCTTTATTTGCTTTGAATAAGCAAAATGATCTGAGAGTAGCCTATCTTTCTCTCCCCTCCCTTCTCTCCTTCTGCTCTCTTTCCTCCTTCCTCTTTTTCTCATGTCTCTTTCCCATCTGTTCCTTCTTCCATTTTTCATTTTCTCTCAGAACATGGCTTCTAATCAGCTTGCTTGATTTTCTTAGCAGTACCATATTTTAGAAGAGATGTTTGTTTTCTAATGAATATGTGAGAGGGAGAGGGGAGGAGAGCACCAGCTGTTTAAACCTGTGTCACCTGCTGCATCCAAGATGAGATAGATTCATTCTGGTTTATCAGCTATTAAAAAGATTACATGGCATCCCAAATGGACTGTGTCTTTCATTGTGGAGCTTCCTCGATAAAAAAGACAAAAATTTAATTTAGCTGCCAAAATGTCTCTGTTGGCTTCAGTCCTAACAGGACTCAGAGCAATCTTTAAAAAAAAAGATTCAATCACAAACTGAAAAACAAATCAAATATACTCACTGAATACTGTTTAGTTATCCTTACACATCTAGGGTCAAATATTGAGAAAGACTATGAATTTGTCTTGAACTATCACCTTAAGTTTTACTGTGTAGTTTCTATGTGTGGTATGCTTGTAACCTTGGGAAGTTGTATAAATATTCTAGCCAGACTCATTTTTCTAAATCTGCCTTCTAAATTCTTCTCTCCACCAGTATCCTCAAGCATCAGGAGAGTCTATATTATGGTAGTTGGAAGATGTTTCTATTACTGCTTTCAATAAAATATACATTATGTTTTTCTTTGAAAAATATAAATTTATTAAAGTTGGAGAAATGGTTGATTCAGTTAAGTGCTTGCTATGTAATCACGAGAATCTGACTTCACATTTCCAAAATTTGAGTCAAAAATCCAGGGACAGCAATATAAACCTCTAATCCAGTAATCGGAGGCAGAGACATGAAGATCCTTGGGCATCCTTGGCTTCCTGAGTAGTTGAACCAGCGAGTTACATAGGTTCAGCTAGAAACCCTGCCCGGAATGACTAAGGTGAAGCTGGAGAGAGGGAGACTCATGATGTTGGACTCCTGAATGGACACAAACGTGTACATAAACCCTCACCCTTCACAAATAGAAACGTATAAGAAGCAGAAACAAAGTTAGGGTATACTACTAAACAAAGGTTTATAAATATTTTAAAAATCGCCCTGAAGTTTTGTTCTTTAATTAAAGCACAATTTATATATTGTACACAGATAGAATGCACATAAGTTGTCAGCTGGAAGAAATTTTGCAAGCTGAACACACCCATGTGTTCATATTAGGATCAAGAAGCAGGACAAAGCCAACTTGTGGGAAGTACCTCTCAAAATCATTGTAGCCCCTTCTCTCAGCCAGTACTACAGCTATCATGGATTCACATTCATATAGAAATTATTACTTTATATGAAGTATGTATCCATTTGTAAAACTGAACATTTCAAAAGCTGAACATTATTCATTTCAAACTCGCCCATATGCTCCATCCTAATTCTATCCTTTCCTTCCTCTCAAATATAGGCCATCCCAGCACTACAATCATCACTTTCTTGTTTTTATTTTCCTGGTTTTGTCATGCAAGCATGGATCTGGAGGCATTGTGGTTTAAACTATATTTAATGTTGATAGCTCTGATAATTTTCTGAGTATCTTCAAACAAGCAATCATGTTAGAATATTGACTTCTGTTTCCTTGTTATTGCTGAGTGTTAGCACTGACACTGAATACTGAAGACGTTATTAAAATGCCTGCAAGATGCAGGAATTCAAATGTATTAGAGAGTAGTCTGGAAGAAGAAGAACAAAATCAGTAACTAGCTCTCTCCTTCCTCTTCTGAAGAGGTCCCAGCATGGAAGCAGCAAGAAGGAAAAAAAAATTGACTAACTGGATTCTGCCTCCAGGCCAAGTTTTTAAATACTGACAGATAGATTTGCATTTTGTCTGTCTGTATCTTAGCTGGTATATGAATGAACAGAAAACTCTGATCCAACCCTGGCAGTCCTCTTTGCCTTATAAAGAACATTTATTCATCACCTCATTAAACCAACAAAACTTAACAAAATATAACAAGGGAGATGGCATGACAGTGAGGGTGGTCTTCTATTAATTTTAAACTAGGAGATGAGATTGCCCCAGAGCAGACAGATGATGAGGTCCATGGCCTCTGTATATGTGCTAACATCAGCAGTTCATTCACAAAGTCTATGATGAGGGACATAGTGACATAGAGGGGGGAGAAAAGGGGGGAGAGAGGGAGAGGAGAGAAAGAAGGAGGGAGGAAGGGAAAGAGGAAGGGAGGGAGGGAGGAAGGTCTGAAGGAAAGAAAGAAAGAAAGAAAGAAAAAGAAAGAAAGAAAGGAAGGAAGGAAGGAAGGAAGGAAGGAAGGAAGGAAGGAAGAGGAAGGAAGAAAGGAAGAAAGAAGGGAAGAGAGATAGAGATAGAAAGAGAGAGAGAGAGAGAGAGAGAGAGAGGAGAGAGAGAGAGAGAGAGAGAGAGGAGAGTTCTCCCCACCAAGTGATCTTGTTGTGCACATGTATTTCTTTTGGCAAAGTTTAGACATGTCTTTCTAGTTAACAAATGTATTCTGCTGTCAACTCCTTTAAAGAATTATACTTCAAGCTTCATGCCAAATAACCTCTTTAAATATTAATAAATAACTCAAGATATCTTTAGAGAGTCTGTGCTTGAGGAATTATGCTAATACTTTCAATGGAATTGACAGAGGGAAACCCCCTTTAGGTATGTCTTCCCAGGAATAGGCTTCCCCAAAGGGAACCTCCAAATTGTTGAACCCCTACTACTAGGGAAGCAGAAAACCATTCAGTTTGCTTTATCCCTTGTTGTGTACAGACCCACTGAAGGCCCCTCTTGAACTGTGTGCTTTCATTGTCAGATTCCTCCACTGTTAATCCAAACCAGGCTGGCCTGTTTCTCACTGTAAGACCAAACAGAATGACATCAGCTCCTTAGAAAAATAAGGAGAGAGTCCTACGTAGATGGTTGGAAGAATTCAGTAAATCCAGTTCTACCACCTGTGGTCATGTGTTGGGTACTTTCTGGATCTCTGGGTTAATCCCCCTGACATGGAATAAATAGCTTCATTTGTAGTCATGTAACCTACTTATTTGTGTGTTCACAGGGTTTTATCTCAGTTAGCTGATTTTATTTTCTAGCCTCTCTTTCACAGGTCTACACAAACCAAGGCAAAATAATGTTTTTTCATCTTTAAATCATTACAAATTATCTCTTTGGAAAATCATCTTTCCCATATCACCTTTCTCCAAAGGATATAAACAACTTTAGAGATAGCCATCAGCCACAGTTCATGATGTCACCTGAAGCTGGGATAATTGACAGAGAAGAGACAGGATGCAGAAGCCATGACATTGGGCCTTAGCCTTCTGCATAGGAAAGCAGTGAGAAGAACTTTGACACTGCCTCTGGCTTCCTACAAACACACTGTTAAACAAAAACATAACATAGGCTTAGTGCAATCTATGCCATCCATCTGAAACTGAATTAAAAATACAAATTAATTCCTATTTAGTTGTGTTAATCTTCCAGTGTGAAATTAATGACTTTCAACCAAATCAATTTAATATTTAAATGTTTCTAATTTTGTTTTCCTTAGAACTCAGAGTAGAAGGTATATGGAGTATTATTAAAGATTTGGAAATTAATATCTTATAGTAAAACATATAATTAGATAATACGTGGCTACTATATGCTTATACAGATGTTATTTGTATACATTGCTGTTTCTCTCTGTTGAAAGCCTCTGACACTAACTGTGAAAGTTTTCTTACTAACCACTCATTCTTCAACAGTCTGGACACCAACTGGCTTTCCCAGACTTTAATTTAGTTCTGACACTAACCTCCCCCATAGCATCAGTTGCCACAGCAAGAGCTTGATGTCAGTCACAGGCCCAGACTGTATCATCCTGACTTTTACCTAATTAGCTATCACGTGTAGGCTGTTACGATTCTGTCTTTGAGTTTAATAATTTGATACAATAACCCCCATCATTCAGGCAAGCTCTTTACCTTCTACTTAAGGTTAATTGTGGAGCATATTAGAAAGGCACAAATGACCAATTAGGTAGCGTCACATAGAGTGAAATAGGAAGACTCCTTACCACAGAAGCTTCAGTACTCCTGGATATTGAGTTCATCCTTTCCGACATGTGGATATGATACATCCACCGCTGAAGCCCTCTAAAGACTATTGAGAGTCTTCTGAAGGAGAGTTTTGGTACTTCATGATTAATTCAGCTTTATGCTCTCATCCTTTCCCAAAGGTCTAGTTGTGGAGTTGAACTCTAATCACACAGTTGGTTGTTCTGGCATCCATACTCCATTTAAAATTATCTAGGGGTTCATCAAGAGTCACCTCAGGATTGGATGACATGGGTGATTAAAAGTAAGAAGATTACTCTCTCCCTCATATAACTCTAGAAGTTCTCAGGTTTTCAAAAACTTTCATTCCAAGACCCAGAGGCAAAGGTCAAATAGATTTTCCTGTAGGGTCTTGACATCACACCCTGTTCTTCTCAGTGGCTGAGAACATTGGATTAGAGAATCTAGGAGCACTGTTCTGTTCTTGTGCGATATGGTCACATTAACATCGACATATTAAGATACAGCATTATATGCTGTGTGTTTTTGTTCGTGTGTCATTCAATTTAAAGATATCTTATTTAATGTATTGTTGATTTATTAACATTGAATCAAGACCATTGTAATTTATGCTTTCATGAATCTTACCTAATTTATGTATATTTTCCTACAAGAAGCAGTATAGCCTTCATGCACATAAGTCTTTTGATGTGGGACATTTGAACCAATGAAATCAATTACAAAAATTGCTTAAAAACAACACTGTTTATTGTGTGTAAACTGAAAAAAAAAAAAAGGAGTTAGAATGTTTCTTTCTTTGACACAGCTGAGAATATCTTGAAATATTTGCCAGTTTACAAATGTCTGAAAATGACTATGGAATTATCATAAACATTGATTTCAAATTGCAGTGTGCATGGAATACGGTTTGTCTCCCTATCTGCTAAAAGCTTGGTCTTCAGGGTTGTGATGTGGAAGGAGCAAAATATTCGAAAGGTAGGGTGTACTACAGGGTACTTGAATTCTGAGGGATCTCCCCTCATGAATGTAGAAGTGTTGTCTCTGAAAGTGGATTAAATCTCTTAAGAAATTTACCTCCCATAAGGATACATTTGTTACAGAAAAAGCTTGTACCTCCATGATCTCCTCCTTAAATTTTTGCCGTATAATTGTCTGTTCCTCAAATTCATTTCTGCTTTCATGCTATTCATCATGGCTGCTTTGTTACTCTTCTTACTAGAATACAAGGTAAGGTAACACAGCCTTCAGTGTCATTGTCAGGATTGACCTCCCATGCCAGTCAGTCCTTGACTATAATTACTTGAATAGCTTGTTCTACTTCTCTAAGTATCAGTTTCTTCATCTATAAAATGATAATCATAACATCTACTTCTAAGGAAAATTATGAGGATTAAAAGAAAAAAAACATGCAAAACATTTTTGTATTCGTATATAAGTCCACAGAATGCGTTTGTGTATTTCAAATCATCTCAAATTATCCTGACCTCTCTTGTCATATTAAGCTTTCCAAAGCTGTTACTGGGCAGATCATCACTTTGTTGGAAAATGTTCTTTGATCTTCCTTCCACTGGTCATTCTGAGCCCTTTTGCATACAGCCTCATTTCCATCTAACTCTCCACAGTGTCTTGAGCCCACTCTCTCTGGAAGCTTCCACAAGCCTGACATGATGTCTCATATTCTCCTCCCTCTCTTCCTGTGCTCTGACAGCAGCTCCAGAGCAGTTGCTCTTTGCTCTTCTCCTACATACAATTCAGCCCTTTGCATGGTATATGGGAAGCAACATGCTCTAGATGAATTTTAAAAAAATGTGTGATATGTGTTTCTTTTTATCAAAATTCATAATGATCCATTTCTCTTGCCACTTTGTAGCCAAGCAAAATACTAAAACAAGTATTTCATATCCTTTCTGCCAATCACCATCAAACATTTAGGCGTTGATGTGGTCACATAAGATCCTTCCCTCTTTCAAGGCTGATGGCATTTTGCTTGAAGTCCCAATATACTTGCCCTTTAGTTCAGTATCTTATTTATTTGTGTGCTTATACCATCTACTTTTAAAAATGTGTTTTTCTGGGGATTTTATCTTATTTCTTTTAACAGCTCTTATGTGTTTGCCAAGTACAATATCTTATATATGGCCACTGATCAGTTGCTATTTGTTGGTCTAAGTTTGTTGAAATAACTGCATTCATATGCTCTTCTTTAGTATAATAAAGGCAGTATCCTCTGGTTAGAGACTAACTCACATTTACCAATTACGACAGAGAGGAAGAAACAAATTTGGTTTCGTAACATGGGACTTTTTAGTGAAACCGAAAACAAGCAAGGGAAAGCACAAATTTCTCTGCAATTGACACAGCCAAAGGAAAAACAAGTGTGAATCTATTTAGCACACAACTGGACATCTCATAGCAATCTACGAAGGCATTTATCCTTCTTTCATTCTTCTTTCCATTCCACGCCTATTTTATTATCCAGGCAAATGTAACTGCTGTCAGTCTGCACAACACCTTAATTTCAAATGTTTTTATTAATTTAGACTCTATGATCTGAGATAAAGGCGGGTATATGATAATACATGGCCTCAATCTTTTGAACCTACTAGTAGCAATAATCACATCAGAGACATTTTCCTTGGAGACTGTTTTAGTGTATGGGTATGTCAGGCTCACCCTAAGTGTGACATGTAAGACAGGTGTAAAGACACTGAGCTGCAAGCGACAGGGACATGCCTGAAACTCAAGTTGTCTAACCTGAATTTCTGTGGAAAGCATAATCTGCACAATCTTCATTCAGACCAACCTGAGGAAATCTTATAGTCAAAGACTCAGGCATAAACAGAAGTTAGTTTTGCACTGGTCAATTTTAAATGTAAAAAATAGATCAAAATAGATTTTCTTATCTAAAGTTTGTCTTTTACAATTTGGTCTTCAGGTTTTATATAGAATGTAGCCCCTTTTATCCCTCTGAGAAAGTAATTGAGTACATAATTCTTTTCCTAGGAGGAAATAGTAACTTTTCTCCTAAATGTATTAATAGTATTAGCAAAATTAGTTCACGCACAAAAGAAACTACAGAAAGGACAAAAGTGAAATTAGCACCAATCCCTAACCCTGGCCCATCTCACACCTATGTTGAAACACAGAACTTATCCCTTTTTCCTTTCTTCACCAAACTTCATTTGGATCATCTTATTCATCCCTTCAATATTTCATTACTTCCTAGATCCTCCCAGCATCCTTGGTGAATGCAGAGGAGGGCTACCTACCTGCAGTCCCACATCTCTATGTATAAATGAGCATAAAGAAAACCACATGCATTGAATCTCTCTGATGTGACTTAAGTCAAAAGTAGGTACTTATACATATGACTAATTTCTGTTGAAAGAATTATGGGGAATAAATTTAAAAGTACTAAGCAAGCTGTCAATTACAGGGTAGATACTCTGAAATTGCAACAAACAAATTCCCAGCGAAATAAGAGGATATTTTCATAATCTAATAAGAAGAAAATGCATTTTAATCACAGGTTGATTCAAGTCACTTCTCTGGTATCACCTAATACAAACTCTTATCAGAATGTACAGAATTAAATCTTATGGCTCCTGGCATGCATCTATGAATATAAATATCATCTAATGTTTTTGAAATGTATATAGTGTACGGGAAGTCACACACTTTGCCCAAGAAAATAGGACATTTAGTGTTTATTTTAAAACTAAATATTTTTCAGAGTCTAACAATAGCTGTTAATATATGTACCAAGGCAAGGAGTACTATAACAGAAGATACTATGTAAATACTGGAGGCTTATCATGGATCTTTCGTCTACCACTCTCTACATTACAACAGAATGGAAATGTGGTCAAGCAAAACCTCTGAAGATGCTTAAATAATCAGAGACGTTAATTATTTTCATAAATATACATCAATTTGTTATAAAATTCTCATTATTAGTGTACATAATTTAAATAGTTTTAAGAAAATGCAACATGTTTTTTTAAGCATGAACACTTTATTTTGATTAGATATATTAAAAGTACAGAGATGGAGCTGAACCGTGGGTATGTGACAGGGCTTTCGCTAGCAGAAGTAGATCTGAGTTTAATCATTAACACTGTAAAAATGAAAAAAAAAAAAACTTATTAAAATAAAATTGGAAAATACCTCTTTCAATCAACAAAAGCATTAGTAAAAGTTTCAAAAGCAAAACAAGTAAATAAAACATGTATAGTGTCAAAAACTTCATTAGTGAAACGAATTGTAAATGAAACAAAGATAATTATTTACAGGAAATTGGTAATGTAATATGATACTAAAATATAATTCTGCTTCATTTTATGGAAGTTTACATTGTAAACACTATGTTCTGGAAGAAGTATGAAAAATAGGTATAAAATATATGAATACTTTGGAAAAGCAATTACAATGAAAGTAATAATTATGCCATGTCCAAGTTATCTCCAGTTTTAAACTACTAAATGTCTATGACATTTGTCCCAGTTCTTGCTTAGTATTTTTAACAGATGGGGCATTTTGTCACCCTGAAGAGGAAAGAACAATATCTTCCTCTGCCTTAAGGTCCAATTTTCGTTAAGGCCAAATTCCTGGATCTCTGTGAAGTGGCCGGGATGGGGCAGAGCCAATTCAGAAGGAGCAGATTGTGAGACTCTTCTCTGAATACACTGGTGTGCTAAGTTGTTAGGCCAGGGGCAAGCACTCATATGTTCAAGAGAACAGGAAATTAGCCCTTTCTTCTTTGTCATGCATAGTTGCTGTGTACCAGCCAAACAAAACATGCATAAAGGAAATCGGATTTTTCTTAATGTCATTGCTAAACTGAGTACCTCCAGAACACAGTCAAACACCAATTTTGTTTAAAAAATTTTATTAGCAGCTTTGCAGATCCATTCCGTCAACGACATCAATTTCCTGCTTGTGTTCAGGCCACGTTCCCGACTTTAAGAAGCACTTGTGCATGGTACTCTAGATGTTTATTATATATACATTGCTCCCACTGGAAGCCAAGACAAGCCTCTCACTCCTCAGTTAATCCACGTCTATTAAAAAAAAAAAAAAAAACTGGAGCTAGAATTGATCTCTCAACCAAATTTATTCCTTTGGATTAATTTTCTCCTTCTAGTTCTCTCCTCTGTGGATTCCTTTCCCAATTTTACATTTCTGTGTTTGAATCACCCTTTTTCTGTCCCTGCCTCTTGTTTCTTCTTCCTCTGTCTTCACCTTAGATCCTAAAGTTTTTAGGAGCTCTGGCCCATGATTTGTTTCCCACTGTATACATTCTCCATAGGTCGTCTCATATACTCACATGGCTTCAATTACCATTCATAAAACTACGTCTGAAATGAATATCTCCAGCTCAGACCTCTTTTCTGAGCCCTGAGACTATGTTTTCGAAGGCTTACTTGTCATCATCAATTGAGTGTCTCAAAGGCACCTTAAAAGTCAAGCGTTCAAAGCGAACTGCAAATCCCCCTAAATTTGTCTTCTTGTGGATTCAAAGGTCTTGACTGACCAAGGACTGTAGATGTGCTTCTCTTCTCTGAAATAACACCTTACAATCAAGTCCTGCTTTTACAATCTTCCCAATTATGATTTGGAAAATGATCATAACCCCATAAAAACACTTCTGCAGTGATTGTTGCCTTCCTCCAGTTGTTCTACAGGCTCAATCTGAGAGTGATTTCCTTAGCACCCCCTATGCCTTCCTCGAAGTTCTGGCCCTAACACCCTATTCTGATGTCTACCATCATCCATACCATATGCGAGTGTTATTGACTGTTCTTTCTACTCCTCAAATGTTTCGGCATCTGTCAGATGTTGCTGTTGGACTTTTATTTCTAACTTGTAGATGAGTAGTCATGATGTGAGTTCTCCTTGCAAAGTTCCTGTGTTGCATTACATCTGCCTATCTGCCTCAGATACAATTAGCTAACAATTCCTCCTATGCTAGACTCAGCGAAGGCCATAAAGGAAAAACCCATCATACTTTTTTTTTGAAAGTCTTTGAAAATGACCAGTACCTAAAGAGTTCTCTGTATCATCTACTGGACCAAAAGCAAATCAAATGCGTAAGCAGGAATTTAATAAATGATTATTAGATACATGGTTATGTTTCATGCTATATATCATGGCGTCATGTTTCCAAGTAGATAATCGATAAAATGTTTGGAAGTATCATGGAAACAATCAATTATGTTTTGGTTTTATCTGCAGAAAAGATTTAATGTGGCTACTTTAATAATATTAAATTCATATCCAAAAACATAATTCATATGTTTAGAGAAAGTGAATTTCAAAGATAGTTTAGACTGTCCATTACTGGTAGACAAATACATATAAAGAAAAGATTTATTGTTGCTCAAATGACTTATGTTCGGATGCTCAGATGAAAGAAATCATCTGAGAACACACATTGACTTCCATTATAGATATAGTAAGAATGCTTTTAAGCAACTCAGGAAAAAACTTTTTTACCTTTGTTTTTAGTGAAAAAAATATAATATATTAGAATTTCAGAAAGAATGCGTGTGTGTGTGTGTGTGTGTGTGTGTGTGTGTGTGTGTCTTAACCCTTATTTGAAATATTTAGAATTTAGTTGATTTTTGGGAAAGGTAATATTGAATATGTCAAATAGGAGAAAATTTATTCAGAAGTAGGCTCAAACAGGCTCATTTATAACTCCATTAAAAAGAGAATATGACCAACTGGCTTCTCAGAAGGCTCATATCTCCTCTCAAATATTACAAGGAAGTCTCACCTTTTAGATAGCATGGAAATTTTCTACTCAAAATTTATTGAACCAGAAACAGTTGAAGTCTAAATATGTATAAGGTACATAGAAACCCATGAACATCTATCCATTGGTAGCCAAAGTATGAATTTGAATATTTTCTCTGAAATGTGTAAACATTAGAAGAACAAGATTAGACTTTAGTGTTTTTATTTTATTTTTTTAAAAAACTAAGTCAGTTTTACATTTTCTGTTTTATTTATTTCACAGATGTTTAAAAGTGTTAGAATTTTATTTTACACATGTTTTCTTCTTGATTTATTGTATTTGAAAGCAATTTTTTCATTTTTTTCCCTGTGAGCTGCAATATAAGATATCCTTTAGAAAAACATAAGACACTAACACCATTAGTAGTGGTGTAATAGCTATAAACATTTAAAAAACGTCAACTCTACTACAGACTCATATGATATTCAGCTATGTTCTTTTTGTGGTCATTGTGCAATGTCACATGTCCAAGACTCTTAAAAGGGAAGATCCACTTTAATGCTTTGATGCAGGACACTGTCTCTCATACAAACAACCAACTGGTAAGAACAAGGCATCTCAGGTCAGATATATGAATATATATATACTACATATATACTACATATATATTCATATATGTATGTTACATATATACACATACTATATATTTAACATTGATTCACTATTTAAAAGAATGACCTGCTGACATATCAATACTATTATATATCAAATACTTCTCAGTTCTTTTTACATGTACTAACATGGACTCCATTACAGCCCTGAACTGAGATACTCTTTTTTCCAGTTCAAGGTAGTAAATCAAGAAAAAACATTTCAGTTTACTCATTGGGAACAATTTTGCCTCCTACTTACGAACCGATTAGAGCAGGTTAGACAGGTATTTTATAGAAGTACTATGGTGATAAAGCCAAATATCAATCAGCCTGAGTGCCAAATCTCTAATGTGGCTGCACACAAGGATTGAACAAAGAAGTATTAGTCATGTCGGGAGATGGGGCAGGTTGTCAGCATGACTCAGAAGGTATTACATGCCACCTCACCGTGTACATACAAGTTGTGTTAGCAGCACATCTTCCCTTTGATGATCGCTCACTTACCAAGCACAGTTTTTTTTTTCAGGATTTCAAGAAGGCTTAGGAGGCAGGGATCCCATAATTTGCCTTAGTAGTAGAACTCTGTGCTTGTCAGGAGCTACAGCCGTCTCTGTCAGCCTTGTTGCCTCCCTGTTAAAAGGGTCTCAGCTGAGCCACAAAACACAATGTTTCAGGTACACGCCACCTTAGAGGTGATCTGGCTCAAATTCCTGATGTAATGGTTCCTGGTTTGTTTGGTGATTTTGTTTTGTTTTTTATTTCAAGTTAACATGAAAGACCAGAAATACTTGGTGACTGTTTTCAGGGTCTCTCTTTTGGTGTGTGCTCATGAGTGTATGTGCACATGTACCAGTGCATGTGCATGTATGTCATTTTGATGTCAGGGGTTAATCTAGTGCTGTTTTTCTGGACCTGATCACCTCCCTTTCTGTGGTAGTGTCTCCCACTTGAGTCCAGGCTCACTTACTTGCCTGATCAGTGAACCCCAGAGATCTACCTGTTCCTGCCTACCCTGTATGCTCCACCAAACCCTGATTTCAACATGTGTTCTGTGGGTTGAACACAGGTCTTTGTGCTTGAGTGGCAGGCAGTTTGTTAATTAATCCACGTCTCCAGGCATATATTCAGGGTATTCCACCAATTTAGTAGCTGAAGCAGACCTTCAAAGTCGAGGACCCCAAATAAGCCCCCAAATAGGCCTTGGTCGCCTTTAACAGCTGTCTCCAGTCTTGTTTCCATGACTGGTATGATTTTTAAGGTTCAACAAGAATGCATACTTGCCAACATTTTAGTTTGCCAGAGGGAGACATTAAAAACACATCCATCAAATACTTATTATTATTATTATTTAATAGAAGTAATGGCATTCTAACACACAAAAGGACAAAGAACAAACAATAAAATAAAAAGGATGTTCTAAATTAAATCACTTTGACTTTATGGAAATCTCCTTATACTGTTCTTTTCCTTCTGATTTTGATGTAGGCCAGTAAACACATCACCACAGATCAGTGTTTATTCTTACCGCTGTCCACTCATTTGTAAGTTCTGTTTCCATTTCACAGGAGAAAAATTCCCTCGGAAGAATAGACTCAAATAACATTTAATAATGGGCACACAATTGAATTCTCTTCATCTCCATCTCCATTTCCCCTTCACTCCTAAGGAATATAGTAATGGTTTGTTCTTACATCTGAATAAGAACATGTTCCTTGCGTAAAGAGATCTCTGAAAAGTTGGGTGCGTGAAACAAGCCACCAGCTGCATGTGGTTATCCTAAACTATGCACTTAATCCCCATGGAGAAACGTTGCATAAGACAGACACTGGGTTTTGTATGAAATAGGGGGCAAAATACACAGAAGCAATGTTATGTTGAATGGTTTTTGAATGGATGATAGCTAACTCCTCTTTCTGGCTGTTTTTCTTTTTCTCAGGAAAGCAATGGGCTATACACACAAATATACATCCTCAACTGTCTCTCCGGAGCCCTCATAGATGACCTAGGGATCTTTCTTGGAAAACATCCTAGCCTGACAACAGCAAACACCCCACCCCTCTCATCTGTTAGACTGGTGATACAGAGGACTTGCTGCTGAGACTAACCTTGCCCCTCAGTGACTTTTTTAGCCAAAGTAAATTTTGTCACTTCCCAAAGATCAGGAGGGATAAAGGAGAAGGAAGCCAGGGGTTCTTTGAAATGTCAGGATAATCTAAATAAATTCAGGTACTGAACCAGATAGGCTTCCAAAGCTGATACTCTCTGTGCTCGAGAATACAAATAGGAAGCTGCACCTTCATCTTGTAAGCCTTTATTACACTGGCTACATTAGTAAACAGATCACACAGGCAGAGACATTCAGAAAAAGCAAATACAAAAAGAATGTGCACACAGGAACATTTAGGGTGCTTAATAACATTAAAATATTTTCTTCTGGTTTCTTA
Organism: Mastomys natalensis; assembly: GCA_021653895.1. Lineage (NCBI taxonomy): Eukaryota > Metazoa > Chordata > Mammalia > Rodentia > Muridae > Mastomys > Mastomys natalensis. Next base: position 989,196 of record JAJTUV010000040.1, on the reverse strand, counting down.
AAGATCCTGTCTGTGACATTAAATTGGGGAAATCCCCTGTAATTTCAAATGACTACAGAAACTGTAGTTTTCTGTAAGTCTTGATAAGTTCGACCTGTTTTCAATTAATAGATCCTACCAGCATGTGTGTGTGTGAATAGATTGCTCTTTTTCTCACCATATAATTTCATCTGTTGGGTCATAAGCTTTAGTTTTATAGGTTTCCATAGTCTATGGCATCACAGAGTTATTCAGCATAGTTTTTGATGATGGCCTTACCCTACCTTCCAGGTATACTGCAACTGAGTACAAAGTGAGACTGTCTGCACGCATTGTTCCAGATGACTCCGGTGACTCACTGGTCCATGGCCTCTGTCCAGCTAAACTGCTAATCTCCAAGTTGGCAAGCCCTCGTTTTTGTATTATTTTTTAAAAGACTTTATAGTAATGGTTGTTGCCATATATTTATATCATATGAGAGAGCAAGCATAGAGGGAAAGGATCTTAGGGAGAGCAAGAGGGAGAGGGTGAGGGCAAGAAGAGAGGGACTTAGATTAGGCCACCCTCATCCCACATCTAGATTTCCACAATAGCCTGAGTTTGCTTCACTTCCATATTCACAAACTTAATCCATATATGACTGGCAGATTGGTCTTTCTTATGTTATTTTAGTCATTGTATCAACATCAAAATCTACAACATATCCTAACACTCAAGAAGTAGGGCATATTGTCTAATCTCTTCTTGACATTAGACATCAGGGTCAAATAGAAACAAATACACAATCTTATTTCCTGTATTCTCCCATGCTCGCACTCATATGTGTGTGTGTGTGTGTGTGTGTGCATGTGTGTTCTTGTATGTGTGTGTCTGTGTGTGACTGGAAATTCAGCCTAGGGATTTGTACCTACCAGGCAATCATTTCAAACAACTTCCTCCCATGTGTCTCTTCTCATATTTGTCACTACAGAAATCCCCATTATTCTTGCTCATTCACTATGCAAGCCATCTCTCCAGGTCCTATTTTTTGGCTCTTCAGTCTATCAAAGTGTTGTTCATTCTTAAAGTAAATTTGCTACTAATTTATATATATCCTTAAATTCTTTCTTCTTTTGCACTCTCTTTTAAGTTTTGCTTCTTTTGCTGAAGAGTAAATGCCTCAATATTGCACTCCAACTGAAACAGATAGAATGTTTTACTCTCATGTATTTTTAGAACATGCATGCATGCTTCTGCAGTCTTGCCTCTGAAAACGGTGACTGAAAGATTCAGGTAACTATCAGAAAGCTAACCTTTGTTGTATGTAGAATAGTGATGATAGTACTTAATTCCTACTCAAAGATATCCTTTGCAGGTTTCCTTTCTTTCCCCATGAGAAGTTTTGAAAGAGGGAGATGACTATGCAAGGTGACTGTGTAGCAATCTTGAGTAACATTGAATACAAACAATATAGAGGGATAATGGGCACAGAAACAAGTTATTGATTTGCATAGCAAATGTGAATGAGAAATTTGTTTTCTGAAAGACTATTATACATTTAATATTGCATTTCTTTTTGAGTTGCTCAATGGCATTTAGCTATTACACATAGCTAACAATTCATGCACTGCAGTCCTTCTGTTTAAGGGTTTTGAACATTCCATACTGCTTCAGGTAATGCTCTGTGTAATCTAAGTCCAACACACTTCCACGATTTTATGTCCCATTTCACAAATGTATTCTATTCTGTGCTTCCATTCAATAAAACTTCCCTTTAAAAATTGGTGAATTTGAGAATCCTCTTTTTCTTCCTGGGGTATTTAGATTTTTTTTTAACTTTTTCTTTATCTTTTTTTAATGAATGGATACATTCAACTAAATCTTTAAGCCCTGCACTCATCTCCCCTACAGATAAAAATGTTTCCACTCTTTCTGAAATGTCATATGTGCCTTAATAATGCCACATGAGTTTCCCGCTGAAAATTGTCTCATTAAAAGTAAGGTGACAACTTAATTCTTGATAAAGTATGATAAATGATGGGAAATTTTCTCACTTTTTATATCAAGAAACTATTGTTTTGCTGTGATTATATTCCTCTAACAAAAGCAACTTAAATCAGACATAGTTCATAACCTTAAATAGTTCAAGGTTACACTCCATCATGGTGGGGAAGTCACAGAAACAGAAGCTTGAGGTTGCAAGCCATGTCATATCTACAAAGAAGTAGTAAGAAACTAGGAACGATAGATAGTGCTGCGCTTCTGTTTTAGATAGCCAAGGATCTGAACCCAGGAAATGGTATTTGCATCTTGAAAATGCCTTCCTATCTAAGCTACTTTAATCAAAATAATGTTTAACAGGTAATTCTAAGGTCCATCTCTCAGGTGGTTCCAAATATCATTAACTGGATAACTGAGATTAACCACCAGAGACATATTACCAGACATGTCTATTGATAATGTTTATTAGAATGCACAAGTGAAATTGGTTTATAATTAATCAGAAAGCAGCTGTGGATGTAGGTATAATGGTACAGTGACTCCCTAGCATGCGTTAGGCCCTGGGCTCAATCTCTAGCATGGTTTGGTCTGAAATCCCAGTTCTTAGGAGGTGGAAGAAGGGGATTTTGGAGTTGAAGGTCATCATTAATTACATTAACAAGTTCAAATTCAGCTAACTCATCAGATCTTGCCAGAGAGAGAGAGAGAGAGAGAGAGAGAGAGAGAGAGAGAGAGAGAGGGAGAGAGAGAGAGAGAACAAAAAAATCTATTTTTTGGTATAATAAATATTATACCAAAGATTAAGATATTATTGGGAATAAACCTTTGAAGCAGCAGGAACCGAGATCACAGGAACCACAGTCCGTAATCTCACAGACCTAAAGTGACACAAATGGCCTTAGAAGTACATTGGTCCCCTGAGCCTAAAGATAAGAGCTCATCCTAGCACCTCTATTTGCTTTTTGTGATACTCTGAGAAAAAATCGACCCACTCCATGTCATACTTCCCACGTAATCCTATGATATGTAGTAGCATAGCAATGAAAGTCAATACAGCACTTGAACATGCTGATGCTGTAGGGTAGCAGATTCACATATTATCCAGGTAGACCATAAGTGTCCCTTGGACAGGAGCTGACTGGTGGTAGTCACAGTATGTCTCAGCACTCATATCCCAATAGGAATGTGAGTACAGTTTGTCATCACAAATTTTTTGGTATTAACCTTTTCTTTTCATTTTAAGGAACACATTAGAATTGTGTGGCACACAGAGTTACTATATATATTTGAACTTGTTTAACATGAACCCGAGTCAGCATGCATTCACATTCATTGCCTCTGTAAACCCTTCCTGGTTTCTGGTCATAGAATGTGCACACACACAACTAACCTCAAATAGAGAGGTTAGTCTGACTGGTTTCAGAGAAGCATATTTACACTTTTCCATGAAAATTATGCCTGGAGGTTAACTTATCTGGACCATAATATGCAAGCATTTGGTGAAATATTAGTCTAGATGTTTCCATGGAGACATTTTTAGATGATATTTGTATTTAGATAAAAGAACTTCAAAAAAGGTGAGCTTTATCTATTCAACTGAAGATACTGAGTTGAACAATAATCTATTTAACCCCTGAAGTAAGTGGTTAGATTACAAGTTACAACATGTACAGCCAATAGGCATAACCTTGTATGTCTATAATCACCAGCATTTGGGAAGTATAAGCAGGATGATCAAGAGTTCAAGGCCATCTTCAGCTACACGCTGAGTTTGAGGCCAGTCTGGGACACTGAATGGAAAAAAAAAATGTCACCACCTTTTTTTTTTTTTTTTTTTTTTTTTTTTTTTTTTTTTTTTTTTGTAAAAGTTTCCTAGTTTCCTCCACAAGAAATACCAAACCCTGTATGGTTTTTTGTAGAAAATGTTAAATGATGATTTATTAGGTCTGTCTCAATGGAAAAATGCATCATTTGACAAAAGGCTAGAAAAGGAAATGAGTCTAGAAAGCAATATAACTTTTGCAAATTTGTTCTTTCGATGTATCATAGAAACAAACTAATATGAAATAACATCATACAAATGTATTTCATAAGTGCTGCTTAGTGTTGTAGAGGTGGAGAAATATAATCACAAAAGTCTAAGACTGCTTAATTCAGAATCAGTGTAAGCTTTGGTCTTCTAAACCACACATAGTAAGAATACTCTATGTTCTCCGTTATAGCAAGAAACAGGAAAACCCCAATTTAGTAATATTTAACAATTTGAATATAAGCACCAGATGTTGTTTATTCTTATCTTGGGAAAGGTGCAAAGAATAGGACCCAGTACAAAGGCCCCAAGTATAGTGACTAACAATTGAGGATTCACTGTACAATGAACACTACCATATATACCTCAGATGTGATTATGAATTAATTCCTCATGACAATATTGCAAAAGAGATAATATTTTGATGCACATTTTACAAAAATGTATTTTATATTTCATCACTCTCTCTGTAATTGTGATTGCACAGAAACCTTAAGATGCTAATTCATAGCATCTTAATGGGGGTTGAAGCCCATGTTATCAACATAATTATGATTCAAAGCTTATGCTCTTAATTAGTAGTAGTGGTGTCTTATAAATGTACTAATTTCCTGTGATGCAGAATAAATGCATGAATATGCTTCAAAACTTCAATTTTCTTTTTAAAATGAGTGCTATGCTCTCAAGTCACACGAGAGGTCTAATGTTTAAGTCAGAGATGACCTGATGTGGCTCCTCTCACTGAGTCTGAGGTATATCAAAGTCATTGGTATTAGCTAGTGGTATAGTTTTGATTGAGAACCGCTGAAAAGAATTAACTCTACAATACGGTCAAGTTCAGAGGTGGTGGGACTTCAAGAAAAGTCTGTGAGTCCTGCGAGTTTCATCTCCATAAAGGATTTTAATGATACTTTTAGGGGACTAGGTAGGCAGTCAAGGAACTGGATTAAGTCCCAGAAGTATGAACTCTTTAAAAGTTAAATTGGCATTTGTGAGTTTTCTCTTCCATATCTGATAATTTTTCTTTTCTTTTTTTCCTTTGATCTTAATCAGAGATGTCCATTCGATCTTGAGTGTCTAGCCTACAGAAGGTTGAGATCCGTAACTTATTTCCTTCATAAATAATGTAGTCTTAGATATTTTATTCTAGTAATAGAAAAACAGCAATTTCGATAGTAACTTTACTTTATTCTTTAATGGACTTAGCTTCAAGATTCCAAAAGGCATCATATTTTCATGATCTTGCCCCTATTAACTATATATTTTTAAGGCAGGGTGGGGCTGAACTGCTGGTTCTGTGCTTAAGAACACTTTCTGAGCTTGCAGAGGAACTGAGTTTCGATCCTAGACCCTACATGGCAGCTAGCAACTGTCTGTAACTCCACATCCAGGGCCTATAACACCTTTTTCCGACCTCTTTGAGGTACCATACATACATACGATACAAGCAAGTGGTAAAAATGCATACATGCAGGCAAACACTCATACACATAAACAAATATAAATACATCTTTAAAAACAAGTCCACTTTTCTGCTCGCATTATTTTTATATCTGGATATTTAAAAAATTATCTTCGATTGTAAGAAACATTTTGTGATATGCATTATCAGTTTGAACTTTAAAATGACAAAATATTAACTAAAGTCTTTAGTCTTATCTACAAAGAAAATAATAAACATTTACATTCAAATACTACTAGCATAAATTAGTTTAAAGATACACAAAACCATGCCTGGCTCTTATGTTTAGTTGCATATGTTGCTGTTGGGTGTTATATTTATTTGCATTTTTGTTTTTTATTATTATCTTTTATTTTTTTTTATAGTCCAGTCACTCCAAGATGGCTGTTATATTTATAATAAGACTCAGAAGGAGCAACTTTTTAAGAGAATTTTGGAATCCTATTATACATAATATAAGCAGAAAATATATCCTTTTCAATACTTATAGCCACCTACTCTACTAATCTCAAACTTTTTAACTTTTTAAAAATTATGTGCTAAATTTCCTTTTGTGCTTCAAAAATTGATCCATGTCTCTGTGATATTTATTTCTATGCTTCAAGTTACCATTTCACTTGAGTATAGTTTTGTTTTCTTTGAAATATAAATTTAAAAAATCCAATAAATAACCAGTCATGTTACATGAATATATTTTTGTCTTAACATCAGGAGTTGTCTGAGAGACTGACTCATAGCAGGTGACAATGGCTTGCCTTGTGCAACAAGAGGGGCATGGTCTTTGCTAGCAGCAGATAGCTTAATTCTGGGAACTCTGGAGAGGATGTGAATGAGGGAGGCCTGAGAGGGCCTGACATGGCTGTTGGTCCCCCTGCTGCTGCTCCCTGTTGCTTCTGGTTAATGTTGTTAAGGTTTGACAAGAAGAAGATATTGGAGATACTCTGAAAACAAAGACTGGATTTTTCCAGAAGGAACTCTGTGTCCATAATTACCAGAAAGCAGTCTCTTCTGTTGGCTGAATGAGGGCCACACCCGTTTTCTCCTCTAACCTTCTTTCTCTTCTTGCAGGATGAGAAGGGGTTAGGGTGGAGTAAGGGTGGAGTAAGAAAGTAAAGATATAAGAAAGAACCTAATAAAATAGAAAAAAAAAAAAAAGAATGCCAACATGTGTCTGTAACAACTCCATGACCTCTCAGATTCTATCTCCCATGCCATTTCATATTATGTAAAACACTTCCTACTAGCTTCATTTCTGGTTTGTATTCTGTCTTCTGGTTTTCCACGGTATTTTCGTTGCAATTTGGATGTAACATGTATTTATTAATGTACTTATGTTCGTGATTTTTCCATAGTACAGCGCTTTTCTCTATCTCAGCTCCATCAATTTAATCTTGTAGATGTGAAGTTCTGTCTCTTCCCAATTGGTCTTTTATTTAAATTAATGACAATGGATTTATGTGGATGCCTTTATCTATCCCTTGTCCAAGGAAACATTTCCTGCAACGGTAGCAAATATGTCTATCCTAATTGGTAAAAATAACATGGTCATTCATTTTGAATGGATGGAATTCTGCAGGTAGAACAGGCTACATGAGGAAAGCCACTGAGATTCAATGAAGTTACCTGGAGACAAATCCTTTCCATCAACTGCTGAGTTACTATATTGTCTCAACTTGCCCTCGGCCCTGTTCACATTTACAATGTGGCTACTCGAGCATGTCCTATCCAGACAAAACTGTTCAGAGAAAGGAATGAGGACCTCTTCATTAGTTTTTTTGTTTTGTTTTGTCTGTTTGTTTGGCTTTTGTTTGTTTGTTTCTTCACTTTTTGTAAGTGTGTAACCATTGATAAAATGGAAGGGCTTCATTTTAACATTATTTCTTAACTATTAATTTTTGAGATTATTATTATATCATTTCTCCCATTCCTTTACCTCTCTCTAAATCCTCTTATATACACGCTTGAGAATTCATGGCCTCTTTTTTCATTGATTGTTGTTAAATGCATGTATGGTTATGTACATATATAGGGATTTGAAGGAGAACCTGTAGCTAACACTGTAGTAAACCACCATAATTCATAAGGACATCTTAAATATTTGTTCCTATACCCACAGATAGATGTAGCCCTCTCTCTCATCAGTGAAACTCTGATTTACAAATGATGATAAGCCCTTTAGAAAACTACAGCCAATCAAACTGTAGAATTGTGGAGTCTAGTTCTAGCAGATACACCTACAAAGCAACTCTCTGTCCTAAAACTCATGAAACATAGAAGAGGCAGAGAATGATTTTAACCGCCAAAGGACTAGGGGGTTTTCTGAGAGCCTGTATCTCCAGAAAATGTTCATATATATATATATATATTTCTCAGTCTACCTTGTGACATTCTAACAAGATACTCAATTCTGAATAATCAGTGAAAGCGCACTCATATATTCAGTCCTGGAAGTCCAAAATCAAGTTGCTAGAATGTGATAAATGCCACTTTGATGAATCATAGAGAACAAAGGCTGAAGAGGGAACAACCTGCCCTTTTATCCTAACATTAACCATTCTGAACTGTAGATCTCCACATCCCAACACATTTTCATTGGGCAGTTGAGGTCCAGTAATGAACATATTTGAACAACAAATTTCTGTCTCTGAGTCCCCCTAAATTAATTACTTTTCTCATCCATGTGATCAAATGCCTGACAAATAACTTAAGGGAGGTGAGGCTTATTTTGTTCTAGAGTTCAAAGACATAGAAGTCACTGTGTTAGGGAAGGTGTGTCAATACAAGAGCGAAGCAGCTAAGCACATTGCTTCCACTGTGAAGTAGCAGAGAGATATTATGGTGGTACTCAGTTCACGTTTTCATTTTCATTCAACCCATGACCCTAGATGGTGCTACCCACATTCAGGGTGAATTTTCCCATCTCATATAGACTTCACTGGGACATCCATCATAGATACAATTCTGTGTCTATATGGTGACTCTATGTCCTGACAATCACAATCATTCCCCTTGTCACATTGACACTCACAGTCATCATTTAAATAAAGGCATTCTACTCCTGTCCCTCAGGTTTCATTTTTATCTCATAATGGAAAATGTATATCCTAAAGTCCTGATACTTTTCAATAGTCTGACTCCTTCACTAGTCCAGCATACAAAGTCTTCTAGAACTCAAAGAATTTGTTTGACAGTTCTTAGAATATTGATAAAAAGAATGCACATTTTGAACATGTGATAGACCACAGTAAACATTCCTATTCTATAAGGAAAGAATGGAAGTACAGTAATGAATTCATTACTCAACTGCCCAATGAAAATGTGTTAGAATGTACAGATCTAAAGCATGACTGAACCCTGCCCTCCGGTATGATGATAACATCGTTTGGACTCCAACATGCTTGTGTAAATGCTTTATTTCAGCTCTGCTCCTTGAAGCACATATAGACCCTCTCTTACACAAATTCCATTCTAGGTGTGCAGTTTTCCTTAGTGGCTATCCTATGGTCCTGCCATTTCCAAAATCCCATGGGTTCCTAAACAAGAAAAGCAAGGAAAGAAGAAACTGGAAATTAAGCAGAGGAAGTGGGTGAGGGCCATGTCATTGATCCTTCACAGTTTTTTCTTCTACTGAAATAATTCTCATTTCTTCCAGAATTTGATAGGAAGGATTGTATTGGATCAGAAAGATCCAAGCATAGACTTCAGGATACCTGCTAGGAGTCCTATTGAGGAAAGAGATGGTGTTTGCAAACTGAGAGATATAAAGAAGGGATGAAGTTAAATTAATGAATTATAGACAATTTTGATAGATAGAATATTAAGAAGTGAATTTTTGGAAATATGACAGTGGTTTCACAGCACAGTTTGAGAACTTGAGCAACAGCATAAGTAGGGATGCCCCTTGCTGAGAGAGTTAGTGTAGGGAGCGTGTGGGATTCCTGAAAATCATGAGGTTGGTTTTAAGAATGAGACACTGGAAATCGGCAAGGAGATCATTGTAGTATGGGCACCACTTACACAGGTTGAAGTTCCATAGTGCAGGGAAAGTTTGAAATAAAAATTGAAATTTGTTTCTTTAGCAGTGGTTCTCACATTCAAGGAGTGGACACATGGATCCAGAAATCCCATGAAGGTTGGAAATGTAGAGGGTCTAGGGACAGAAGGTACCCTACAGAACAGAGTCGGCAAGAGAATGTGAAGTATATCATGTCACAGGTGCTGAGGGATGGGTGTGTTTCAGAGAGGAGCTTCTCAACTAGAGGAGACTATCAGAAGAAGAAGAAAGGAAGAAGAAGAGGAAGAAGAGGAGGAGGAGGAGGAGGAAAAGAAGAAGAAGGGAGGAAAGAAGAGAGAAGAGAGGAGAAAGAAGGGGAACAAGGAAGAAGAAGAAGAACTAAAAAAAAAGAGATGAGAGATTGGGTGAGAAGAGAAGAGGTAAAGATGAGAGTAGAGGAGATTGACTTGTATAAGATAGAACCCACTGATGCCAGTTAATAAAAAAAACAAAACCAAAAAAACAAAACAGCTACTGACTTCTTAAATTTGAGGCTAAGTACTGAGATGAAGGACAGTGATCTGTACTCTACTGCCTCTGGACTGTCTTCTGCCCAACTTGGCACTACCTAAAGCTGTAAAATATTTAGAAACTGGTCATTAAGTAGGCTTTGAAAGCTCTTTTGTGCCAGTCTGCTTGCCTTTTATCTGATCTCGGCCTTCAGTTCCGCGTTAGAACATGCACTAGTTACAATGTCCATTATTATCAGAAATAATGAAGTAGATGACTCATGAAATCTGTGTCTTCAAAGACAGACTTCTAGGAGAAAAATAAAAATTTCTATCATATGAATGTCTGGTGTTATGTGAACCAGGCTCCACCTCAAGGAATGAATGGCTAATGATGGGATTCAGGCACTTGGCACAAAGGAAGGGAGGAGATTTTCAAGATATTTGTGAAATGAACACACACAGGGTAATGTCCTATAGTGGTTTTTAACTTGCATAAACATCGAGCGTTTTAAATAATCATGGACCGTAGCAAAGACAAGGACAGTAGCATAGTATCAACTGGACAGAATTTAGTAGCTTAAACATGCAGGTCTTTGGAAGCCACCAGCGAATCACAGAAGCATTCCATATACTGACAACCTTCTTATTACTTTCTGTTGCAGGGAAATGGCAAAGGTGGCTGTGTAGACCAGGCTAGCCTAGAATTTCCAATCCTCCTCCCCCAACCTGACATTTTGGGAGTGCCCCTCTGCAGATAGCCCTTTCTTCAATTCCACTATTTCCCAAGGACTGTTCCTGTTTCAAGCATTTTGTTTTATATTAAAAAATATATATAAGGGTGTGTTTTGTTGTTATTTTTTGTTTTGTTTCGTTTTGTTTTTTGTATGTTTTTTTAGCTGAGCCCCAAGTGTGGAGTATGTCAAATGTGGACAGTGAGATTATGTTCACATTAAAGTGTTAGGATCTGAAAAAAAAAATGGGGTTTGAATCAGAATACAACACTGAATAACTGAACTGATCTGGATTTTTAAAATTACTTTAAGACTTAATTTTTCATCAACCATAAAATGATGATATGGTATTGAGTACCCAAATACCTATGACATCATTATACCTAGAGCTACTTGGAAGCCTAGAAGTTCTAGAAAATACTTAAACGTTTTCCTTGTTCTTGTCTCCCTCTTCTCTTTAAAAGTGATCCCTTGTCCTAACAGAATGTACAGGTTTTGTCTTCCATTTTTCCACAAGACATGCCACTTCATTTATTTGACAAGTAACCTAAAGTCAAGTATTGGGATGTAGATGTCTGAAATTAGTGAATAATTTTGTGTAGCAATTATTGGTGAAATCCATTAATGGAAAGTCAATTATAAAAGAGTACTTGATGCACTAGTTTCTCTGCCTAGAATTTGAAATTTTTGCCTAGGTCATATGGTTCCAAATTTTTAAAGCATTTTTTATTGCTTTACTCACATGATTTTACATGTTATTTGAGTCTTGGTGCATCACTACAGAGTTATCATTGCTATTTTTATTTCTACTCTGCTGATAATGACACAGAAACCACCCCCACCCATTAACACATTTTCTTCCATACATTTGGTTATGCACTTTTAAGATTTTTATATATCTTTTTTTTTATTTTTTTAATTTTTTTTATTGGAAATTTTTTTACATTTCAGATATTCTCTTCTTACCCCATTTCCCCCTCTCCCTCCCAGGGACTCACTATCCCTTCCCCCATCCTCCTGCCTCCACGTTGGTGTACCCCCACCCACCCTCCCCCGTACCTCACCTCCCCACCCTCGAATATCCCCCCCCCACGATGTCCAGCCTTCATGGGACCAAGGATCTCTTCTCCCACTTATATATAGCTCCCTTGCATATATAGCTGGAGCCATGGGTCCCTCCCTAAGCGCTCCCAGGCTGGTGGTTTAGACCCTGGGGGCTCTGGTTGGTTGGGATTGTTGCTTTCCTCATGGTGTCGCGAATCCTCTCAACTCCTTCAGCCTTCACTCTATCTTCTCCATTGGGGATTTTTATATATCTAATTTCAACATAATTACATCATTTTTATCCTTCCATTCCTTCCCTCCAATCCCTCCCAAGCTCCTCTTCTCTTTCCATATCCTTCTTTTACTTCCAACATGATAGCTAGCTTCTTCTTCCCCAATTATTATTGTTATAGTTATATGTTTGCACACATATTTAAATATAATCTGCTGAGTCTACTATACTTATCTGTGGGTATAAGGGCAAAATTTAGAATGTAGTTGGAAACCATGCTTGACAAAAAGTGATGGGAGTAGAATCTCTTTTAAAATCCTTGACTATAGTCCAGAAGTGGTCTAGGTCTAGTATCAGGTACAGTTCCTCTCTTATTGAGTGGGCTTTAAGTCTAATCAGACAACCACAAACACATTAGTGCCACTTCCTGTACCAATAAGTATATACTGACATACTGATCATTCATTGTTGTCCTTCATGGGCATCACAGATGTGTAGGGCTATTAATTGCGACCCATACACAGCTTACATGGGATTGTCTGAAACCATGGGAACTAGAATGAAAGACTTTCAGCTTAGGTCTAGCTTTAATAACCAGAGTCCTGTGTTCTGTAAGTGTGGTATCTTCAGCAATGGAGCTTAACTTCAACCTCTGACAGGCAGCCAATGGCAACAGCTCTAGTCTATATTGTCATGGGAACACTGGGATGAAAATAACATATCTGATAAGAAAATATATATAATAAAATGACAAAGACTTTACTTGATCCACAAGAGTTTGCTCTAAGGCTGTAGCACTTTCTGCGTCATACTTTGAGGATTCCATCTTTTGAGAAACTCATGAGAAAGAAAATCAACTTAAGTGCCTTCCTCTTGCTTACCAAGTCCTGAAGGGCTGGTCTTCACAAGGTTTCTGTTCTCATTGCCACAGTGCACACAGTCCATTCTACACAGCTACCTCATGGCTCTGGTGTGATCGTGGAACTTCCAGTTCTGATTCTCATCTCAAGTGTTGAGAATGTAGTTTCTTTCTGTAGCACTGCATGCCACTTGCCAGGTTATAAGCACAGAAAGCAAGTGTATTATGCTCCGGGATCTGTGGTTCACAGAGCTATGAACACACCATGGGGGCAGTTTGCCTATGCTCCACAGTACTCCATTCCTCACTGAAAAAAAAAGACTCAAAGGCTTCTGAAGGACTGGTGTCAACTGGAAGAATATTGACTCATTGTCATCCCGCTAATGAGGCTATTGGCTGGATAAACTTTGGGATAAAACACAGACTTTTCCAGTAGCTGAAGGGGCTCTGTCATAAGATAGAAAGTTAGTAATGAAAGCAGGAGCTTCAATAGGATGGGAAGAGACGGTGTTGCAACTTCATGACCTTGTTGCCAAAGTCACTTAGTGTTACTTCTGTCGCAGTCAGTGCAGGCACTTAAAAAGGAAGTGCTTAGATTCCAAGAGGGGCTTGAGAGTCATGTTGTAGGGGGAACATATTGGATGGCATACACTGCCTTGGCCAGCTTCAGAAAATACAATCTGCCGCACACTTGCTGTTCACTCTGTCAAATATATTTTTTCCTATTCTTTGTGTTCCTTTCAGTTCCTTCATATTTCCCAGAGTTTGTTCCATGTTCCAACCAATGACTCCTGTATGGATGTAGTGCCCTCGTCACTTCCCAATTTCCTTCATTTCCCTGTTTAATAAATTATTCATCTTATCTACTTTCTTTGCCCTCCTTCCATTCCTTCCGTTTGTTTACCTACCCACCTAGGCATCTTTGTATAGATCTGCTAATGATTGTTCTGCCTATATCAATGTATATATCCATATACCTAAACCATCTACCTGACTACCTTATTGCTTTTGTAGTTCAACAAAAGTAAGTTCCACGCAAAGCACTTCTATGGGAACGAATGCACACTGTGTGTTGCAGTAATACTGGATACTTTCTCCTATCTCACAAGTGCATCACAGCAAACTGGAGCCGAGACTGTGAACACTGCAGGATAACTTCATGCCATCACAGTTATTTTGATTGTAGCAATGTACCATATTGTTGGGAGTTATTGAAAACTGGAAAAGTATCAAGCATGTGTGGGACAGCAGTTATATGAGGATCTTTGTCTTTTCCATTCCTTGTGATCTTGAATTTTCTATGACTAGGAATGTAAGTTCACTTTAAGAGTACTTGCTAAGTATGTATAAGGCTACAGGTTTATATAAAGAGCTCTAGGTTCAATTCCCAACACTGCAAAAATAAATACATAAATGAATAAATAAGATAACAACTTTTAAAAACATAATGGATGGAGGGTCTTTGTCTTATTTTCTGTCTTGCTATGGGACACAGGGTATTCTGGTACAAAGAGAATATATATATATATATATATATATATATATATATATATATATATATATATATAATGTTTTAATTGGTAGTGTATGATTTATTGATATAAACAAGGTTACTATGTCATTATTTTCCTAATAACTCTGAAACACATAGACAAGCAGTAACACTCCTGATTACATAAGACAACAGAATATTGAGATGTAACGTGGCTTGGTCTGATATAATGAGATACAAAAACAAAACTCTGGTTACTGCATAGCCTTTTCCGGGGCCAGCTCTGACTTCTTAGACTGACAAATCCAGGCAAGGAGCTTGCCAGTCTTTCAAAGTGTGCAGAATGCAAAGCACGTGGCAGTAACTTATCTCTTTGCTTAAACTTGTTAATGCAATCTGCATGTAAATGAACCTCCTTTAACTTACAAATTTTATTGCACCAATTATTCTTTCTGAGAAATGCCTTTCTCTTTCCTTGATTTGTTCTGTCTCCTGACTGTAGATAACTAAACTACTATTTGGAAATGTAGCCTCCAATTTTCCATGGCATGATATCAGGAGCTGAGGCTACTCAGGGAATGATCTTCACACTGTTCTAAATCCAGTATCAGTTGCGTGACACCAGAGTAGTTGGGAAGGAAACCTGTTGCTGTGTCTCTCTCATGCCAGAATTGGCTTCCACCTTTAATAATGAGGTACAGATCTCCCCCCAAGCCATTTCTGTAAGATTTAAATTTAAATTTAAATGAAAAGTCCTAAATTAGCAACTTTACCCTCAAATTTCTCTCTTATAGGCAAGATTTATATATCTAATTAGTTACTGGACATTTTCAATCTGACAACTTGACATATCCAAATTTTATTTTATCATTGACCCCAAAAATCTTCTCCATATTCTATTCTGTTAGTGAGCAGACCTGCTGTGTGACAGAGTTTTCTATGTCGTTAATGAAGAATCAGCTTTGCACAGACCTTATGTGGGTTCATTCTAATGTATTATTTTACATTAAATCCTTCCTGTCTCCCCCTACCCCAAGCCCCACGGTCTATGAAAGGAGAACATTCCCTTAAGCACATGAATACACTTTTATTCCCATGAGCTAGACTGACTTCCTGAGAAAAATGGCCCTTTTGAATAGAGTTTGTTCTGAAAAGAGGCTATGGGTCACTGTTTTAGAATAAAAGTCATCACTTTTATTACTGTTTTACAGCATTCAAGTTCTTTGTTAGCAATAAATTCATTGGCAAGTCATTGCGTTCAGTGACCATGGTGTCAAGAGTGTACCTGGAAGGTACATTATTCAAATCAAAATGTCCCATGGTACTGTAGTGACATATTTAGATAATCCAACAGAGTTATTGGGCATGACTTCTCTCTTTTTTTTTTTTTCGTTGAAAGTTCTGGTCATACTATATCATGTAGAATTTTATATCAGAATAAATATTCGTTTTCTCAATGCTGTCTTCATTTTATCTGATGCTATTCTCTATATGGAAATACAACTAATAGATGGGATTTGTCATGTGTTAAAAAGGTGATCAGCCTCATTAATAGTTTGGCTTAATACATTAATTGGAATTGTCCAACTGAATGGCTGCCCTGAGACAGTTACCATGGAAGGTCACTCTGTCACACAACCTAGTACTTGGCAAACAGGTCAATGGAGGATTTGTATTTCTAGAGGAATCTATGAAGTTGGCACTGTCTACAATCCTACTGGATTTTCTCAGAGTACTCATAAACTGGGGCACCCTACTGAACCTTGAGTGCATTTACTTTCTGAGTACTGTATTTTTATCCTATATTTATATAATGATTACAAACTCCTCTATGAAACGTCTGCATTGGTTTACTCTAAGTATGTTCATGGTACTACTGCCATTTAAGAAAAAACTGAGAGTTGTCAAGGTCTCCTCATTTCCTTCTCAAGGCAGAAGGTTTTCTAGGCTTAAAGTAATAACGAGTGTAAATCTGATTTTCTGTTTTGAGTGAATGACTGTAGTTGATGTTAGGGAACCCAAGCTCTCTAGTCAACCAGACCATAAGAAGAGAGGCCTGCAACAAAGAGAGCACAGAAACATCCCCATGCCTGGGAATCACAGGCAACCTTACTACTGTTGCATAGCATGAAGTACATAGTTAACAAGTCCCTCTACTCTATCCAAGAGAAAAGATTGACCCTTGTCACATGGCGTGAGTCACATGAGCCCTGCTCCATTCTCCCTGTCAAATAACATCGATCACACTTTATCTAGTTTGCATTCTTAAACAAGACCTCCCCTTTCTCCAAACCCTTTAAAAGAAGACAATTTGCTTGTCTTGAGGGCTGAGACTCTACTTCTGACTTGACTCATGCTGCCTGTTGCTAGTGTTGCTAGTGCTGTCATAGTTCTGTTCCCACCCCATCTCTCTTTTCCCATATCCTAACAGTTAAAAGGTGGAGGCATCTTATAGATCATCTGATTGGAGTATCCTATAGATGTAGTCGATGCTCATGTACTTTCACAAGGCTTTCGGTTTAATCTTAAAGAGTAAATACTCTGGTTCATCTCTCTTTTATTCTCATTCACACTTTGACTCATTTATAGAGAAACAGTTATTGAACTCTCCTTGGGAGATGGTTTCCTTTACGCTGTTGAACGTGCAACAGTGAAGTATTTCTTATGCTTATGGATGCTTGGTTTTAATAAAATCTAAAATTATACCTGACTTACTTTAAGTAAGACATTTTAAAAGATATTATTTCACATCTTTGTACCATGAATAATTAATTACCTCTGAATAAATGTGTCTAACTTCTGGGTCTATTATATCATTGACTACTAGGAAGCCTAGAGTCAAATAGATCTGCTTTCAGCTATTCATTGAAAGTTCATAGTAATAATTTCTGTATCCCATCTCTTTTAATGTTCTATTTTATGTCTTTTTTCTGATCTTATCCCACCTTTTTCTTTAAAATTACTTACGTGCATGCACCTTGGATAGTGTTTAAAATTTTATATTTTTAAAAGCAACAATGTCTACAAAATATAAAAAAACACAGAAATATATATTGTATTTATATATTTTATGTATTATAAATATGGCCATACATATAGAAAATCAACTAAATATTTGTATTTAAATATATATGTAATATTAATGTGAGTGTGTGCGTGCGTGTGTGTTAATTCTCGTGTCTCTTTTAACTCCTATTACCTTTCTTCCCTTACAAAAATCCTCCTTTTTAGGAACAATATACTAAAAGGTCACATCAATCTTGCCATAACTTCTTACAGTTGCTCTCAAAAACGTGCGCTTTTTCCAAACAATTATTTGCATCTGCCCTTACTCAACTACCTCATGTGGGTTGTTTTCCCTTACACCAGGAAAGTCCTCACATTGAGGATTCCTAGGTTTGCCCATAGTATTTTGTTTTCTTTCACCTTCAAGCTCTTACATCTTCCTTTTCCTTTGTTTAAAAGCCCATCCTGTCCACACCCGTCACCTGGCTTACTCCCTCCCGTACACCTACTGCTACTTCCTTGGGAAACCTTACCTACTGCCCGGGGCAGGGTTCGGTGCCCCTCCTCTGCGTTGCCATGGAAAGTTGTGCTTACGTCTACCCTGTACTTATCACTGTATTATTAGTCTTAATTTGCCTGTTCTTGTCTGTCCCTAGACTGTGACCTTCTTTAGGGAGGGAACGCTTTCATCTGTATGTCCCCAGGGCCAGCGCTCCACAGAAAGTGTTTGCTTCGGGTTTGCTGGATGACTCAGGGAAGAGAGCAATTTCCAAAGGTTGCCTACAGAACTGGCTAACTGCCTTAAGGAATCTTATTTCCTTTCAGATTTAAAATGGCCTGATTTACTCATACTTTTCCATTCAATGTCTGCGGCTTGACACAAAGTCATGTATTACAAGCCTATCTTTTAGAAGTTGATGTAAAGAACTCAAAAGACCCAAAAAGAATCATCGCTTTCCTGTTTTCTTGTCTTAGATTTAAGCTCAATCTGACCACTGGTAACAATGCCTGTACACAACAACATGATCAACAAGTATAAACGGAGTAAATAGTGGTTATTTATTTAGACTCATTCACTGATAGACTGTTTTTTTACTTCTTTGTTTACATGATACACCTGAATTTATAGAAAGCAGAACTAATTGTAATTTACTGTCGCCAAATCTTTCCTCTATCCCTAACACCAGCGTTAATGATTGGCACTTTGAGGTTAGCTATTAAGAACAAGGACTGCAAAGATGATATGATATTAGGCAGTTTCCCTGAGTAAAATCTTCAGTTTATTTGGTATGTGAGTTTAGAGTACAGCCAAGGGCAGATGCTTTGGGATGGAGGCAGGCTTGAGCAATGGGTAGGAGGAATATGAAATAAGACAGAACTGTGGAGAATAGAGGCCAACTGTGAGGCCAAGCATCACCTCATTTGCCTGAAACAGACCTTACTAACTCAATATATCGTTGTTTCCTCCTCACTCTACCTGGTTCTTTTCATCCACAGATATTTATAATATGCCATGTACCTGGAAGTAGAAGGGAAAGATCAGAGACCAACATAAACATGGTCCCTTCTCGATAGACTAGCAGTCAAACAGGAAAGACTGGAGATATGACAGTGCATAATGCACATTGTGAAAAACTGTTAGTAAAGGAGAATTTTCAGGAACACAGAAGATTAGAATTATCTAATTGACTTCCAAAGATGCTTACCTAAGAGCTAGTATCCACACAGTAGAGGATTGTAGCAGATTGAACAATGAATCTTTGAAAAGACTGGGTGCTTTGTAGAAGGTTAGAACTATATAATCTACCTAACTAATGGTTGGCTTCCCTATAATTTTGCCAAGTTCTGTCTAGATTCAACCATTATTCATGGATGGAAAGTGTCAATATTTTCCTCACTGTCAAAACCCTTTCTTGAACACATCAAAATATTAGCTCTCAGGAAATTCCCAGATACTATGTTTCTCCCTTTAAAGGTGAGAAAAGGCACAAATTTACTTGCAATATGGATTTTGATTTTGAGTTGTCTATTGTACTACAAGGAATGAAAGCAAAGTAACAAAATATTATTTATGCTCTGATTTTTTTTTTTAATCAGAGCAACTCAGAATACTAAAATGAAAGGTGCTAAAGATTATGGTTCAGTCAGTAAAGCGATTGTTTTGTGACTCTGGACACTTGAGTTGAATTCACAAAGTGCTAAACATGGTGGAGTTTTAGGACTATGCAATCTCAGCACTTGAGAGGAAGAGGCAGGAGAATCCTTGGGGTTTACTGGTCAGACTCAGGGAAATTAGACTGTGGTCTTGAGGATGACACCCAGTGTTGTCTTCTGACCTCCACACCAACATACATGGCATGAGTGGACACACACACACACATACACACACACTACTGTTTAATTAAATGATCTCCTTTTTAAAACCTCTACAGACCAAAATCATTCTTGGAAGCTAAAATGTCAATAGAATAACTACTTCCAGCTGTGGGTGAGAGAAACTAGTTCATCAAAGTTTTGATTCTTTTCTTCATTCTATTTCTTTTCATTTATTGGAAGTATAGTCTGAAACAAAGTGATAGTTCTATGAATAAAAGAAGCAAAAGCTTTTACTTTAGTTATTAAATTTTTATCTTATCAATGACTATTTTCTATATCAATGAGATATTTATACTTTGAGATGAAATATTCTATCCCCATGAATGAGGTATATCATTATTTATTGTTCATGTTGGAACTATGTATCAGTAGGGAAAAAACCCTTCTTGATACAGCAAATTAAATCAACAACTAATGATCAAAATTTAGTAAAGTGAGCTATTAAGGGAAAGTTATTGTAGGAGCATTGCTCTCTAAGAAAAAAGACATTTGACTAAATTTTGACTTTCCAACAGATTGGATACTAGAGTGAGGATATAAGCAAAGAGGATGGGCTTTGCCATGAACTACCATGAAAAGAAGGTCACATACCCACTTTTTAAATGTTTTTACATGTCCACACAGACTGATCTGGCCTTCAGGTATCATACTCTGATCATTTCTCTCCACCTTACATTTTTAGATTGGGGCTCTTACCAAACCTAAAGCTCTTTCTATCTAGCCTTGCTGGGCAGTGCGTTGCAGGGGTCGACCTGTCTCCATTCCTTAGAGCGGGATACATAGAGAGATGTGTGCTGCTGTGTCCAGTTTTTACATGGGTACCAACATTCCAAACCATGCTTGTACAAGACATGCTCTCACTCCGAGTCACCTCCCCAGTCTTTCTCATCTGATTCTTATTAATATTCATATTAACATTTAATAATTGATAAATATTTATACAATTTCAAAAATAAAATTGAATGCCACAAAGGAGTCCTAAAAGAACATGCCTACTACTATCTTAATAGGAAAGTGACATAGTCACCACACAATGAAAACCTGAATACAAAATAACTGAATGGAAATGATAAACGTCTACCTTATAACACAGTCAATTATATTGTTTAAGTTCAGAGTTCAAAAACAGCAAAGAAATTTTGAGCCTAGATGTTCATGATGCAAAGAGTCCAGAAGTGAATGAGTGGATACGTTGGGCAAGAAAATAATGTATCAATATCTTTTGAAGTGCTTATAGGTTTTGTGAGTCGTTAGTTAATCTGGAATGATAGGGTTTGTTTTGCTTTCTCTTCTTTGAGAGTAATGTGAGAAAAAATGTGGCCTGGAGAATTGTAGGTTGATTTCAGGTTCCACAGATTAATATTTCCTCCCCAAAATAGAAGATAGTTATTTACTTCTATTGGTAAAATATTGACTTAGTATCTTTGAATCCTATATGGAAACACATAGATTTCCAAATGATTAGACAAAGGGTACTCATTTTACATATGAAAAATAGTTCAGAATAGTTCTAATTCTTAAAAAATATTTTATTGTTGAATAAAATTAATGTTGCTGACATTTATTAAAACAGTGCTACTTTTCTGGGCATTATATCCTTTATATAATATACTTTATTTGCATTATCTGTTTACCATAGTTCTATCAAGATACTATCTTATTCAATTCTCAAGATAAGTCTGTCAGATAGTATTCATCATCTTCATTGAATCTGTTAAGGTACTATATCTGAAAAGCTTTGCAATTGCTCGAAATCTCAGATCAAGGACTTGGGGCTGATCCTGACTCCAAAGTTGGTACTAGATCCCCAATGCCAGTTTCAAATGTAGATAATGCTAATTAACTGTATAGGATACATCTTGCCCCAACCTAAGACCAAAGCTCAGGACTTTAGCAACACTTCATGTCATTGTTTGAATCAATTATTCCAAGGTTGTGGTTACTTTCTTTTTTTCATCATCCAGAATCATGTAATCAAATTTCAGAGATTAAAATAAGTCTGGGTAATCTAAGACACCACAGAGAATTGGGAGTACTGCTCTTTGTCACTGTGAACTTCAATAGTTTGGGTTGGTGGGTTCCGATTAAAAAGATATGAGAAATTGTTATAAGAAATGTGATAGTATTATCCACTACTCCTCAGTCTCTGCTTAAGCTTTGGCATCTAAGAGAGCCTTGAAGAACAGGAGCTTGGGATCCCAGTGCTATGCCTCTCCCTCGTTCTTCCTCTACCCATCACAGGAGAACAGTTTCCACTTCAGCATCTCAGGCACTTCTGTTGAATGGAGATAATAACATCTCCTTTAGAGCCCCACGGGGGAATGAATTGTCCAGATGTATGCAGAATTCTTCATGGCTTGGCACAGAATTAATGCTCAATAAATTGTACTGATTATTAGTCATTTTGGGCAAACTAACATTGTTTCTAAAGAAAACGAAGTGTTCGCAGAGAACAATGAAATCAGAGTGAATTTCCTGTTCCCTGCCTCTTACGCTTTTCATCAAAGGAAACACAATGCAGCGGAGGCTTTGAAAGCAAGCTCAAGACTGAAGCCTCCTTCTCTGATTAATGCAGTGCTTTGAGAGTGAGCAAGTAATGGGAAAAGGTTAAATTCATGCATGGCTTAACATGAACCAAAGTGGTCAAAGATTGTCACAGGCCTGCAGAGCTGAAGAATTCCAGGGAACTAGTTAACCTTAGAACATTACCTTCAACGAGTTTATAGATAAAGTATCTTCAAGAAGTTAAGTTTTGACCTTGTGATGACACCTGTCGCATATGAAATGCACAATGCCTCAGTTTAGTTACTGTGGGATTATTCTTTTTAACAAGTTCCCTCCCATTTTTGGGAAACCACCACAGCAATAGAATAAGTTGTCTTACTAGCTCTCTTCCATATTTACATAAAGAATTACAGAAAACCAGGGATGAGCATAATGAATGAAGTGGTTTTGCTAAATACTATTCTGTATCACATTTGTGTACCTTCATATGCAGTATCTTATTTTATTTTCATATAGCAAGCAAGCAGACTGAGGCCTTGGGAGGTTACATCCTATCTCAAGGTTAGTCATCATACCAAGTAGTGAAGCCCTCATTGAAAGTTTATTATTAAGCTTAGGTCGAATGACTTTTGTATCATTTCACAATTTGTGAACAAAGGAGTTCATTAATTTTCATGAGGTGCTTCAGACCACACAAGCCCCTTTACATGTATAACCCACATTTAAGCTACAACATTAGCTTAAAAGCAGAGTACATATTGCCCATCATTTTGAGAATCAGAATGTGTTCTCAGAAAGCAAACGATAGAGGACTTACATTTTATAGGTTCAGATATAATTCATTCATTTTGTAGTCTTGAACATCTAATGTAGACAAGAAGAGGAACACGAGGAATATGATATATTCCTTATTTTATGGAGTTCAGATCTGAGGAAGGGAAGTGAATAATGAATGAATATGCTAATAAAGGCAAAAGTTGGTATTAGTGATAAACAATTTTACAATGTATTAAAGGGACAACTAGTAGATGAAAGAAGGGGCTTACTTTAGATGCAGTGGACAGACAAGGCCTTTTGAGTGGAATGAGCAGTATGTTGGGAGACCTAAATATTATTTTCTCAAAAATTGAATGCTATAATTCCAGAAGCCATACATAATCAGTCACGAGAAGGACTGATCTGAATACAGGCAGATACCTCCTTGAAACAGGTAGGTCCCTGTCATAGTTTACTGTCATAATGTCATTGTGCACTATGCCTCCTCACTTTACTTTTGTCATGAGGACAACTCCAGTATGATGGTTATCAAGCCCTGCAAGTTTCCTTCCAATGCCAATTCATTTCTCTTCCTGTTCTTGAAAAACTTCTTCCAAACTGCTTTTATATTCTCCCTAACAATCTGTACCGCCCAAATAGTCTTGGATGTGTGTCTTTCCATTGGAGCACAGTAAACTTACCAGGGCCGACATTCTTAGAGAAAACTGACTCTGCCTCTTCCAGAAGCAATCTATTGCCAATAGTGCCTCAGTTAGGAGGTGGAACTTCATGCCCAACTTCCTTCCCATGCTGGGTTTGGTATGAATTGGGCTCCCACCTGTCTGAGTATGCTGTCAAAACCACTGGGTTCATATATTCGCAGCCCTGCTGTGTCCAGCAGACAGCTTCCTTGTGATCATCCACTGTATCTGTCTCTGTCTCCTAAACTCTTCTTGGCATTTGTACAGCAGATGTTGGTCTAGTCCAGGAGGAATTTATTGTCTCTTTAATAAAACCTGTTCTACCTTGGAGCAAAGAGCTGTCTATTGCCTGCCCATTAGTGTTATACATCTGGACTGATAGCTGGCTTCTTAAAACACTCCATGTTGGAAACCCTCTAATTATACTACAGCGACACTGACATTTATGTGT
The DNA here is from genome assembly GCA_021653895.1 of Mastomys natalensis. Lineage (NCBI taxonomy): Eukaryota > Metazoa > Chordata > Mammalia > Rodentia > Muridae > Mastomys > Mastomys natalensis. The sequence continues at coordinate 965,087 of JAJTUV010000040.1, read as the reverse complement.
TATTACTCAACATATTCCTTATTAACATCTGTGCTTCAGAGCTACAAATGAAGGAGACATTTTTTTTTCAAAGAAATGGTCATATAATTAATATGAGAAAAACTTGTATCGGAGAGCATAGCTTCTTATTCTATCTAGTCTAAAATTTGCTTAAATCTAAGAAGTTCTAGTGTAGACAAGCCTGCATGGTGTACATATTGTCTTTCACATGTGCAGGTTTTCCCAAGAGAACTCAAAACCCTAAATGTAAAGATGCTTCTACAGCCTCTATGTTACACCATTAAACACCAATAAGCAATATTTGATCCACCCATGTGATATGTGAGTGTTTCAGAAAGGTGGCCTTAGTCATCTGATGCCTGGCCTTGTGGCAGTCTGTTTCACTTCTTCCAGAAGCCTGACTCATCACCACAGCCTTCCCCCAAAGTAGCTAAGCTCAGGCTACTGTGCTTACCTAGGGCCAGGGGCCTCACTTTTCCCAGAGTTCTTCTTCATTTCCATGAAAGGATGTCAGCAACTGTCATGGTGAATTGCAAGAAGGTTGGTCTTCTTGTTTCCCCTTTCTCTGTTCCAACTACATATTTTCTTTAAAACACCTGCTAGCTCCGTTTTAGATACATTATGCTGGCAAGAGCTGAATACATTAAAAAAAAAAGTGTATTGTTAAAAAAATAGCAAGTCTATTTTACTTAGAGAAAAGTGCATTCAAATCTGTATTTAAACAAACTAAGAAACATGTTTATCTTAATAAATTCTGGGGTCACTTGCAAATAACTAAATCAGCGAAAGTCACAGAGCTATTAGGTTTCTTTGGAGAGTCTTTTCACATGCAAAGCTACATTTGATTGCAGAAGATCCCTGACAGGCAGGTGCCAGAGGCTGTATCTTCCTTTTTAAAATCCCAAGAGAACTCAAACTCTGTGTTTAACTAAAACACAGAGATGAAACTCTTGGCCAAAAGAGCAAATATTTCTTTCTTCGTTGAAAACCACTGTCCTCTTTCCTACTAAGTTGAAGTAAGTTGAAGATTTTTATAACTGAAATGAGTAAGAGTGTAGAAAATGAAGAAATATCTGATTATCAAACAATAACGATTCCCAAGGTTTGTTGAACTTTTACTAGGTATTGTACAGTCTTTAGTTTTCTCTCTCTGGATCTTAATTTTTGTAGGAACTCATCAAAGTTATTATTACCTAACAGGCAAGAGAATGACATGCACTTAACAAATATATTACTTGTAGAAACTTTTATGTAAACATACAACTGAATCGGATACAAACTAAAAGGATATACTTACCGGAGATTCTGATAAACCCTGGAATTTTCTCTATAAGTGGAGCCTGTTTCAACTGTTGCTCTGTTGATCAATCAGTTGACCAACTGCCATAATGTCTGTCATGTTATCCAGTTATTTCAGGAGCTAAGTTTTATCTCACAAGCTTTGTAAACAATTTATCCTGGTGTTGGCTTACTTTAACCCCATTTATTGATTGCATTAAAACAATTCAATTAAAATAAAAGTATTGAAATAAAGAAAGGTTGAAAATAATAGCTACTCCTGTTAAGAAGGAAACATAGGGAGAGAATAAGATTTCTAGTAATGTACTGGTGTTCTGGAACCAAACTATACTTTCTTCTTCCTTGGCATACAACTGAGGAGTATTTCTCAGTCTTCTTTTCAGTCAGATGTGGCCATGTGCCAGAGATTGCTCCCATGGGACATGGACAGGAGTGGCATGTGCTGCTGTGCTTCTTCTCTCCCCTAGAGACTGTCATGGAGAAAAGCAGGATAAGTTTGCTAACAAGGTACAAGTTTGCCATGGCAGAGGCTGTCATAACCAGGTCCTTTAAATAAATTTTCATGGTGGTAGAGACAGCATGACTCTTGAGTCTTTTCTCAAGCCTGGTTTATATAGAAATACTGAGGTTCATCTCTTGTGGCTGCAGTGATTATTATGAATTTAATAGTGTGTATAGCTTAGTTCATTGTATCATGTACATGTGTATATATGTGTACATATACATGTGTGTATTTATGCATACATTTATATGTACAAACTGTATATGGTTTAAGTCATTTCAAAGAAAATTAACATAAAAGACATGGAGTAAAGATATGGTATTAAATAAATACAATAAATTAATGTGCATCAAAATAAAACAGATATTAAATATATTGAAATAGTTTGTTGATGTTTGAAGAAATAGAAAAAAATTACAAAAAAAATTGATTTTAACAAGAGGTTGCAAAGATACACTTATTCAAGATTTGTCCTTCTCCCCAGTGCAGTTCATTGGCATTGGTCAAATGACTATACTAATGCATTGGAAACTTCTAGTTATTTCCAAGAAAAGCAAAAATATTTTGGACCGAAACATAGTAACGACATTTTCTGTTAACTTTAAAATTAAAGTTTGACAAATCTTCACTTTGACAAACATTTCTAATCCTAATCTATTAAAAAGGACTTTGCTTCACTGTACATGGGGCCAGAGACTGCTTTCTCTTGCAAGTAAGGAACTCTTTTTATCTTGTGTTGGTGGTCCTCATGTCTCTGTGATTCTTTTTCATATTTTAAAACTGTTGTCTTCAATCTTGGTATTGTTGGCTAATAATCTTTATATACTAATACTCAAATAATTTTAGAAGTCATAGATATAATCATCTCAAGGCTATATTTAATTATAAACACATTTACATTTAACTGTAAGTGGTTTTACAAATAAGGTTTTTCTATTATGCATATAAATTTTATGTTGAATTGGACCTAGAAAATCCAGTCCTGGCCATCCATACAAACATGCAGTCCATTCTTCAGAACAAGACCACTGTAATATTACCTAAATTTTTCTGAAATACACTTCACATCACTTCCTTCAGCATATGTTTAAAAACCAATGGAGTTAAGGAAGAAATACACTCATGGATAATGAGTCAAAACAAGCAATGTGTTAAAATAAAAAGCCTGAAATGTGGGCTTTCTTCTGGGAATTATTACAATATCTGTCAGAGAAAACATGTTTGGACATTTCCAAACTTAGAATTCAAAACACCCCCTAATTCACTGGAGGGAAGAGAAATCCCAACATAGTAATACAGGTACAAAAACATAAGCATCAAGTACTTGGTGACTGAAGCCATGGAAGCAGTTGATAGGAAATATACACAGAGGACTTTATATCCTGCCACTCAGACACTTAGATCATCCACTGGATCAGATTCCCAATGGAGGTGTCCTTCCTTGGAAGAAAATAATGAAGGTAATCATTTTTGTCCTGAGTGAACACAAATAATATGAAGTGTTTGAAAAATTTGTTGTTGCATAAATAATAACAATCGAATTCTGTAAAACTCCAACACATATGAACACACTCTTCAGAATGAGTATCAGCTTTATTGCCAGTTTTTTTCACTGCCAAGGGACTACATGGTACGATAAAGAATTGAAGGTGTTGAGTTCTCCACAGATTGCAAAATCAGATTGCTAAAGTCAGCAGGAATATGAGAAACCGTAGTGAAGAATTTAAAAATACCGACACAAGTAAAAACAGAGGTATCTGGAGGAAAATGGTAAGTCTGCTGTCCTGAAAACAGTAATAATGCCTCACGGGAAAGGCTTAGCTTGATTGACTTTTGCTTCTGTTTCCTTCGGTGACTAATTGTGAGGGCGCACAATCAGATTCCCAAACTGATGTGTAGGTGGAACTGTGTTCTGGTAGCTCTTTTAGCTTCACCTCTATGGAAAGCATTGGCACACAGATAATAGAGATTAAAGAAATCTTAGATACCGATCTTACCAGTTCATGATTATTCATAAATAACATGAAGCTCAAACAGGGAGACTTTTCACTTGCCCAAACTCACCATAGTCAGAAATTACTAAAATTTCACTCTTAGTCCAGTAATCTTTCTCTTTGATCCTAAGACCTCTCTCTTCTCCACTTCCACTAATAGATCAAGAAACTTAAGAGTATGAATGTTTATGTATTGCTCTTGCTAACTTTATTTGAAGAAAAACAGTATAGACAAACAGTTGTTTGTGGTTCTGAGCATTTATCACATAGAAGCCATTTAACAACTCTACTGGTTACATAATTTCAAGATAACCCCAGTTTACAGATGGGAAAATTACAGCTCAGGCGCTTATATGGCTTGCACAATGTCACAGAGCAGACCCGAGATTTATAAGAAGTTTATCTGAAATTAAAATCCATAATGCATTTTTTTATGCATCATAGCCTTTTCTAATACTTTGGTGTTTTGTGAGTCATGTCAGGAGATCCAGAGATGATCAGGGTAAGCTTGGTTAATTCCTCCAGAACTTGTTTTTAGCCATCTAAATTATATCATTCGTAGATCCTTTAGTATCTGTGAGATTATTTCATTGCTACTCCATAACTGGAATTTTGCTATTGCTATGAATCATAGTGTAAACACCTGATATGCAGGATATCTGATATGTGACCCCCACAAAGGGTTGTGACCCACAGGGTGAGAACTGCCGCATTAAATCATGATCATTAGAGATTTCATTTTTAAACTGGGCATCCTATTAAGAAACATTAATAGTTTCTTACGCAAAGAAGGGATTAATTAGCAGTAGTTTTGCTATAAGGATAAAACAGTAGTTAGGGGAGAGAAAGGCTGGAGAAACTTTTATGATCTGGTTAAATACCTCCCAGGCTGGTGATTGCGCTATCCTGGCTACAGGGATTATGTCAGCTTTACAGATGGTGCTTTAAAAAATAACCTTGTGTCTATTTAAGATCAAACACTAGGACCGAATTTAACCCAGATGCTTGGCACTACGCAGACACAACCTATGTCATATCTTCCATTTTCTATGTGTTTGCAACAGAGGAAGGGCCAGACTGCCCAAAGTTGTTGAAGGAAGAATATTTCCAGACAAATTTGTATTAATGCTATAAGTTTTTTTTCCCCTCTCTCACTCTTCTGTTTAAATTCCTGAAATGCATCAGACCTCATGAGTTTTGGGCAGACATACTGTGTTAGCAGTTGAAGGAAGATTTGCACATTTCCTCTTTGACATGTGGATAAGCAGACGCTCAATCTCAAGACGTCGACTGCTCACTGGCTTTCTTTGTCTTCATTCACACATAAGTCCTCGCCAATTTCCCATTGAAAATGCCACTGCAGGGCCCAAAAAACTTTTGGAATGACTTTCATAGCTTTCAATCTCTTGGACAAAAAGGGAAAACTTGGGCAATAAAACTGAAAAAAAAAAAAAAGGATTGAAGGCAAGATCTGTCCTCAGTACAAGCACCATGAAATCTCTTACAGATAATGACTTAAAAGCAACCGAATCAGAAACATATCAACTTGACAGTCTTCTCATTCACAAAATGTTAGAGTGGTTGTAGGTGTTGCCAAGCTAAACAGGATGATGGACTCCACAGAATACATATTTGTAACACTAATGACTCGTTGATTCAAGACCTCCCACTTCCAGATGTCGGGAAGTGGGGACATCTGCCCTGTCTGTGAAGAGTCAAAGGGACTTCCTTCTCACATGGTCAGATATCCCAGGCCTTGGAAGTCAGTAAGGGTATTCTTTGCCTTGATGCTGTAGAATCCATGAGGAAACAACGTTAACCCCCACCTCTGACCCTGCACTGCCCTACAAAGATGTGGTATTTTCCCAGTACCTTGGGTTTCTTTGTGTTTTGGGGATAAGCTGGAGGATTGGTAGGCAGTAGAAGTGATTCATAGTTCCCTTAGTGGGCTAACTAATAACTATGGCCTTAAGTGGTGGAATCAATAGGAGGAATATTGAAGAGGTACCAGGGACATTTCAAAACAATTTGACAAGCATCGTGCCTTTATCCAGAACCAACATATTTTCCTGTGCCTTTTTCCAAGTACGTTTATGTCTGTGCTGTCTGATGCCAAGTACAGACACCAGTGAATGCTCTGAGGCCTTTCTGACTCACAGTGTGTTCACAGTGAGGCTGGCCATGCTTCTGAATGCTAGACAGAGCCACTGGCTCAGGCAGCAAATCTCATGCAGTAAGCATGAGTCAAACCCTTGTCTTTCAAGTTCAAAAAGATTATATATGAAGAAAGTGATCTTTTAAAATACAGTTTGTTTTTTGAGGTAAAATTAAAATGATATAATAATGGTGAATATTAACTAGTCATATCTAATTGGACACTTTATAACACAGACAGTGATTCACATGTATTCACTTGGTTATTTTCCACCAAAATCTCTATCATTATAGAGGCGAGAAAATTGAAATACAGGGAGTTTAGGTCACTGTCCAAACTCACTGAACTAGAGGTTAAAAAATAAAGTTGAAGCTCAAGTAACTAGATTCAGAGGAACAGAATTGTCTGCTTGCATTTTCCTATCTGGCAGTGAGTTGGACTTAGATTTAAAAAATGAAATGGAAAATATGTGTGAGAAAAATAAGACTCATAGAAAAACAAACAGGAATTATTTAAAGTTAGATTATTATAAACTATTAAAAAGATATAGAATTTCAAAGTATTGTCATTCAGTGAAACCTATCTTGTCACTATAACTAGCTTTAAAAAACATATAAGAAAATCTACACATATAGCTTCAACTGTTTTATTTCTTCCTTGAAATGTCAATGACTTTCTAAGCAGTAAAGGGCAGATAAGCTCAGACTCCAAATGACTCCTATTCTGCAAACTTAATCCATATTCAGATATAAAGACTTGCTATCAAGCATCGGTTGTTGAAAAAGGACCTCTGTTCCTTTCTTCAGTAGCAGCTTCCTTGCAATGTGTGTGTCCTATGGGTTGGCAGCTGTTTGGATGTTGGAGGATCTTAGGTTGATAACTAAGCTTGGCTTTCTTCATGGGATAAGTAATTTCTGTAGCTTTATTTACAGATATAGTCAGCATTCAACATGGACTGAGAGGAAATTTTAGAAAAAGACAAAAGACAGGGAACAATACACAGAGGATAAAATTCAAGAGTTAACAAAAAATACAAACAAAAAATCCTATGAGACTCAAGCTGGTGGATGAAAAGGTTCCAAACAACCAAAAAGTCAAGAATGCTCCATTTGGGAAAAGGTGGATCTTGACCTTAGCTTTGAGTGAAGAGACAAATTCACCCATCATTTTCATCATTGTGCTAAGAGCTATTAGCATGGTGGATGGATTATGAATATTTGACGAGTAATTCCTAATTCCTGGTCCTTCTACGTTTGCTAAAACTAGGATGTTTGCAAACTTCCATCCTTAAACTGTCTGAAAACTGTTGCTTTTCTCTGCCCTGTAATGAGAAAAGTAGATTTTAAAATCCAAATCAATAGAAGAAGGAAGACAAACAGCATTCTTAGGTGATGATTAAAGATATGATGCTATAACTTCCAGTTAGTATGTGAGCCATAGAAAAGAGAAACTGGATTGAAAACTGTTCCTTACATACACATGAGACTGCAGATGCTTTGCTGGTGTCTACTCTAATGGTTGTGGGGAGAAAGAGGCTAGTATCAAGTAAAAGAGCAGACTTGAGACAGACTATCTCTACTGAGATAGACCTCAGTATTTCAGATCCTTCAAGATCCAGGTTAATTTCTTGTAATATCAGCAGGATGCTTCACTGATTAATTTGCTAGTTGTCATGAACATCAATATTTAGGAAAAAACTCTCTTATTTTTTCATTTCCTCCTTCTCCTTTCCCCTCCAGGTCCTCCCTGCTACCTTCCTTTGAACGCTATGTCCCGTGACTCTTTATTCTTTGGTTATTATTTCTACATATCCATATATGTATGTAGAAATAAGTTGTTCATTTTTAAGTTTTATGTTCTTATGCACATATATACCATTTCATTTTTATTTATAGCCAGCTCATTGATAAATACTATTTATCATATATATATATATATATATATATATATATATATATATATGTGTGTGTGTGTGTGTGTGTGTGTGTGTGTGTGTGTGTGTGTTCTGTGTGTGTCTGTGTGTGTGTGCGTGTGTGTGTGTGTGTGTGTGTGCATATATATTACTTATATATTTATACACAGCTGTTTTTGCTGCTTGTGTTTATGGTTGTTTGTGTGAATATAGTTTCAGGGCTGAGCATTATGCATTGAACATCCAGAAAAGAGACTCATTTATGGGAGAATCTAAATCTTTTTTCCCAGAAATCATTAGGGAGTTCTTCGTCTAGCGGTGAGGCCCAGTAAAAATTACACCTTTTCCACATTAACATCTGTGTCGATATTGCCATTGTTCCAGTATTGCTTATGTAGCTAGTTCTAGGAGAAACTGTTATATAACAGACTACCTGATTTTTCTGTCTTTTACAAGCTTCCTCTTCTACAATGTTTCCTGAGCTATAGCTGTGATGTACAGTCAGGAGATCAATAGATAAATGGAAGTCCAACCCCAACAGATATATTTATGTTTCACTTTTAAAATTAAACTATAATTACATAATTTCTCTTCTCCTTTTATTTCTTTTACTTCCCCTGGTCCATCTTCAATTTAAGACCTCTTTATATTTATTATTGTTACATATATACATACATATGCATAAATATATCAATTCTTCATTCTCAATTTGTTTAGTTTTGAATGTACATATATGATTTCAGGTCTGACATATTAGTATGGATAATCAATGAAGGGGCTTTTCCCTAGAAATGATTTTTTTCTCCCACTCAGACTTCCTTAGTTGCCTATAATTTAGAGATGAGGCTCGCTGAGATTCAATTATGCAATGAGAATGACAAATTTGCTCACTCTGATATAGTAATATCGTTAAAGTTCAATTGGTCAAACATTTTTTAAATTATTTGATTCTATTTGAGGACCCTCTGTTTCTTAGTTTCCTTATGTGTGCCTTCCTATGGATAATTAGCTTTGGTTATACATTACAATAATCAGAGTATTTAATCATAAAGTGTTTCTTATTTTTTTGTTATTTTATTCTTCATTTTTTTCTTTCATCCTCCCTTCAGGTTTTCCATCTTGCAGGATACATCCAAACCATAAATGATGAAAATAACTAATGGTAAAAGCTAAGAACCACGAAACTAAAAGGAAACTGGCATTAGTAAGATTCTGCAGGTTGGACCACACTGAAAACCAATACATCACTGATATGTAACCATTCAATAAGATAGGCAATCGCAAAGTGAGCCCAGGAAGCATGAATGCTCCACTACTAACAAAACAGCAAAGGGATGGCATCTTTGAGCTACTCCCAGACAAAGTAGAGTGTAATAGCCATTTGTGCAAACTACCATTGACAGTATCAACGGCTTCCTAGCAACCCATGAAACATCATTCAGTATGTAAGGTTTTTCTCCTCTGAGAGAACTGCCTAAATAACCCACATTATTTTCAGATCTGAACCTGGAATGACTGTTCTACAAATGTTTGGATGACATCAAATAAGCAGTCTTCTAGGACTGAATGATGTCAGCATTAGTCTCTCCTTAAATATCATCCTTGAGCGAGCACAATGAGAATGAAGAAATAAGGACACAATTTGTGTCAATGAGTGTTTATTGATTTCTGGTTTTGGTTTAGGGAACTGGGACTGTAGTATTGTCAGCGAAGGTATTTGGCTGTAAGCTTGTGGGAAGATACTAGCTTCTCTTTGGCTGGAAAAGAAGTGATTGGATGTACTATATAGGTTTCCCCTACCATCAGTTTCTGTGGCCTCTCAGATTGGGGATTTTTAAAGCTTCTAAAAGTCTATCATTCCCTCTCTAGCTTATTTGAACTACTTTTGCTATCCATGAAAGTCAAGGATACCTAATTAATTAATTGAAGTTCTTGACCTGCTTCCTTGCGGGAAGGTGTATCTCAGGCTTTCCCTTACACAACTTATCTGAATCATCTCCAACTATTTTCTCTTCTCTGTCAGCCCTCTATGTGCAAAGAAACTAGTTAGGGTCAGTGGTCATGGTCAGGCCAAGGCATCAGATGGAAACCATAGAATCTCAATCAGAGATTGAGTTGGGATACATCTTTTTGGTTAGCGTAGATCCATTTTCATAGAAGCAACAGAAAAGCTATACTAGTGTATAGTAGAATTACTTCAACATCCACCAACTATACTGTGATATTTATGAAGATCAAATTGCTAAGAACTTAGGCTGCGCTTAATATTTTCATTCCTTCTACATCCCTTTAAAGGAATTGGATTACTTAGCTCAACTGAAATGGTACACATTTAAAATTGGAGAATATGGTCTAGAATATCAGACTAGGCATATTTGAAAAGTTTAATATTAACCCTAAAAATGCTTAGAACAATATTGTTTCTTATGAGATTTACAGCAGGGATCTGAATCTGTTTTGAAGTATGCAGTATGTTGTATAAAATCTAAAGACCTTTGAATACGGTAGCTTCTGACAACGAACCTCAGATTTATCAACTTAAGTCAGAATCGCATAGTATTGACATGTTATATGTAATTCATTAAAACTTCATATGTGTCTGTAGGGTTGTTAACAGATGGTAACCGGAAACTACATGTTACATGTGAGGTATATCTGTAGTAATCATGCATAGATTCTCATTTTGTGGTGCATGTAGAACTTTAAATTTTTTTTCTGTAGAGTACATCCGAACAACATTTGATACTGACCTTAAGGTATTAGTAGGTTAGGTGAGCAGGAAACCACACGACTAACACCACCACTGTGCCTTGTTATGTGGACACTCAACAAATGCTAGCTTAATGAAGGAATCCAGAAAGGCTTATTTTCAAGGTTCAGATGATTTTCAAATATTGTGCATATACAGAGAGTGGCAACTGATTTTAATTTGAATCAAAAAGTCTTCCTAAAGGCAATGTTGACATTTGACCTTGGTTGTATAAAATAGATTAATTTACAAAAATGGGAAAAATTATTCCACTTGTGGTCCTACTGATGCAGAGGTACTGAACTGGAGTTGTGAGTAAACAAAGCCAGGGTCGTGATGGGTGAAAACGATGAAACACTAGGGAAACACATCTCTAAAGGAATGGTGAACTATAGGCAGTTTAATATTCATGCATCTCACCATATAAGGAATGAGACCTATGTCATGACTCAGTAAAGTTTATAGGGTAGGAGATCATGATGTAAATTACAAAAGGGAGAGAAGTCAGAAGTTCTTCTAGTTGTTAACAACCAGATTGATGCTCGTGTTGGATTTGCCATGTTTTCCTATATACTGGTAAATTAACTAAATGATTATGTTTGCACACTTGTACCCAAAATAATTATTTACTTGAGTGCTGCAGGTATACAAGGACCCATACATACACTTGCTGGACAAACCAATGTTAATTTGATGTGTGAGTTTTGACTGTGCATAAGTTACCATCTTTGAGTCAGGAGACGAAAGGGCAAATGCTGACTCAGAGGAAAGAGAAGTCTGTGTAATATTATATACTGAAAAACTGCCTTGGTCCTGTGAATGAAACACCAGGGAAACAAAATGCAAACAACAAACATGTCATTGAGGGCATTCATACAGGAGGCTGTTTAGAAACAAATGGACTAAATCTCTTGAAAATTCACAAGTGTCAGTGAGTGCACGCCACAAGTAGCAAACAGGTGGGAGGAAGTTATCAAGACAGAGAAGATAAGTGTTTTCTTTTTTCTAATTTTGAAATTGTTATTATTACAAGATTCACGTTATCCTATGCTTACGTTATCCTAAACATCTGTTGAGTATGTTTCGGTGACGTTCCAACAGGACCAGTGAGGAGTAAAGGAATCACGGACCAAGATGACAAGAACATGACTAGCGGTTCTAGGATCCACCACGAGCTTTTGCAAGGAAGACGTGAGAAATGGACTTGTGTAATGCTAACTGCATCTGCAGAAATACAGATTCATGCAGTTAGGGAGTGAGAACTAATGAGAATTCCTTTCACTTTGTTCTGTTCTACGCTGTAGAAGGCAAAGGACCAAACCAAGTTTAGTGTTCTTTTCCTGGCTTCTTTCCTTCACTTTTATGGAATATGTAGCTTGCAAGGAAGTCCTTGAAGTTAAGGAAGATTTAGGTTTCCTGGGAAGCAAGGTTAAGAGTGAGGTAGAAGATATCTTCTAGAATCCAAATGAAACAGGTGCAGTTCTGCCCTTTGAAATTGACGAATCTGGCAACATCATTCTGTGATCAGTTACTAAAGGAATAGAAGATTGACTTTATTGTCACACACAAGGGCTCCAGGGGAGGTCTGGCGGGGAGGAAGTGAAATCTTCAGTAAACTGGAGATTTAGATGTTATTTGGGATTAATCCATATTTATGTTTTCAGTATCCTCTTGTATGGGCAGGTTCCTGGAGGGTTTTTGTTTGTTTGTTTGTATTTGTTTTTGGTTTTTCTGTTTTTGTTTTTGTTTTTTAAAGATTGCTGTGTTTGTTTTTATTCCAGTGCTATCCAGGTCATGTCTATATCAGACTTCAGACAAATAAGGTCTGTGAGCCTGTTATATTGCAGCATTCTTGATAGTTTCAAAGTATAAAAATCTGCAAATCCTGGGAGACAATCTCTATTGATTTCAGTAACACAGAAGAGAGACATGAGAAATTAGTACAGGAAAAGCCTTACCGAAGATATTTGGACATGTCTAGTACGTTTTAGAAACAAACGAGCAACTGCTTTTTGTTTTTTAAATAGTATTACTTAAAACTGATTTTTATCATTGCTAATATTTCATTAGTAGGCTTTGATTCAAATATTCAGAGTTATAGATGTATATAGCAATAGGAAATGTAGAGGAGATCTTATATCCCACAAGTTAGGAAACAAAGCCAGGGTTTGCCACTTGAAGGCCTTCATGTTATATCAATAATGAGCAACCAACTCGAGCGAAAGCAGCCCCTTTGTGGTTATATCTTCAGGACTAACATCAAGGAAAGCTTCCTGAGACCATGATCCCATCTGGGTCTCCTTGTTTTTATATTAGCTGACCTGACTTTCCCCAAATCATGAGACAGGTTCTGAGGAGGCTGAACTCAGCCAAGTCGCTCAAAGTTACAACTTTCCTGACTGTCTGCTGTGGTCTTAGGTGAAAGAATAGCCTGAGACAAATTCTCTTCTGACAAAATTCTTCCAGCAACTGCTGTGTGGAAGTTGATTTAGGGGTAAAGTTAATAGATGACTTGGAAATAAGGGCTGTGTGTTAAGGTTGTTTTTTAAAGTATGTGTTGGGTTAAGAAATAGGAGACTGGGTTCTTCACTATGCTTTTAAAGAAACTATTACACTGTGATTTTATCAGAGAAATTAAAAGATGTAGTATTTTTTAATTGTTTAAAATTCTCATATAGCACAGATACATTTTAGGAATACTAATGGAAAAGAACCATTTTAGCCATTTTTTTTTCATTGATTTGTCTCCTGGAACCATCTATGAAAATCTGGGGAAATTCCACAAGTCTCAAAAATATTTCCAGGTAGGATATTTCACATATCTGTATGTGTATATGTCTATAAGAACACACACACATACACACACACACACACACACACACACACACACACACACACACACGCGCGCGCGCGCGCGCGCGCGCGCCGCGCTAAGGTGAAGGAATTGAGTTTTACATTTTCTTGTATACGTGTGTATGTACTCTTTCTTGCGTGGGTGTGTCTGTGAGAGTGTATGTGGGAGGCATGCACATCTGTAAATGTGCACATAGTCAATAGAAGATCAACTTGGTGTTCTTTAGATGCTCCTCCATAGCATGAGAACAGAGATTTCTACTGCCCTGTATCTTGCCATGGAGGTTAGGCAAGCTCAACCATGAGCTCCAGAGATCTCCATATCTCTGCCTTCCCTTATAAACTTTTCAATAATTCATTTTATTTAGTGAGTGAGTGCATGTGAACGTGTGGTTTGTGTGTGTTTGTGTGTGTGTGTGTGTGTATGTGTCTGCATGTATATAGGTACATAAAAGTAAAAGGACAATTCCTGGAAGTTAGTCCTCTCCTGCCACCTTTTCAGATCTAGGGATTAAACTCAGGTCATCATGCCTTTATATAAGTGCCACTATCTATTCACCAAACCAGCTTTCCAAACTCTTTGAGAGTTTAGTATATTGTATTTTTATCCCATTCACTCTCTACTTCCATTCCTGTCTTCTTCTACATCCATCTCTACCACCTTAACACTATAAGTTCATATCTCAGGTTTTTTTTTCTTTTTACCGACATGTCTACTCTAATTCATACTGCCTTTCTGCTGAAACAAGGCTAACCTATAGACAACAGCTTTCCTTAAAGAAAAGTGACGTTTCCTAGTCCACAGTTAGTGGTGGGGCTTGTGAACCAATTTTCCTTTGAAGCTAAAATATTTGGTGGCTTGATCTTTTGTAGGTCTTTTATAGGCAACCACAGCAGTTGTGGGTATAGGAATATCACAGTCATGTCCTATCCAGACGGCAATGTTTCACGCTGCCCCTAGCTCTAACAGTCTATCTGCTTCATCTTCTCGGATGGCTTCTAAGCCTTTAGGTAAAGTAATGATAGTTTGTGTCTAAACACTCCACTAACTCTGATTCTTTGGGTTTTAACCATTTTGTTTCTGTGATAACTACAATCCACTGCACATACATAAAAAGTTTCTCTGATGAGGTTTGACAGATGCAATAATTGATATATAGAGACACAGGATTTAGAGGGCAGTTTGATGTTAAGCCCATTTAGCAGAATAGTAGTAGTTGGTTAATCCCTCGGGCCAGTGAGCTACCTATGGTGGCTAACTTTTCAAGGATTTAAATTTTAATGGTTTCATGTGGCCAGTGACTGCCATACTGACCAATATGGTCTTGAATATAGCAAATATCATTGAAAAGGTATTAACTATGTAGTCACTCCTCCATATATCACTAAGCCTTGAAGAGATTCCTGGGTCTTGGAAGTAGGCTGCTGAGAAGAGAGAAGCATGAAAAGTCACACGTTCTGCCATACTGCTAACTTTCCATTCATTTCTGTCCTGAGTCACTGGCTGTTTCAAGTAGAAAATCCCAACACAAGCATTGGATTGTAATTGCTTCTTTGTTTTTCTAAATATTCTGATCCTCAAAAGAGAAGTACAAGGACATTCAGTCCTTTTCACGGAAAACCTGGACCTGAGGCAGTTGGAACCCACCTTGCCATCTACTACAAAGGACACCACTGAGAAAACTGTGGCTAGGCTTTGCTGCATTCTCTACATACCTTGCCCATTCATCAAATACAGCTGTTTTGACATTTCTGGAGGCACTCTTCTGCCCCAAGGCTTAGTACCATTTGGCATGCTACCCTTTCCTGTTAGAGCTTTGGATCACACTGCTTCTCTTGGCACTGGATTAAGCAAATGCAGGCAATGGATGAAAGGGGAATCTGAACACTTTAGATAACTTTTCCCAGTAAAGAAGACAAGGCTACTGTTCCATGTATAAGGGGGGAAAACAGTGGGCATCGGCAGCATGATGCTTTGGTTCTGTAAATGCGGAAGGTGTGAGGGAGAAGACTTACAAGAGGACCTTTCTCTCCCCACCTCCAACTCAGGCTTTGGTCAAAGAGCTCAGAAGCTTCACAACTGTTCTTTCTTTTGTTGGCTGATCTTGTTCCAGGACATTGCAAAAGATTTATTTACAATCACCTAAGGAGCCAGAATAGTCTCATCTTTATCTAACAAATAATAGCTGTTTTGTGCGATTCTGTTTGACAACAGTGATCCATTATGTAGCACTAGGCCTTTCCTGATACTTGTAACTGCCAAGCAGATTTCCTATGGCTTATTCTCTCATAATAGCACTGTGTGGTTAAATTAGACCTGGAGATGTATAATTGTCTGTATGTGTGGATAGGACTGTACAGACATATATACACAGACTCGAATGTATTTATCAGTACGTGCTTCTACAATAGGGTCATTCTGCACCACCTCTTATAACCATTGTGTATTGTGGAACTTTGAATCTGGGGATCCCTTCCCTTTGTCATCTACTTGTGACTGACAGTTAGGGCTCCAAAGGAGTGATGGCTCTTGTTGAAATGAATGTCACTATTACTTATCAGGGAATAGTGGTGAGAACATTGTTCTGTCCCAAGAGCAAACAGGTATACCTGAGCTTTCTTAACTGTGTTCAGTGAACTTGTGTGATTCACATATAATCTTATATATGAAAGTTTTAACATAATAGAGGGTTAACCATGACCAACTATGAGAATGTCTTTCATGATCCCTTTCTGTACACGTATCTAACCAATCCTTCTTTTTCATTCTCTAGACACAAAGTGGCTTGCTTTGAAATGTGGAAAGGAGAAATGTCATTCATCCTTTACACTTTGAGGCTCTGTAGGCTTCCTTTAAGAGATTACTGCACCTGAGCCTACATTGACTATTTCAGTTATCTTCTTATAAAACATATTTTTTATCCTGGAAGCAATGACTTGTACCATGTTTTAATTTTCCAGTCTCTTAAAGTTCAGATGCAGTTGGTAGTTAATTTTGATTGTCAACCTGGATAGATTATGAAGAGTCTAGGCATTTGCAAGAGGTTACTGTGAGTGCATCTGTAAGGGCATGTCAGAAAAGACTAATGAAGAGAAATTTCATTGACTGTCAGTGGTACCACTTCATAGACTGGAGAAGAGAAAGCAAGCTAATAGAGGCCTCTCCCCCAACCCTCTGTGATTCTTAGCTGCTGTGATACCACCTGCTCTGCTTTGCCATGCACTTCCTGTCAAGATCACAGGCCTGATACCTGTGAGCTGAGTGAAGATAAGGAATCTCTTCAGTAAGTGTCAGGTATTTTGTTACAGTAATCTAAAGTCCAACGCTGTAGAAGTAATTTTCATTCATCAGATGCAATTGTCATCTTGGAGACTTACTGTTGAATAATCTCAC
This sequence comes from Mastomys natalensis, assembly GCA_021653895.1. Classification (NCBI taxonomy): domain Eukaryota; kingdom Metazoa; phylum Chordata; class Mammalia; order Rodentia; family Muridae; genus Mastomys; species Mastomys natalensis. The sequence goes on along the minus strand of JAJTUV010000040.1, from coordinate 948,229 downwards.
CCTTTCTAGCTTTGAAATTCTTTTGAAGCTCTGGAATTCTTTCTGACTGGCTGGTTAAATTTATTCTTCTGTCTTAAACACCTCTTCAAGATCATGGATCCAGACTGGCTTCTCTCTACTTTGACTGAATTGTTCTGCTTGGCCTCAAACTAACTCTGACACCTTGTTCTAATCTTTTGGCTCCATCTCATTCTCTGGTTACTTCTGTCTTCACCTACAACCTTTCTCCAGTACTGTTGTAATATAGTCCCAAGGTTGAATTCCAAGTACCCAAATTAGCTAGCTCCTGTTCCGTAGGGTTCGGTCCTCTCCACAGGCTTTCATACGCACCTTTATGCTTATGGTGCACATAAACTCATGCAAGCACACATGCAAGCATGTACACATACACACACACACACACGCACACTCACATAGCTTAAAATATCAAAATATAAACATTTAGTGTTAAATGTTTAAAGCAAAAACTTACAAGAACATGCTAAATCACTTCTAAACCACTTGCCTTTTATCAGTTTCAACCAAAGTGTATCTGAGACTCAAGTAACAGTCAAATTCTAATTTATAGACTCCCAATGTTGTGTGAAAACTCTTAGATTATTTTAACAAATGAGAAATTTAGCTTGTAATTACATCTATAGCCACGAAATATTAACTTACAAGTTGAGCACTGTAGTTTGTCAGAAATAATCATCTACTTGAGAGTGCTGAAATAAACTGAAAATCAGAAACAGTATGAAGCAAGAAGTTAATGTGAATCAGGTATGGTTTTTTTTTTTGTCATTTTTTTAAAAAATTATTTAATTATTTAAATCAAATTGTAATTTACTTATTCACACAGGAGTTATAAACACAGAAAGGCAGTTTGTGGGGAAGGGAATGAAAAAAAATATCTAGCCATAGATTTATGACTAGATCTTTTTTTTTTAATTGAGCTGGAGAACCAATAGCAATTTCAATGTATGTTTCTCAAAACCACCTTTAAGTATAAAATATATATTCCTTGTGTTTTCCTCCTTTTTGCATATTGCCTTGTAGCTAGTCAGAAGAAAATCATGTATACTTTCAAGATCATTGAATTTTGGTTTGTATTCATTAATCATTCATCTATCTAAGCTGATAAAACAGAAAAAATGTCGTTACTCAGATGCTGGTCCTTCTAAAAATGTTAAAAAATAAAAGATAAGATTCAGTGTGATTGCTAACTCATTGAGTCAACAATACCATGCCCAGCCAAAAGATGTAATGTAATCACTGGTTGCCTCAGTGGATTCAAACTGGCTTCTCTCTGCTTTGACTGAATTGTTCTGCTTGGCCTCAAACTAACTCTGGCACCTTGTTCTAATCTTTGGCTCCGTCTCATTCTCTGGTTACTTCTGTCTTCACCTGCAACCTTTCTCCAGTACTGTTGTAATATAGTCCCAAGGTTGAATTCACAGCACTCGCATTAGCATCATATTCTTAGTCTGGATCTGGGATATAGACTTCATTCTGGCCAGCATGTTTTCATGAGGAAGTGATAAATAAAAGTTTGTTCAAAGAAAGTAACTAATATTTTGAGAAACATGACAACCCAGACTGACAGAAATGAGGTTATATGACATTTATTGACAATGCTTGTTTGTCTAAATTGGCAAATGGCTTCAAATACTCTAAAGATTTATATATATAAAAATGTTGAGACTGGAGAGATTACTCAGCAATTCAGAGTACTTCTTGCTCTTCCATGGATCAGAGTTCAATTCCGAGTACCGGTCTTTTTGTTTACAAACAGGTGTAACTCCTGGTCCAGGGGATCTGAAGCCTCTTCTTCTGTAACAGCAATATATATGTGGTGTACACTCATAAGAACATAGAAACATATGCATAACTAAAAAGAAAAATGAAAATGTGTTCTATTTGCAGAGAGGAAAATTGTTAAGTAATAAATTTTAGGAAGTATAACTTTGTGATCATAAGAACTTCCTAGCAACATAGGGAGAAAAAAAAGGTGCAATGAATTATGATTTTTCTATATGAATAAATACATTTTGTTCAATTAGACGTTTTAAATAGAATATACATTGATCTATCTACAGTAAAGGCCCTGTGTTATCTTACACTGTACAGTTCTGCTTTTCTCCAGGAGAATGACTTAGTCAACTAGTTCAAAGGAGTGAGAAAATATCTCTGTAAATCGTGCTTGTGACGGACACTGTGAACCCCTGGCATGCTAAGACCGCTGAATTTTCGGTGACAAAAAGTCAAGGATGTGTGATGGCTGCTGAAACCAACAGGGTGAAATGATGCAGAGGAAACTGCATTTCATTTATTCCGAAATGCATTGTGCAGAGAAAGAGTAAGGAAGCACAGATCGTGAGAAACCTATCAGTCCTTCTCAGTTCGGGTAAGTGCTAAGTCATTATCAATATTCGAGGGATTTACTGTAGGTGGAAAAATGGGCATCAATTTGCAAGGAACATGTTAGGATCTGCTGACCAGTTCCACAATAACTCAGTGTGCTAGGTCAAAGCAATGGAGGCAAGGGAGTTGTCAGATTTCAGCAGATTTTAAGGCCCTGGGCTCTGTATTGTTTTTTTTTTTTAAGCTTGCTGAAGCAGGAATATCATAAACAACTTCCTGTATGAGTCATGTCCCAGCTAGAAGTGATGCTGCCATGTTACCACACAGCTGTGGTTCTACATGCTTTTTTCTTGAGTGGGCAACATGTTCTTTGACATTTTCTTTGTGATCTCACATACTTGTGACTTTCAGTCTCTTGTCTGTCTTCTTTGAGCTTGAGGTTTTCTATTTTCTGTCATTTGTAGTAGCTTAACTTTCTTTAACTGGTTTGTAGCCACTGTTTAGCTTTAATTCTATCCATCCGTTGAAGCTTTCTAGCTTTTCTAACCCACTGCTGCCTTGGGGCCAGGTTGCAGCTCTTCCCAGTAATGATTAGATGCTGTAGGTATCAATTTTAAAAAGTTTTAAGTAAGCAATCACTCAAAGAAAATGCACTTTAATCTTCTAAGAACCTGTAAGAAATGGAGCTCAACCCTAAGGACAACCCTTACCATGAAGTTTGTGCATTAAGATTTACCGAAAATATGTGCTTACTTTCTCAATAAGTGCTTCTTGCATGCTGTGTGTTAAGTCTCATGCTAGCTTGTGAAAGGAGTGTAGCGAAAGAGTTTCTTACTGATCTCAAGGAATGTCTTACACTAGACTCATAACAACATGTGCTTTCTTTCTCTACTCCAATTTACTAGAATTTTATGGCTGTTTTATCTATTTTTGCTCTTTACTACTTTTCGTTTTCTTCTACCACAGAGCTAATAACTGCCACTCCTCATATATAGAAGTGTGCCTCCTCTTCCACCTCTAGTCTCCTAAAATGAATTTGAGGCTAAGAAAGATGTCTTAAACTAGAATTTAAATATGGGGTAAACGGTGGTAGTCAAACACAAAAAGCATTTGACAAAGCAATTGATCAGTTAATTTTTAAAGACATATATATTTCAAGTGAATTTATTTGCATATTGTCTGACTCATTTCCATCTCATTATCATAAGCTCTTTTTAAAGACTGGCTGCATTTTTACATTATCAGAACAAGCACTTGTCTCATCTGTGACTTTCTAACCTTTGTTTTCTGGAATTTGACTGTAAGAAAATCCTTTGTCTTTAGACCAGGGCCTCCCCTACTTTCAGTTTCAGAAGGAAACACAATGAATAGAACCCCATTGGTCTTTGGTCTGAAAATTTGCACTATTGCTGATGATTTTTGGTATCAGGGTATTCGTTTAAAATGCCTTCATTATTTCAATCCATTCTTTAAACACTTCATATTCAGTAATTTATGGAAAAGACAAATGGTCAAGATGAGCAGCCAGGAGGTAATGAATGGGTTGTCTAATGGCATCTCTGGGATAGACCTCCTCCTTTATTTTACCTCATTTCTGTTGATTCATCCCAACATCATGCTCTTACTAATAAACACACCATTGCTGACTTGGCTTCTTAAAGGTGGTCTGTTTAAACTGGTGTGTCCTTACAGCTTACATTGACAACATTCATGTTGAAACAGTGAAGTGTCATAAGCTGCAATTAATTCCAAAATGGCATTTTAAAACAGCTAGATTTTGCAGAGGAAAACAATGATTATGTTGATATTTGGAGCTTCAGATTAAGTCAGAGCCTAAAAGAGACAAGATGCTTGCTTACATACCCAAGCTGGTGGACAAATGACAGAAAGCATGGATTATATTTAATGATTATTACATACTAGGTGTATTTTCTGTGCTTTATATCTGCTCATGTTCTTTTCTCCTCTATGTTCACCAAACAAATAAATGCATTTTATTAACTTTGGTTTGTAATGGAGGATACAGAGGTACAGGGAATGTTGTCTGAGGACACATAGCTGTGAAATAATAGAGCAAGGATTCTGTCCTAACTATTTGGGTGCCAAGAGACAGCTTTTAGTATTCAGAAAAATGTTATCATTATAATGTCTCAGAACCAGAACACACACACACACACACACACACACACACACACACACACACACCAGAATAATGCATTTAAAGGTGGAATTAGCATTGGTTTCTGGGGGAAAAAAAACACAGACTGGCACTAAAGATCTATTGAATTTTATTTATTGTCTCTCTCTTTTTAACAACACAGTGCCTTTGAATAAAATACATAATTGCATTTCTACCACAGTCTTCATCAGCTCACTAAAGATCGAATTAAAAAGGAAAATGCTTGCCCTGTAGGCTTTCATGATTCTCTGGCTGCGTAAAACCATGCCCTGCTGAAAGCATGTGAAGCCAGGAAGGTCTCTGGGTTGGGTGCTGAGCCATCATTGAGGACAGTGCACAGAGCTGGGATCTGTTCTCCCGGTTGGTCTCAGTTCTGGGTATGGCTTGTCAGCTGTTGCCTATTTTTCCTTTTCAATCTTTTCTTATCAGAGGCAGAAGGCATAAAGGATGCCATCTGGGATTGCTTGTTTAGATACAGCATGGTGTTAACAAGTTTTCCTCTCTCTTACTCTTTCTTGTTTATTGCTAGTTGCAAGGAGCAGCAGTACACATGTCCAGATGAAGCTATCACCAAGGATCTGTTCTTCATCACAAACTTCAGGGCAACAGGAAAGGAAAGCCAGGGCGCTCGAGTATGAAAGAGAGCAGGCAAGACATGCTGGGTTGTGTGAAGATGTATAATCATCTTCAGCACCTAGAGGAGCTTCAAGGTCAAGCTATTTGAAACTGTGAAACAAACCGTATGAAATTGCATTGACACCCTCTAAAGGAGTTAAAGAATGTGTATTCCTTGGAATCTGGAGGCTGATAAAAGTGTAACACCTCCTAACCTGGTAAAGAGATTTCTGATAGTTCAGTGTGAGCAGCAGAACTTTAACTTACATGATCTTTGAAGTCATGTTCTATCCCTGACATACTCCATGTAGGTGGACTTTGCACCTCTCACCAGCTGCCGAGAATGTTGGCTGCTAAATTTAGTCAATCTTATTAAATATGGTTATCAAAAATGGGAAGAGCTCGTTAGAAAACCAAATTCCAACTATCAGCCTGGCACAGAAACGTTTGCCCCTTCTTCCAGGTGGGATAAACCTTTGGAGCATTTTGCGCTTTGCTCTTTGTAGGAAGAACGTGATGGGAGGCTTTACCTAAGTTTAGTAATTGATGGTTTCATTTTGCTTCTGCGAACATGGCCTTCGCCATCAGTGATGATATGAAGTTACTTAGTCTTTCTCTGCTTTAGTATTCCTATCAGTGATGATATGAAGTTACTTAGTCTTTCTCTGCTTTAGTATTCCTATCTGTTAAAGTGAGATTGAAGCTGATGATATGGTACAGAGGTAAAGGTGCTGGCCACCAAGACTGGCAACAAGAGTTTAATCCCTGAGATCCACAAGTGAAAAAAGAACCAACTCTTGCAAGTTGTCTTCTGACCTCCACATACACATTAGGATATATGAATTCCCATATGCATACATACATGCACATAATGTAAATAAATAAAACAATTAAAATTTTTAGTAATCATAGTGATGATAATATTGGTTTTACAGTTTTGTTCCAGTGTTTTTGCATAGTGCTTGGCTCATGGCATAACTACCTCCAGTATCAGTTACATTGTTTGCTCTAATACTGGCTAGATGGTTTGACAATCCTGATGAACGGCTGCCCCTTCAAACACTCTGGAACAGAAAGGTTAGTCATCCCCACTGCTTTGGAATGAGAATAATTACTATAGCTTGAATATCCTGACTTCTAATTAGATTTCTTTCAAGAAAGAAATCAGTCCCAGCTGAGTCACAAGCAAGCTCTTGATTTCCCCATGCTCAGGGCTCACACTCCAACGTGAAGTGCCTGTGGATTCACTTCTGCAGTGTGCTCACACGCTGCTGCTGCCAGTCGTCTGTATTTCTGCAATGACAAACACGGCTTGCCTCAGACAGAAAATATACATGCATAAAATAAGTCTCCATACTGCTAGTGTCTAAATTAAGAAACATAAAAGCCAACTTGTGGAAGCCAGCAGGCAAAACCAACAGCAGTTCTGGCTGGGAAAAGAGCAAACTTCCCATTTTGCAGTGGAGGCTCCCCCATTGTGCTGATGGGTCCTATCCAAAGCCAGGGTTGGAGACGGCACAGCAGCCTGGCACCTTGGAACAGATGTGCATTCAGAACAACAGAACTCTGGCAAATGAGGTCAAGGAAATAGCACCGGTTCAAAGTGTTACTGAAACAATAGGGAGCTCTGAATTGCCAAACGATGGTCTATGCTGAACAAGAGACACACTAGGAGAAATTTTAGTGCTCATTATGAAACCCTCTCTGTTACATGTGTGACATCAGTGAAATATATCTATGGTTTATTGAAGGCTATGTAGTATCTACCTGCGGCCCTTAAATCCTAGGTAAGAGGAATTGCAGTCATTCATTCATTCATTCATTCATTCATTCATTCAGTATAGTTTAACGTACCTCTCCTCAGCCTCAAAATACTCCAATCACACTGCTGCCTGCTTAGAAAAGCACCACAGGAAAACAGAAGCTATTTCTTGGCTCATTAATGTTGCAAAGAACTGCTTTGTAGAAAGAATATCTTGTGTTTTGTATGGATGCATTACCTGTCAATTAAAAAGCCTATGGCCTCTTTCTTTAGGTAGGAAATGGTTGATGGGATATCAGGAGGAGAAAAGATTCTGGGATAGAGCCAGGCAGAAGATCAGTCAGGAAGATGATGAGACAGACACTTGGTACCTGAGCACAGATAACACAAGTACCAGAACATGGCAAAGTGTAATCAGAAAAGAGCCAAGCTATATGACCAACGTATTTATACGTATATTTTGAGTCTGAGTCTTATTACTGGGAGCATGGGTTTGGGAAGCAGAACCAGACTTAACTTCAATATCGGTCTAGTGTGTTACTGTCCTTCAAAGTTCAATTTCTGTCTCCCTTGGAGGTCATGTGTACAAAGTATGTACAGTTGGATTGCAAGCTTCCTTAGGCAAGGAACCATTTTATTCACTGCCCTGCTAACTGCATATAATGAATGCTCTGTTGATATAAGACTAAGTTATCTTCCAACTGGTCTATGAATTTTTTGAAGATTAATATAGGTGTGTTCAATAGTATAACTAGAAAAAGACACTTGGATGTTACCCCATCTCATTTGTCTTTAGCATAGTTAGTGCTAATATGGGACATTTGACTTGGCTTTGTTTATTAGGGTTTGTCTAACAGAGGACCACAAAATGTGCTGCAGGAACAAAAGGAAACTTGTCACAAAATGATAAGTCTGAATCAAGCAGGTCTTGCTTACCCCTAAAAGCTCTGCAGAAGAGCCTTTTGCCTGACTGTCACCATTCTGAGGGTTATTGGTTTGTGTTCCTTGGCTCGTGGTTACCTGGATGTGGGATGTGTTTTCATCTGACTTATGCTTTCTGTGTCTTTCTCATCATGTCTTTCTTTTCCAAGAATACGTAGTGGATTCAAGGCCATCTCAACTAACCCAGAAGGATTTTAATTTTCACTGGTATCTGTGAGGATCTCCTCCCAAACAAAGTCATGATCACTGGTTGAACATAACTTTGAGGGACCATTTCAAACCAATCAAGAGTTCTAAAGTTTCCAAGAGAATTTACTAAGAGTAGAAGTTGACTGTAAAGGCACAGATCCAATATCTAGAATCAACAGAGGACCACTGCATGGGCAAATAAGTCTTGCAATGAAAGAGGGTAAAACATTATGAAAGCAGGCACTGAATGCCAGCCAATCTGGAGTCTCTTATTAACCCGGGTGCATTGCATAGCTGATCTTGTTTTCAGCCATGCCATTTGATCTTTCATCTTTACGTTTGTTTCTTATCCTCATTCCCAAGCCAATGTCATGGTGTTGAGTATTTGGAAGGATGGCACCTGGCCTTTTCTCAATTTTTTTGAAGTCCAGAGCTTCTGAATCTGTCGTTTCCATGCCTTCCTTAAAACCTTTCTATGATGCTCTGATCGATAGTTTTCTTTCATCTTTCTCTCATTGAAGTTACTTATGAACACTTACAATTAAGTAGAATATAACTCTTTACTTTTCCCCACTGTTGTTTTATACTCTCCTTTTATCATCTGCCTAAATGTCTACTAAGGAGAAATTAGATCTTTCTTTTTTTTTTTTTTTTTGGGACCCTCTATTTTTATTTTCAGCAAATCAAAAAAAAATTAAAAAGCATTCAAACAGAATAAAATGAAAATAAACAAACAAGCAAAATACCAAGGGTCAGATATACAAGAATTCTATAGGGCCTTCAAACAAGCAACACTTTTTGAGTTATGTTTAAAAAAATTCAGAACCACAATAAGCTCCTTCACAAAGCAAATAATATTGAAATAGTGAAATCAAGTGTAGACCCAACAAAAATATATAAATTATAGTCCAATATCCCTCATGAATATACATACAAAAATTCTCATTGAAGTAGTTGCAAACTGAATACAAGAGATATAAAAAAAATAATATTCCATGAATAACTGAACAACTGTTTTTTTTTTTTGAAGACCGTACTCCATATACAGGCTGCATGTTTTGGGATAGCCCCCACTCCAGATGTTTGAGACCTACATGAAAACCAAGCTGCACATTTACAACATATGTGCAGGGAGGCCTAGGTTCAGCCCATGGAGGTAGATCTGTGTAGACTAGGTATGCTCCACGGTTGGTGATTCAGTCTCTGAGAGCTCCAAGGGTTCAGGTTGGTTTACTCTGTTGATCTTCCTGTGCAGTTCCTATCTCCTTAGGGCCCTCAATCCTTCCACCTATTCTTCTTTAAGAGTCCTCAAGCTCCATCCACTGTTTGGCTCTGGATATCTGTATCTGTCTGAGTCAGCTGCTGGTTAGAGCCTCTCAGAGGACAGCTTGCCGGTCTGTTCTCAGGCTGGAGGTTTAGCTCCTGGGAGCTCTGGTTGAGTCTTTTGATACTCGTTCTAAAAAGGACAAAAACACCCTCACTTTGGTCTTCCTCCTTCTTCTTGAGTTTCATGAGGTTTATGCGTTGCATCTTAGGTATTGTGTGTTTTGGGGCTAATATCCGCTTATCAGTGAGTGCATACCATGTGTGTTCTTTTGTGATTGGGTCATCTCACTCAGGATGATATTTTCTAGCTCCATCCATTTGTCTAAGAATTTCATGAGCTCATTATTTTTAATGGCTGAGTAGTACTCCATTGTGTAAATGTACCACATTTTCTGTATCCATTCTTCTGTTGAAGGACATCTGGGTTCTTTCCAGCTTCTGGCTATTATGAATAAGGCCGCTATAAACATAGTGGAGCATGTGGCCCTGTTGCATGTTGAAATATCTTCTGGGTATATACCCAGGAGGGGTATAGCTGGGTCCTTAGGTAACACCATGTTCAATTTTCTGAGGTATCGCCAGACTGCTTTCCATAGTGGTTGTACCAGCTTGCAATCCCACCAACAATGGAGGAGTGTTCCTCTTTCTCCACATCCTCGCCAACATCTGCTGTCACCTGTGTTTTGGATCTTAGCCAATCTGACTGGTGTGAGGTGGAATCTCAGTGTTGTTTTCATTTGCATTTCCCTGATGACTAGGGATGCTGAGCACTTCTTTAGATGTTTCTCAATCATTCGAGTTTCCTCAGTTGAGAGTTCTTTGTTCAACTCTCTACCCCATTTTTTAATAGGGTTATTTGATGGTCTGGAATCTAGTTTCTTCAGTTCTTTGTATACCTTGGATATTAGCCCTCTTTCTTATGTCGTAAGAGAATTTTTAAATTGCACCAAAGGACTTATCCTCTCTTAGTCTTGCATATACCTCTTAGCAACAACATAAGCTCCATAATAAAGAGGCATACTGCTGAGGAAGCCCACTAAGAAAATCTTAATATCCTCTCTCTCTCTCTCTCTCTCTCTCTCTCTGTCTTATGTGTGTGTATGCGCACACACACACACACACACACACACACACACACGCACGCGCGCCCTATTCTATCACTCTCTGCCTTATTCTTGATGGAGTCCTCCTGTTTCTTCCCCATCCCTACTGAGCTGGGGTTATTGGGACAGAGCTTGACCAACATGTAGATTTTTAATGGTCCTGAAGATCCCAACTCAGGTCCTCACGCTTACATATCATGCTCTGTTACCACTCTAAGCACCTCCTAGGCTCCTTTGAGGAGCCAGTTGAAGTAAGCTAAACTGATGGACAAATTATGACTCAAGTCATTCTTCTTTAATGGAACACGTCTGCTGATGTACCCAGAAATCATAGACAGACAAAACAAATGCTGAAATAGGAAATTCAAGCCTGAATATGAGCTCTGAGGCTGAGTTCCTTCCCAGTGATTGGACCTGTTTTGTGACAACTTGAAAGAAATCAGTGAAAAACTGTAGACTTTTCTCCCAGAGGGTAGCTGCCACCACTTGCTCAGGTTTTATCACTTGGGAAACTCTGCCAGGATAGGGCACACCCAAGTCTAGGCTGACAAGCTGACAGAGCACAAACTTGATTTTCTTCTCTGTGTAATCAGACAATTCATTGTATCATTTCAACCTTAATGTCCAAGGATGCTGGGGACAGAATAACCAGGTCTTCACTTTAAAATGCTGATTTAATAACTAACTCTTGTAGCTTCCTTTCTAGGATCTCTCATTTTCAGACTGCTCCTAAGTGAGCGCCCCTCCACCCATTTTCCTCTTTAGCTAAAGTCCTTTTCACACTCCACTCACCTCTAAATTTCTACCTTTGAACTGAACAAAGTACCCTAGCAAATGTTTCACAAAATAAGACTGGGCTTCTCGTTGAAGGTCTACTTTTCTGATTTTAACTGGTCAACTTCTTCTTCTTCTTCTTTTTTTTTTTTGAAAAAGAAAGAAAGAAGGAAGGAAGACAGGGAGGGAAAGAGAAGGAAGGAAGGAAGGAAGGAAGGAAGGAAGGAAGGAAGGAAGGAAGGAAGGATAAGCAAGCTGTCTAGAGCCAAATGAGATGGAACAGTGAGTATTTTCTACATAAGTCTTGACAATGAACACCTTAATTCAGAACTGTTTCTGAAAGTAATAGAACCATGGAAATTCAGCCACCATAGCCTCTCATCTGGGTAGAAAATTGAAATAAAAAAAAAGATGCTCAATTCTCTCTCTCTCTCTCTCTCTCTCTCTCTCTCCATCAAAGTATTTTATCCAAAATTATATACGAAAAGCCAATTAGTCTACATTTCTTTGGGAGGGACCTGGGAGTAAGACAAAAAATTTATTTTTATTTTCTTGTTTTTCCCTAATTTTTGTTCTGCTTGTTTTGATTTGATATAAAACATTACGAAGCCGAAGCAGATTTTAGAGTCCCAGATATGGGCCTCCTTTGGTCCATGAAGAAAACACTTTCAGAAATGTGTTTTGAGCCTTTTGAGAAACTTTGAACATCATAAACTACTGCTTTTTCTGGCTTCCCTTCCCCTCACCCATAGTCCCCTTTATGCCCTCTTGCTTACAGCGAGTTCCCTGTTTTTAGCTGAGTCACAGCAGCTGGCTGGCTCCTCCAGGGTCATACTGTACGTAACACAGAATCCTCTCTGTTGGCTACCATGGTGCTTCAAAAGAGGGCTGTGGCAGCCGCAGAAAAGCATGCTGGGTACTGCAGCCTTGCCTTCCTTTGAAGCCCTGAAGCAAGCGGCTGGCAGAGGGAGCCTGGGACTGCTCAGAGATCCAAGGTTCCTGGATAACATGGCTTTGCTGAATCCCAGGGCTCTGCTGCCATTCCTGATGCTGTTCAGAAGCATGCCCTAAGGAAACTCAGAACAAAATCCAGACAGACAGAAGCAGAGTCACATGGCATAGAAAAGCCAATGGCTGCCAGGAAACAGCCTTAAAACTGCCAGGGCCTTGGCACCAGGCCTGGGGCTCTGCCAGGGGGTTGAACAGTGGGATAGGAGTGGTGGGCATTTTCCTTTGCCAGTCAACTGGCTTGTGTCTGAACTGGGAGGACCTGCCGGGAAGCTTAATGCTGCCTTCTTTGAAAGTTAATGTTGGCTAGTTTAAGTAAAATATATGCCCTAACCAGGTGGAACAATGCAGATTTTCATAGCTAAAAACAGAATCTGCTGGTTTTTTGATCCTTAAAACTGGATTGCTCCCAACTGTTAAAAACCGAAGACTGAGTATTTTTCGAACTTCAGATTCCAAAGCCCTCAGGTTGATTTAGTGGTTCTTTCTTCTCATGCGTCCTCACATTATTGATCGCTATCTGATCTTTATTCTCTGAATAACTATTACTTTATAAACGGTTTATAAGCCAATAAGAGAAGGAAAAGAAGAATGCTATCCAGGCAAGGCATGTTTTTACTGCATGTTGGTGGAGAATATTTATGCATTAATATTGACAGTTACTATCCCCACCCCCGTGTGTGTCTGTGGTCTGTGTGTGTGTGTGTCCCTGGCCTCAAGTAAACACAACTGAAGAAATAATTGATTTTACATGAAAGATTTCAAATTGTTAAATGTCCTTGTGTCACGTTCAAAGCCTGGCTTGTTAGGAAAGAGGAACGATTCTACACTGTACAGCTGTATCTTCAGAGAAGACAGAATGCTGGGATACTTTTAAAAGATAAAATGATAGCCAGCAGATGCTATTTGTTGCTTTGCTGAGACATTAATGTAAACTTATAAAGCTTCATAGTTTATCATTATACCCAGGGATGTGATGAAAATGCTAAAACAAAGAAATGAAGTGTATTATCTCAAAGTATTTACATTTCGCTTTCAATTAACAGGACTCAATGAAATACATAAGATAGGAGATTTCACCTCAAAAGGCAAACTTTTTAATTAGGCTGATTTTCTTCAGCTGTGAGTGCCGAAGACATCCAAAGTTAAATAGAAGTATCCCTTAGAAGGCAAAGACCAGCCAAGGGAAAGGTGACATTTGAAGCGAATCCTTAGGGATGATTGGTAATTGCTCTTCTGAGAGGTTAACTCATACAGGATGCCTGAGAACAGGGGTCACCTTGAAGCCAACACATTAAAATGTTCTTACTCTTACCTAAGCCATTTAAAAAACAAACAATACAAATTATAACTGATTTGCTAGGAGCCAGCAGTTAACAGGTGTAAATGATTTATGGAGTATAATGAGCCTGTGTTTATTTCAGAATTCTATTTTTTTTATTTTTATATTTTTGGTTCACACAACAATAACAAAAATGAACCTTTCCTTCTCTTTCCGGCAGTACTGGCTGATGGTTAAGATGCAGGATCGAAATGAACAGAAGTATAAAACAACCAACACTTCTCAAATGAAGATACATATTTGATGCGAAGGAATTTTCACGCACAAGATTAAATCAATGCATGGCCCATCAGTAAAATCATAGTAAAGTCTTCAGTGAAAGAAGACAGAAGCAATGGCTTTCAATGGAAGGAGATGAGGAAGGAGTTGCTCGATGATTTGGTGCTGGATTGATTGACTTGTCAACACTATACAAGTAAAATAGCTGAACGACTTCTCCAGAAATGTCAGCAGACAAATAATTAGAAAACAACTTATATGCCGTGCCAGGCATATAGTAATTTATAATTTTCTTTAAATAAAAAGGCTACCTCCCTATATTTAAAGCCAGAATGGGTGGCCCACTCCTCATAAATGTAAGCATTTGGAAGTCTTAAGTTAAAATAAGAAATGATTAAAAAAACATATGTTCTCTCTGGATCTCTTAACAAATGAACTTCTCATACTGTGAAATGTCATGTTCAAAGGCAGGGTAAGAAACAGTGGAGATCAGTTTATCAACATGAAGGGTTGGCTTGTGGTTTATGCCATTGGCTTACCCAATCACTTCTCAGCCACCCACATCTTTTGCAGGCTTACTCCCAGCCTGTGTATATAGACATCTCAACTTATTTGAAAAGTCAATGTCTGCAGAACCACTGTTCAAGCCACTAGCAAAAAGGAAACAACAACATCAACAGAAAAAACAATACTTAGTGTCAATACATTAGTGTTTAGGTATTAATAACAGAGTAGAGTCTACCTGTAGACACATTCCCTACAGAAGAACATTGGCCAATGTGGAGCTTATGGGAGGAGAACTAACCTTTCCAAGCATCTTACTTCATCGTTATATCATGTCTCTATTCCCTGATTTACTTATCTTATCTGTAGAGCAATCGTGGCATTGCTCTTACTTGCCAAATATTTGCTAGGTGACGAATGAAGATCATCAAGATTAGTCCTTGATTTTACAGGATTCTACCAGTCACTGTGAGGGGCTAGACTGGAAAGAAGTGTCATTTACTCAAAGAACTAAGATTTATCTCTTCTCTGTTTCTAGTCATCAGATGTCTTGGAACAAGCCTTCACCTCTTTTTGCCACATCTGTATTGACTCTGGTCTGCATTTCTATAAGAGAATGATGGGGAATATTTTATATTCTTTTTTTTTTATTTTTTTTTATTTTTTATTTTTTTTTATTTTTTTTATTTTTTATTTTCAGCAAATCAAAAAAATTTAAAAAGCATTCAAACAGAATAAAATGAAAAGAAACAAACAAGCAAAATACCAAGGGTCAGATATACTTATACAAGAATTCTATAGAGCCTTCAAACAAGCAATACTTTTTGAGTTATGTTTAAAAAAATTCAGAACCACAATAAGCTCCTTCACAAAGCAAATAATATTGAAATAGTGAAATCAAGTGTAAACCCAACAAAAATATATAAGTTATAGTCCAGTATCCCTCATGAATATACATACAAAAATTCTCAATGAAGTAGTTGCAAACTGAATACAAGAGATATAAAAAAATAATATTCCATGAATAACTGAACAACCCAGGATAGCGAAAACTACACTCAACAATAAAAGAACTTCTGGGGAATCTCCATCCCCGATTTCAAGCTGTACTACAAAGCAATAGTGATAAAAACGGCATGGTATTGGAACAGAGACAGTCAGGAGGATCAATGGAATAGAATAGAAGACCCAGAAATGAACCCCCATACCTATGGTCACTTGATCTTCGACAAAGGAGCTCAAACTATCCAGTGGAAAAAAGACAGCATTTTCAACAAATGGTGCTGGTCCAACTGGAGGTCAACTTGTAGAAGAATGCAAATTGATCCATACTTATCTCCTTGTACAAAGCTCAATTCCAAGTGGATCAAGGACCTCCACATAAAACCAGCTACACTGAAACTAATAGAAGAGAAAATAGGGAAAAGCCTTGATCATATGGGCACAGGGGAAAAGTTCCTGAACAGAACACCAATGGCGTATGCTCTAAGATCAAGAATTGACAAATGGGATCTCATAAAACTGCAAAGCTTCTGTAAAGCAAAGGATACGGTCAACAGACAAAGCGGGAACCAACAGACTGGGAAAAGATCTTCACCAACCTTACATCTGATAGAGGGCTAATATCCAAGGTATACAAAGAACTGAAGAAACTAGATTCCAGACCATCAAATAACCCTATTAAAAAATGGGGTAGAGAGTTGAACAAAGAACTCTCAACTGAGGAAACTCGAATGATTGAGAAACATCTAAAGAAGTGCTCAGCATCCCTAGTCATCAGGGAAATGCAAATGAAAACAACACTGAGATTCCACCTCACACCAGTCAGATTGGCTAAGATCCAAAACACAGGTGACAGCAGATGTTGGCGAGGATGTGGAGAAAGAGGAACACTCCTCCATTGTTGGTGGGATTGCAAGCTGGTACAACCACTATGGAAAGCAGTCTGGCGATACCTCAGAAAATTGAACATGGTGTTACCTAAGGACCCAGCTATACCCCTCCTGGGTATATACCCAGAAGATATTTCAACATGCAACAGGGCCACATGCTCCACTATGTTTATAGCGGCCTTATTCATAATAGCCAGAAGCTGGAAAAAACCCAGATGTCCTTCAACAGAAGAATGGATACAGAAAATGTGGTACATTTTATATTCTTAATCTTTTTTAAACTTCTGTTTCCTTCAACACATGGTATGTAGTCCCTTATAGCAAATCTCTGATAAGCAGTCATTTTAAAATGTATTAATAAACATAGCATTCTTGCTCAAAAATCATATGATAATTCAATTTACCCATACATCCAAATCCTTAGCCTGCATTGTTCTCTGTAACCTGGTTTAAGTCAACTAGACAACCTTAGTTTTCCAGGGTTTGACAGGATTAAGATCTTGGCTTCATGCCTTAAAGATTTGTATATATGACATATCTGATTATGCTATACCATAGTTTACATTTTTCTACTGACTTAAGACATGATTAGATTCCTTTAACTCCTAGATCAAATTGAAAAATACATAAAGCCAAAACTGCTTCTCTGACCTCTGCCTCTCCATTCAACATCATCACTTATCATTAGCTATATATGGCTATTAGCTAGCCTTTCTATACTGATCAAATCCTCCATACACAGGACTCATTTTTTAAAATAATATCACTTTTACATCAGTTATTCTTCTCTTAGAATTCAATTTTCCATCTTGTCTTTCTATTGAACCTACTTCAAGAAAAACAAATTCAGACATTTTCGAGATTTCTCCATATAAGTCTTAAAAACGCATGTAGGATGATAAATGATGAACAATTTTGTATACATCTGTATGATATTATTACTACAAAAAAATCTTATGAACATGACTAATACAGTGTTTTATGTTATAATTATGATGGGTTATGTGTCTTCCTCACTCAACAGTAAGAATCCTAAAGATGGGAACTAATGCATAACTTCATGTGTGTATTCTTACATCACACCGTAGTGCCCAGGACTCTAGCAGTTAGTTATTTATGACTATATGAGATGATAATAATCAACGCTCCCGAGACTGTCCTCAGGCCTCTGTAATGAATTATTTCATTTAATGCTGATTACAGTCTTAGGAAGGAAATACTAGATAGTTCCCATTTTACAAATGAGTTATGTTGCCAAGTTTATATTCTAAGAGGCAGAGCTATGAGTACAAACACACTGGCCAGACTTTATAAAGACACAACCGAAGGAAGCAGAGAAGTCAGGCTCTTGTCTTCTTTAACTTGTGAATGAAACTGCGCTGACTTTTACACTGATAATACAATTGTGCACACAATTTCTCTATTTGTTTTGTGCATTGTATCACTTACTCAAAAAGTCTACTCAGTTCAACATTGCCAAAGAATAAGATCTTAGGATCATCAAATTACCTTTGGGAAACTGATTTTGATTAAGTTCAACCCCCACTTCTTTTTCTAAATCATTCTTACATGGATTACAGAAGGAAGCACTTATAGCTGTATCATGATTGATGCTTGATAATTTTTCTTTATTTTTACCAGATTATAATTTTCTTGAAGTAGCAAACTAAAATTAACATTTTTTAATTTCCTTAAGTATAGACACTTTATAGGCTTTTCATATAGCATCATTCAAGCAATGAACATGGCCATCATCCAAGAAGTTTCCTATATTGTTCCTTTCGAATCTATTACTATTTGGTCCACTCAAGCATTGACTTGGTTCCACGCAGGCATTGATCTACTTCAGTCATACTAGATCCATTTTCTTATTCTAAGTATTCATATAATTAGACTCATTTCGTGTGTACTGAATTTTACCAGTCTTCTTCTACTCAAAGTAATTTTTGAGAGTCATTGCCTCTGTTGAATTTGTTAACAGTTGTTTCCTTATGGCTATTGAACAGTATTCCACTTTATAGTTATATATAAACTGTTGTCTATCTATTTGCCTGAGAATGGACATTTATCTTGTCTTCAGCTTGGTGAATAATCAATTGTATATGAAACTAATGTATTATTCTTTATGTGCACATCTTCCTAACAGATTAAACCCAAGAACAGGATGAGTGTTATTCTAAAAGTATACAGTATTTTCACTCTCAGAAAAATGACCTCATTATTTGAAGCAATTATGAGGTTTTCAATTTCTACCAGAAATAAATGAAATATTATTTTCCATGCACTTTAATGATTACCACTTCTGGATAAATCTTTCAATGATTGAGCAGAGGTAGTGCACTGTAATATTGTATTTCACAGATGGTCCACAGGTTCATATCACACCATGTGTTCTTCACTACCAAGTAATTTTCTTTGCTGAAGTACATATTAAACTATTTTGTCTTCTTTATTAGTATGTTATCTGGCTTCATATTATTTAATGATAAGTATTATATATTACTTCTTGATAATCTTTGATGAATAGAAACGTTATGTAAATCATATGCATATTATTAAATTTATTAGTAGTCACAGAAAAAGACACAGAAAAAGCAAGTAAAAGCTAATACAATCAGTACATTTTATTTAGCCAAATATATACATATGTTCTCATCTCAACATGTAATAAATATGAACTTTAACAATGTAACATTAGATTTTTATTACATCTCTAAAGTTTAGTGTATATTTTTTGCTTATGACATATCACAATTCCAGCAAAGTTTATCTTAGAAGCTCAGTGATAACCTGTGGTTGGGGGCTACCACATTTAACTTTAAGCTCTAGACCCTCTGTCTGATACACCCTTTAAAAGAATTTTCTCAGACTACCTCTTGCACAACCTTTTCATACAGTGTTACTGTATGAAACATCAAAGTCTACATGATTTTTTTCATTTGTAATTTGTCTCATGAGTGTGCTAATACATTTGCTAAAGCAGTCAATATGATTTTTTCTAAAATTTTATTGTTTTGTTATAATACTTAAGTCTGTAATTAATTTCAAAATATATCGGCAAATAGTGGGAGGTAAATATCTATCTATATATCTATATTTATGTCTATCTCATTCAGTCAATTGATTGAACTGCTTTATTTAATTTCTTTGATTTTTAAAATAATTTAAAGTTTTCATATATATATATATATATGTTTATATATGGGGTTTACTTTTGCTGTGTTCTTCTATGTACATTGCTTTACAACAAGAATAATTTGCTTTTACTGTTAGACTTTTGTAGTAAGTTGTAAACTAAGATATTATAAGGCTTGAAATTGATTTTGGTCAAAGTTGTATTTCAGGACATTTCCCCTTTCATATAAATTTTTAATCATCTTGCCAACTTCTAAAAAAAAACACCCACCGAGAGTTTGATCACAATTGCTTTGAAGTTGTAGATCGATTTGAGAAAAATAATTACCTTATAGTGAACTGGATTGTCTAATCAATTATAGAATATCTCATTGTTTATGTTTTGAATTACTCTCATCAGTGTCAGGGAATATTCAGTGCACAGATGTTGCATTTAATTCAAATTTTATTCTGAGTATTTCATATATTGATGCAATGATGAATAATATTTTTATATTCTGCTTTCTATATTTTATTGCCAGCATAACAGAAATAGAGTTGATTTCATACACAAAATTTTAAACTCATTGAATTGATGATTTAACAGTTTTAGTTAGCTTGGGAGATGCAGAATTTTTCATATAGAAAATAACATAGTGTCAGAATAATGACAGTTTACATTCCTTTTCTTTGCGCTGATGATCTTTATGCCGGACCTTTAGTGCAATGCTAAAGAGAAATAGAAAATTTTGATATTTCTGCATTTTTGTTTTTAGGTGTAAAAAATGTAGTCATTAACTCTTTGGTACAATATTAACTGTAGGACTCTTTAATGAAACCTTTAGTCATCATAATTCCTAGTTTGCCTTAATTTTTTCCGTGATCAGCTTCTAAGTTCTATTCAATGGCTTTTCGCCAGACAAAATGGTCATGAATTATATTTTCTCTTTTTAATTGATTAATAGTGCATTATTTGAGTTTTAAAATTATCAAACCATCCTTGTATCCTTGAAGGAAAAACAAATTTGGTCATGATGGACTCATATTGAATTGATTTTAAAAACTATTAAATTGAATTGCTAAAATATTAAGATCTTTTACAATCACGTCCATATAGAATAATGTTCTATAATTTTCTCATGAAAGTTTTTTTGTTTTGCTTTGATGTCAGGTTACTATTAGCCCAATGGTTCCTCTCCAAATTACAGGTGTTGACAATATTATGATATTAACTGGGGAGCCTGAGTCTATGAGAGGAGCTGAGGTTTGCACCTGGCAGAGCTGGAGAGGGGGACTGCTCAAGTTCTTTGAAGCCCAGAAGAACTTAAGTCCCAAATATTCAACACTGAGCATTTTACACTCATTTTATTTTGACTTGATCTGATTTTAACTGTATCCTTATCATTTTCCTTAGAAATATTAGTATTTAACTTGTTTAGATGTCACAGCAGTCCTCAGTCAAGAGAGATTAAATCTTTTAAGTGGTGGATGTTTTTTAAGACTGTGAATCTTCTAATGTTGGGCTGTGTGTTATATAATGATATTAACATGAAAACTTGGGGAGAAAAAAATGAAGTAAAGATTATGATCCAATAGTGATATCTTTGTATGTCGAGTTGGCAAGGAGTCAATTGTGCTGACACAAACCAGAGTCAGTCAGCAAGAGGAAATCTCAGTTAAGGAATGGCCTATGTCAGAGTGTTCTGTTGGCATGTGTGTGGGCCATTCTCTTGATTAATGATGGATGTGAGCAAGTCTAGCCCATTATGGGCAGTGCTACCTCTAGGACCTTGTGCTGGTCTGTATTAGAAAAGAAAATGAACAAACCACAGAAAGCAAGCCAGGAAGCAGAGTTCTTCTAAAGTTTTGGCATGAGATTCTGCCTCCAGGGTCCTGCCTTCAGGTCCTGGTTTTAATTCGCTCATTGACACATGAACTGTGATATGGAAGTGAAAGCCAAATAAACGATTATTCCCCAACTCTCACCTTGCTTTTGGTCATAGTATTTATTAAAGTAATAGAAAAAAGAATCAGGACAGTTCTGGTCAGCCTTTATAATAGTTTGGTAGCTTTGGTACTGGCAAAATTCTAACCCTAACGTAAACTTTAGGATTAGGTAAAGAGTTCATAGAATCAATTTATTAAGCCATTCTAGTCAGGGATTTTCTTTGTAGAGAAGCTTTAAAAATTCAGTTTAATTATTAATTGTATGTTGTCTTCGAAGCTAGTTTAAGTTGTTGAATTTATTTGCACATGATTTTTAATAATTATGTTATTTTTATATTTATATTTGTAATGCCTATGGAAATAACTTTTTCTTTCATTTCTCTCCTGGTAATTTGTACATTTCCTCACTCCTGATTGCTCTAGCTAGAACTCTGTCACTTTTCCTTACCTTTCCTAGCAACAGATTTCTCTTTCCTTTTTTTTTTCTCTTCTCTTTCTTACTTTATGTCTTTCTTTTCCTCTTTCTTTCTCTCTCTCTCTCTCTCTCTCTCTTTCTTTCTTTCTTTTTCTGTACCATAAGATTTCTTTTTATTTTAGATGAGTTTTTATTTTTGCTATTACACATTTTCTTTCATGTTTTTCCCTTTTCAACACTTATTTTAGCTTCTTTGTATTTTTCCCGTTTCTTGAGATAGGATCACCCATGAATGATTTGAGAATTTTTACCCTTTTCTGTTCCAGTGTTTAGTGTTGCATTCCTTTGTTCATACATGAAAATCTGTACATTTTAATATTATGTTTTAACTTTTTACTGAATCCAAAATAGTTTTACTTTCTCTTTTTGATCCCTTTTGAACAGTGGGTCATCTCCCTTCCTACAGACTGTGCTTTGATATACCTAGAATTTTGGGGGTATTGAAGTTTATATTTAAATTCATAAATTTATTTGAATTTTTAATATCCTATACAAAGCATATGATGAGAGTCCTTTCTCTAAAAATATTTGTTCTCTCATCTTAGTACTATCTGTTGAAAAGGTTGGTTTCGATAGATCATAAATGATTTCAAGTTCTATAGAAATTCAATTGACTGTACTTTTAGGGGTCTACTTATGGATCACATATGCTACTCTATTAGTCTTTGTGTCTGTCTTTTTATTTTAATAAAAATCTTACTGTAGATTGATAATAGTCATTAAATATGAATCATGAGTTCTCTAATCTTTTCTCTTGTTTTAGAATTATTGTGTCTAGTTCCTTATCTTCTTCACATAAATTCTAAAGCCATATAATCTTTAAAGTCACCAGCGTAAGAATTTTTCTAGATTTTTAAAATAATATTTTATTAATTAATTGAGAATTTCATATAGTGCATTTTGAGCATATTCAACTTCCTCCACTAACCCCTCCCATATCTCCTCTCATTACCTGACACTCCCTACCAAGTTATGTTAGCTAATTTATGTGTCAACTTGACACAAGCTAGAGTCATCTGAGAGGAGGGATGCTCAATAGAAAATTTCTCCATAAAGATGATCTGTCGGCAAACCTACAATGTATTTTCTTAATTAACTGATTAACATGAGAGGCCTCATCCCATTATGGGTAGTGTCATCCCTGGGCTGGTGGTCTTAGGTTATGTAAGAGAGCAGACTGAAAGTCATAAAAAATAAGAGTAATCAGCACTCATCCCTGGCCTCTGCCCCAGTCCCAACTTCAAAATCCCTGACCTTCTTGAGTTACTTGCTTGACTTCTTTCATGATAGTCTGCAAGTATTATAAATGGTTTGGTTCTATAGAATTTCAATTGATTGTACTTTTGGGGGTCTACTTATGGATCACATATGCTACTCTATTCTATTAGTCTTTGTGTCTGTCTTTTTATTAATACCACATAATCTTACTGTAGGTTGATAATAGTCATTAAATATGAATCATGATTTCTCTAGTCTTTTCTCCTGTTTTAAAATTATTGTGTCTCACCTGTCTAGTTACTTATCTTCTTCACATAAGTGGAGAGCTGTAAACTGGAATAAACCCTTTCTGCCGCAAGTTGTTAATGGCCATAGTCTTTATCATGGCAGTGAAAACCCCAAGACACTCTCTAGCTTTGAGTTTCCTTTTTTTTTTTTTTAGTTCCTTTCCTGTTTTCTTTTTCTCCTAAAGTATTCTGATTTATGTTGCTCAATTATCCTTGGAAATAGAGCCCACCCTAGAATGTGGTGGTTCTAGCAAGTGTCACATAATAACAAATACAAACAAACAAAATAGACTTTTCCAGAAGCTATTAAATACCAACAATTCTTCAGTTAGTGATAAGATTCTGTGTTCCTACACTAGGTTTTGTCTGGCTATAACTTGCATGGATCCAGTGTATGCTGTCACAATTACTGTGAGTTCATATGTAACAGTCCTGTTTTCACCAGAGAATACTGTTTCCTTGAAGTTATCCACCACCTTTGGCTCCTAGGTACTTTTGACTCCTCCTTCCTCAAATACCCCAAACTTGGAAGAAAGCAGAGTGATATACATGGCTCATTAAGGACTGTGTACTCCAGACTCTTATTCTGTGCATACTGAGTGACTCCTTGTTTAGTGCCATCTACTTTAAGTAAAATGGATGGTTGAGCAATGCTTTGATCTATGGGTATACCAGTAAGTCACTGGCTGATGCTATGTACACTAACAGAATGCATTCTCTGTTAGGGTCTATGGCCTATCTAGCCACAGAAACTTGGAATTCTGATAGAGACTGCCTTGAATGTGTATTGCAAAATGACATCTTACCAATGTTGTGTTTTCTTATTAATAAAACAGACAACTCTTTTTTTGATAACTGAAAGCTTGTTCATTCAGTCACATTTATGTGTCATTTTCAGCACACAGATTCTGAAGACATTGCTCTATAAGTATATAAGTACTTTGTTTTCTCTATGCTATTTCAACAGTATTCCAGGCGCTGTGTTGTCTATCAGAGGGCTTGTTCTTTCCTTGACTCAGGCAGTTCATTTAGATCTGAAAATACTTCCCATATTACTTCAATGTCCGGCTTTCCCTGTTCTCTTTGTCAGTATTCATCTCTAGCCAGCTTATCAACTCTATTCAAGTGAGTGCTCCACTTTGATTCACCTTCCCTGGACTCACATAGCCTAGAAACTTTCTATGCACTAAGATTTGATAGCAATAACACACTTATTTAGTTTATTTCTTTTCGTAAATAGAGGTTCCCATACCAGGCTGACTGTTGGCCAATGTCTGAGACCATGTTGTTTCATGCACTCTCACTCATTTTTGTGTGTGAGTGTTTGTTTAATTACTATTGATAATTGTTTATTTAAGTATCTATTCTACATTGAGTATATTCTTCCCATAATCCGTACACTCCTTTTTCTTGACACTCTCTCTCCCAATATTCCTTTCTGTGATGCTAGATTGTATCATTCTACTTTAAGACATATATGTATATATAATTTTATATATCTCCCTAAACTCCAGGAAACACAAATTAGAGAAAAAAAGAAACAATATGTGTCCTTTTGAGCTTAGCTAATTTCACTTTATTTAATGATCTTCAGTTCCATTTTATTCTCTTATAAATGGAATGGTTTCATTTTCTATAATTGAGAAATATTTTATTCTATATACTACAGTTTCTTTATACATTGCTATGGATTTAGAGATCAAGTTTGTTTCCACAACTTAGCTACTATGAATAGTGCCATAACAAATAATCTCTTACAACAAAACAAACAAAGAAACAAAACCCAAGCACTACAGTACTAGATTCTCTATGACATGTTGACTCAGAGTCTGTGCACTTAATATTTAAAAATAATATAGTTGGGTCATGTCTCAATTGGGGCTTTTATTGCTGTGAGAGACACCATGATCACGGAAACTCTCATAAAGGAAAACATTTAATTGGGGCTGGGTTATAGTTTTGGAAGTTTAGTAAATTTTCATTATAGGGGCATGCAAGCAGACAAGGTGCTGGAGAAGGAGCTGAGAATTATACATCTTGATCCACAGGCAGCAGAAATGAATGCCATAGGAGGCCTAACTTGAGCATCTGAGACCTCATAGATTTTGCGGACAGTGACACATCCTTCAATAAGGCCAAACCTACTTCAACAAAGCCACATCTCCTAACAGTGTCACTTACTATGAGCCAAGCATTCAAACACAGGAGTTTATGACTGCTGTTCCTGTTTAAACCACTACAGGTCATATTTTTGTTTATTGAAAAACATCCACATTGACTAGTTAGTCTGGATCATGTACCTTCTCACCCACCTGCAGTGAAAGAGAGTTCCTCCTGTCCACCAACTTGTTACTATTTGTTCTTCTTTATAACTGTCACTCTGGGTGTCGTAAAAAGTAAGAAAGCTTTGTTTTACCCCTTATAACTGGAAACAGAATTCTCCACTGGATATCCTAATAGGAAGTATATTCAAAAGTATTGTAGACTTCAACACTCTTACATGTTTCTGCTTTAGCCACATTGAACTTCATTTGGTTTTGTACATATACTAAGGTGATATTCAAGAATATGTATAAACAGTGTTGGCTTAAATGATAGTTTAGTGGATTTCTATCCATCTTTAAATGACATTGCAAGGTTTCTTCTTTTCCTGGAAGTTGTATTTGACCAAACTCCTCAAATCCTGTTATTTCTGTTGATAACTGCATAGACCTCACCTCATTTCCAGTTTTAAAGTTATTTGTATTACTGATATATGTTTGTAGTTTCCACTAGAAATTAATGTTCATTAGCCAATAACTACTCTTGTCTAGTATCTGAAGTGCCAACATCTTGTAGGTAGCAATGAAGGATTCCTTGCACCTATAGATTAATATTGTATCCTCATTTATCTTTTCACCAAGCTAAATTATTTCCTGAATTTACATTACTGTTATGCACACATAAGCAACTGTGGCTTTCCTCTGATAAAAGTTTAACCGTTTGACAACATTTTACTGAAGCAAAGAGCAGCAGGATAACCCTCCATCCATCAAGCTATAGCATTAGCTATTATGAGACAAGGAGCTTACATCTGATTCCTAACTAAGCCAGTGATAGGAAAATTCTGCAACGAATTAGAGCTCATAAGCTGCCACTTGCGCATCACAGATGCATTAAAGCACAACTTGGCACAGCCCTTCAAACAGAAACTGACTCATGAGGGCATCAGATTTCCTCGTGCTTCCATTTTGTTTCATCCTCCTAGTTTGTTTGAAAACTCATAAAAACCATATGATAAGTTTTCAAATACAACTGCCGCAGTTCCACATTGCATTCTGTCTCATATAGTCTGAAGTTTCCTTCACACACCCTTCGTCTCTTCCCATCCAGCCCTATCCCATGAGTCCCTGTCCCACAGCAAACATGCCAAGGAATATTCTTGCATTGCATCTTTCACCATGAGGTAGACAAGACAGCAGGTGTCGTCTTAAAAACAAAGCAAAGCAAAACAAAACATAAAAAAGTCGTGGTTCTAGCTCTAGCAGTTCACAGCACTTTAAATGGACTGGTTCATGGTTAACATGATTTGTTTGATGAGTAGTCATTCATATTCTTGAAATAATTCTTGGATGTTTTCTGTAGTTGTAGAACGAACACACACGTTGATAGCCTCCTTCTGAATTTTGTGGTAACCCAGAATATCTCTCTAGAGTTAGTCATTATTTTTCTACTTAAAATGAAAACTCATTGTGTTATAATTGTCTTCAGATATGGAAAATGTTCCCAAAGTTAAAAATAAAAACTTAAGATCTATTGAGAGAAACTTGTAAAGATTTCTTTCTTTTTGCTTTTGTTTCACTATCTGAGAAATCTGAGAAATAATTGCTACTTACCTTCCCAGCAGAAAAATTATGAGGATTATTAAAATAATGTATGTAAATTACATCTCTGTCAGGAGTCCTGGATACTTGGGTAACATATTCCACTGCTAAAATTTCATATGTGTGGTATTTAAATTCTTACCTTACTGCTTAAATATGTAATTTCCATATACAACTAAATGTACTGAAGTTCATTGTTCTGTATCTTAGACAGGCTCTGTGTTGTCTTAATTGATTTAAAAATATCCCTATGCAAACAAACACGGGCGCTCTATACTAATAATATCAGATACAGTTAGGAGCTTGTTCTGTTTACTACAGGACTTCTCTCTGTTTTCAGCATAGTGTTTTTATTTAATAGTGTTTATCTCCTCAAAGAAGTTACAGTAAGGTAAAATGCTTGAGTTTGGGAGGCTGATATTTTGGAGTTCAAATTTTGTCTTTGGTGCACATTAACTGTGAAGTACAGAATCAGCTCCACTTCTTTCTATGGGCCCCTGTTCTTTCAGTCAAATGTCCCTAAGTGCTGAGAGTTTACTAAGGATTACATATCTCAATTGTAAATATGGAGTACTAATGAGAAATTTAGTGAGTGAAAGTTATAATTGATAGTGAAATATAATGCTCATTAATAGTTTCTCTCAGTCCTAGTATTTACAATGGAGAGTAAACCGTCACCATAGCTATAGAGGGTACATTGTGTTTGGTCTCCACATAATCAAATAGATTCATTTTGTTTGATTTTTACAAAATTTCATCTTACTTCACTGATATAGACAGTGCAGCTACACTAATTTATTCAAGTTAGAACCCCAATTGGGTTTAGAACTTTTGCTTTTCAAAATCTGACATCCTTTAATGGTGAAACTAAACTTTAGCATTGACTTAATTTTTTGTCAAAAAATAGCACTGGAGGTCACCAGTATTTGGGTAACTTCTTTTTAATTTTTTGAGATTATAAAATAATTGCAACATTTTCCCTTAGCCTTTCCTTCCTCCAAACACCTCCCACGTGCCTCTCTTTTAAATTCATGCATCTTTTTTGTCTTTAACTGTTGTTCTTTGTGTGTGTTCCAAAATATATAACTACAACCTGCTCATTCTGCATAATGTTACATGTATGTATATGATTTCAGAGCTGACGACTTAGCATTGAATAGCCAGCTTGGAGGTCCTCCCTTGGGGAGCACTATTTCTCCCATTGTCAGTATTCTTTAGGTGATTTTAGGGCTTTTTCTAAGTCTGAGGCCTTGTGAGCATTCCCTGTCCATTTTAGCTTGTCTATTTCTGTCCTTCCTGTGCAGATCCTGTTTGGGTAGCCATGCCAGTGAGACAAAATGGCTGTAGCTTCTGTTATTTGTGGAGACTCAGTTTTGAAGCAAGCTCCCTGTTCCTCTGGATCCTCTGTGCAACAGACATCATGTTTTAAGTCATGTACACATGGATTCAAATGACACTCAGATTTTTCCAATCTTTGTGAGATTTATTTCATATATTATCTTCTGTGGAGTGTTATTAAATTTGTAAACTTCAAATATCAAGAAGAAGCCACAATTGTCCAAGCATCATTGACTCTTGCTCTACTCTCAGCTCCTTCTTCTAATCAGTCATTTATAATGAAAACAGAAGCAAGGTTGTAAGACCCTTTTAATCTGCTAAGTGTTTGGACATTATACATCAACATCTGAGAGCGGTGCATGCAGAAAATCACAAATGGCAGCAGTGATCTAAGGAAGTGTGTGCCTCACACTACAGAGGGAGCATGGGGGGGTGGTTCAGGAGATGCTTCTGTTACTGACATCAATTGTGAAACACCCAATCATTCGCAGGGAAATAACATTGCAGCAGAAACATGGGGGATCAGGGCAGGACTGACATCAGCAAACATCAGGAAGAAAATATCTATCAACTCAGACTCTTACATCCTGTGAAACTGTCCTTCAAAATGAGGTTGATAGTAACGAACTATAGAAATGATCCCTGAAACATGCAGCCTGTATATGGAGTACGGTCTTCTAAAAAAAAAAAAAAAAAAAAAAAAAAAACAGTTGTTCAGTTACTCATGGAATATTATTTTTTTGTATCTCTTGTATTCAGTTTGCAACTACTTCATTGAGAATTTTTGTATGTATACTCATGAGGGATACTGGACTATAATTTATATATTTTTGTTGGGTTTACACTTGATTTCACTATTTCAATATTATTTGCTTTGTGAAGGAGCTTATTGTGGTTCTGAATTTTTTTAAACATAACTCAAAAAGTATTGCTTGTTTGAAGGCTCTATAGAATTCTTGTATAAGTATATCTGACCCTTGGTATTTTGCTTGTTTGTTTCTTTTCATTTTATTCTGTTTGAATGCTTTTTAAATTTTTTTTATTTGCTGAAAATAAAAATTAAAAAAAAAAATGAGGTTGATAGAAAGGCATTCTTAGTTCTAAAGAAACTACAAAGGTGTCATGTGCAAATCAGTTGTGATAAATACTATTGACATTTGTTAGGATAAAAGAAATTGGTGCTATGGGGAAAATGAGGTTTGGGAAAAAAGTAAAGCCAAAGGTGGGGTAACTATCTCAATACATACTATAATCTATGCACTACTTTTGTTTTCTGAAGAGGAAGTATCACCACTGAAAGAAAAGAAAACACCAGAGTTTGGATCCAAAGCAACCATGTAAATGCCTGTGGAAATTGTGCCTTCATAGATCCCACTGTTCAAGAGATAGGAACTGAACCCTTGAACAAGTTGTCTGCTTGGACCACCTAAATGAGCAAGTTCTGAATGTCAGTGGAAGCTGGTACAATCAGATGATCCAGCTCATGCTGCCAGACCTGTAGGACAAGTGCTTTGACCTGCTCAGTCATCTCTCTAGCTCTTCACATGCATTTTAGTAACTTGAACATCCATTCAAAAGAATAAGAGTGATACAATGAATTGCAATCCAGCACCTGAAATTTCAGCACTTAAAACCATTCAAGCAATATAAACCAAACAAAGGAAACAGAGAAATAGGAAATCAAGTGGGAACAGAAAAAGGAAGGAAGAAAAGAAGGAAGGAAGGAAGGAAGGAAGGAAGGAAGGAAGGAAGGAAGGAAGGAAGGAAGGAAGGGAACAGCAGTACCTAATACCAACCATATCAAATAGAGTAAACATGTAGGAGACTGTCTGATTGGATACAAAGTTTATAAGGAACATTGAAAGAACTTACAATACTAAATAAAAAGCTTCATTTTGAAATTAAAAAAAAATTGATAGAACATTTTCACGCTAATTAATTGAGGTTATGACTGGATAACCAAAGCAGATAGAGATATTATGAGAAAGAAGGGTCTAATATAATTAACAAACCTGAATATAGAATTTTACAACAAAATTTTACCTATTGTGATCAACACTGTTGTCTTGAAATCAACCAGAAGCGGATTTATGAAAAAATTGCCTGACTTCTCAGATGCAGATAATCAATTTGAAAAAAAAATCAATAAAATGTGTGTCCAGGTATATTGGTATAGTACCATAATCCCAGAACTAAGAATGTAAAGGCTGTGGGATCAGGAGTTTAAGGCCCATCTCAGTTAAAGAAGTATGTCTTTAAAGGCAAAACCAAACAGCAACAAGAACATTCCTTAATTTACGTTTCCCTTCTTTCTTCCTATTTTTTAAATTTGAGACAGGGTTTCTCTATGTAACAGCCTTGACTGTTCTTGCTTTGTATACCAGACTGGTCTGGAACTCATAGAGATCCATCCTCCGTTTTATCCTGAGTGCCTGGATTAAAATCATGTACCACCATGGTAAAATATATAAAGTTTATATAATGAAGGTTATAAAATACAAAGAAAAAACTCACTATCAGGGATTAGATAATTTAATGTTCTCAAGACATCAAAACCTCCCAGAATCTCTATAGTTTTTCCATAATCCCAAACAATGTACTAGTGAAATTTTTATATGGATTAAGCAGCATTTAAAATGTATATGGAAGAGCAAAAGAGCTATAAGAACCAAAAAGTTTGAATAAGAAAATAAGTCACCTGTGCTGGAGCTGACCTGAGTGCCACCCTCTGAGGACTCGCTTTTGTGATACCAGAAGACACTATGAAAGCTTCCAAGGGAAGTCCTACCTAGCTCACCAACTTTGACAACTATGAAGCACATCAGTGACCAGCATAGTTCCATAACCTTACAGGCACAGTATCTTGGCTGTCACCACCTTCTCTCCAGTTGAACTTAACAAGCACTAAAGCACCTTCTCACTAGTTGGACTTAACACCCACTAAACAGGAGGGATGCCTTCCCTGGTAGTGGAAACCTAGGTAATTACTCAATACTAGTGAAGTCATGGTTATTGGCGAGTATCTATAGCCACTAATTTACTAAAACAACATAATCCCTAACAATACTCTATAAACATGTGTCCTTATGCCTACAGGTAAGTATAGTCTTCACCCCTCATCAAGGAAATTTCTTTATGCAGGAGACACCACTACAGAAAAACATAACCAATCAATATGCAAAGCTGTGGAGTCCCATCTTAGTGGATACATCTAAAAATACTCCCAAACCTGAGGTTCAGAAAGCAATACAAAAGAGGGGTGGAAAGACAATAAGAACCCTTTGACCAGGGACTTTGCTGTGAGATTGTATGTTTTTGTAACATAATGATGTACCCATAAAGTCTTAGCAGCATGACTGTCTAAACACACGTGAATAAGGGGACACAAATGAACATGCTAAACTCACTGAGGAAAGCCTTCCAGGCTTCAACTCTACACAAAGAATTATAGGCAACTGAATAAAGCTGGGAGCAGGAAAGCTGACCCTCTCCAGGGTAGAGCACAATTGGTTGTTCAATGCCAAATGTTCAGACATCAAAACAAATATAAAAGTAGCAGTATATGAACTCAACAGGTCATACTTATAAATATGTATAAATACAAAAATACAAATATGCATGCAATAGCCATTGATGAAAAAAGATCGTTAATTTGTAGGAGAATGGGTATATGCGAGAGTTTAAAGAGAGAAAATCTGAAAGCAAAATTGTTGTAATTAAAATATAATCTCAGCAACAGAGAAAAAAACAAAAGAACTATGAAGAAATGAAAAATCTTATTGCTTGTGATTAAGTTGATATAAGATAGTAACAATGAAAACGATAGTATTGGCAATGTGTAGACATGTAGTTCAGTGGAATGGATTAGAATTGTACAGAAATCAGCATAGGATGTGGCCAGCGTTTTGTTCTCATTGATAATGATACAAAGTAGAAAGAAACATCTTTCTTTAAATGGTGTCAGAGTAACTGACAATTGAGATGTAACTATTATAAAGTACTAAAGCACCCCAGAACACTGTATACCCCCTCCCCGAAAAAAACAAACCTAACAATAAAACCCAGCAAAATATGTGAATTTAATTTAGGCAATCATTAAGACACCTGCAATGTAATCAGAGTGAAAAGCTTATAAAGTAAATTTTATAAATATTATTTTTTGCTCAGAGCAGGACATTTTTATGAAATGACAAGTCCCAAATAGAAAAAAATATTTGAAAAACATATGTCTGATAGAAACTAATACAAGGAATATATAAAGCACTTAAAATGAAATAACAAAAACCTACAAGAAGGAATGTGAAGAAAATTCAATATTTGCTATAGGTTATATGTAGTTAGCAAATCAACATATAAATGGGCACCTGGACATCTGTAGTCATAAGGATTTGCTAATCAAAGCCACATTGTTATACCATGGCAATCATAAACAAATCAAGTTAGAGCAACAGCTGATAATAAGACACTTCATTATACCAATGGCTGAGGAGGAGACAGAGTAACCATGAGTCCCCCTTATTTACTAATGATAGCTCCAATCTGCTTAGCACCTTGGAGAATGTTTTAGCATTTCGTTAACATATTGAGAACTGTTCTTGAAAAGGACCTAGTAATCCATTTTCTACATAGGATGAGTAAAACTAAGTGCTAAACCCATGCATAAATGTTTTGTAGCATCTGTAATCAATAAAACATGGACACAACCAGAATGTTCTTCAACTGTGAGTAGATAAAAACATTTTAGTGGTTCCTCACAGTTCAATCATACCCAATAATCGAATATCTAAGTCATGTATAGTGCCTCATGCTTTTCACCCCATCACTCAGAAGGCAGAGGAAAGAATATCTTTGTGAGTTCAAGGCCAGCATGATCTATAGAGTAAGCTTTAGGCAAAGTGGAACTACAAAGTGAGACTATTTCAAAAATGTAAAACAAAATACATAACTAAAATAAACAATACCCATGCATCAAATAACATGTGGTTCCCTTTATATAATATTTTAGAGGAGATAAAACATTAGGACAAGGAATAGATCAGTGGATGTGTTAGGGTTAGTAATTGAAATCTGTTGAAGTAGTTGAAGGGTGTTGAATTTGTTGTGTTTGAAAACATAACTGTGTAAATTAATGGTGTAACAAAAAGAAATATATTTATATAAAGTATAACTAAGCCACATTAAAATAAAAATGCACACCACATTAGCACAACACACACAAGAGCGATGTAACTATATCTGGACTCAGAAAATTAATAGAAAAAGTTACGTAGTCAAGAGTTCTTTGCTTCAAATGTGATCTATGGGCTCACTTCTGCTCTATCACCTTGAGCAGTTGCCTAGAACTCTGTAGTCCTTGGTTTCTTTTTCTGAACAATGGGGTGATACACCATTCACAGGTCTTTAGGGAAGATTAATGGGCTGAGCAGAGTGCTCCATCCATAAGTATTTCATGACTGCTAACATCCATCACTAGTATTTCTATATCAACTTTAAGCTGGATAAACTTCATCTGGTAATTTTTCAAACTGGTGCCACCCCTTATACTAAGCAAAAACACAAACAGGCAAGCCATTTAATCAAAGCCATATTTTAATAGGTATAAATAAAAATACTTATAACAATGTTTATTCTAACCTAATGAATCCAAATACCATTTGAATAGTTAATCAATAAAACTTTAGGGATATACTAGATGCTAGATAGAAATTAAGGTATTCTAATCAGCATGTTTCTTTACAGTTACAGAAATCTCAGTGCACAGTATCTATATTCAAAATACATAGTAGCTACAGGTGAATAGGGGCTACTATTTTGACAATACATCTATAAATATTTTTATCCCTATTATTGTTACAAAAAATACTTTGTATTTGTCCACGTGATCTCAGCATTATTTTCAACATTTGAGTAAACCATTGTTTCACAAAACAACAACAACAACAAAAACATTTATTTTGCTATTAACTAAAATTCTTAAAATACTCATTTAAAATAATCTCTTATGGTCAAAAGGCTTATTCAGACTGTGGAAAGGTAAGATCCTTGACAGAATAAAGATCATGGGAATCCCAAAGAGAAGTAGACGGTACAAAGGCAAAACAAAAAATCATATTTCTCTAACTCATGAACCATCAGTCCTCTACCCTACTTGTTAATGTGAAGTTTGGGTTATTTGAACTCTGCTAATTTCAGAACATGTTTCAAACTATCAGTTGTTCTAACTCTATAACTCTCTATGACAGTGGAAACATAACCAAACCACAAAACACAAATACAGATTTGTATACAAAGTACTGATAAAATGCTTGCAGAATTATGGCGAGTTAAGGTGCCCAGAGTAGGTTTACAGCTTGCCCCTGGAACAAGAGTAAAAGATAACAAGAAAATTGGGCTGAACTCATAATAAATTTGCATGGAACAGTGACCCACAGGAACAGACATGCTACTGCTGCTGCTGCCTTGCTCACTGGATATAAACTGGTTTTGAATGCATGATTTCTCCACTCTCTTTATCCATCTATGCTAGCATAGGGATGTGGGTGTCTATATTCCTGGTTTGAGCATATATAAACTATAGGAATCCATTGAATTCCTTTGCTCTAAAGACGGAAGGAATTTTTTTTTCTGTTTTAAGTTTTTCAAATTCTCCTAGTAAGACATAATATAATTAAACAGCTTGCGCGCTGTTTCCTAAAACATATGGGAAACCATCCCTTGTTTTATTTGGGAGAGGGTGCTGCTCTGGGAAGAATCTGTCAAGCCTTTGTCTATGGCTCAGAAATTCATAGGCAAATGCCAGGTGACGGAAGAGAAAGTTAGTCATAAAATCACATGGAGTGCAAATCAGAAGACATTTAACACAGTAAATATTATCCCCTGCAGATGAATTTCCAAGCCACAGAGGGTATTTCAGAATAGAGAAAGAAAATGCCCTATTATCCTGATGTTCTGGGACAGTGCTAAATAGAACTCTCCACTGAGTGTGAAAATCTGCAGTGAGCCTGGGAATTAAAAAGTGCTTCCTTTAGTACCCTGGCTGACTCCCTGATTTCCCTTAATTCAACTTCTCTTTGTCTTGTCTCAAGGCTCATGGAGATGAGCATATGTTGAAGTTAAATTCAACCAGGAGTGTTTGCTCCTATGAGAAATAACCCTTCAACATCTCGAATAACATATAAATATTCTGTATGTTAGGAACTATGCTTAGCGATAAATGATAGTTAAGTCTTTAAGAATAGCATTTTTTATTTGAATACTAAATGAATGTGTGCCAGTGAGATGGATTAGAGACAAAATGTACTTGCTGTCAAACCTATAACTTGAGTTGAGCCACTGGACTCCACATTTTAGAAGGAGAGAACAGACTCTTTGTCTATCCTTCACACATGTACCATGTTATCTGTGAATGTGCTTGCAAACTCCAGTTACACATTTACAAAATATAAATTGATAAAAAAGATAAGTAAATGTAAATTTTATTTCAAAATGAATATGAGATGCTGGAAGCTAAGAAACCTTAAGTGGTTACTATATGTTTTATCAAAGTCCTAACTAGTAATTGTTGTTAATAATTTCAGTAAAGGCTTGGCTTTCTCAAGTCAAAATGCATACAACATCACAGAAGGTTGCGTTTAGTAGTTTTCAAAGAACTTTAAGATCTAAAAGTGTAAACGAATTCAAAATTTGAATTTGTATGTCCTAACATTCTCATACCCCAAAAATGATAACAGAGGGAAGTTTGAGTGTTCAAAATTTAAAGAATTTCCACTCTGTTATATAAAGCTGTGTTTTTCTAATGAAGGATGCGTGTCTCCTCTTGTGAGTACAAGGCTTGTTGATGGTGTGAGATAATGCCCATTGTTCATTGGCATCTTATGAGAATTTAAATGACCTGTTCTAAAGCTGAAGACTTCATCCTTTAAGAATCTCTGAATTTGCTCCTGACTCTCCCCAGGCCACACCTTTCTGGACTCTTTACAAGATTCCCAGCCCTTCAGACTGACCACCTGATTTCTGTCTGAAGCATTACCTTCCTCAAGAAACTTCCATAGCTAATTTCCCAACCTGTATTAAATATTTTCCATTTTTCAATATAAAATTTATCATCTCTAAAATCACATTATATTTTGAATACCTAATTATTGCTATACTGACCTATTGGTTTATTACTGTTTCTTCTCCCAAATACAAATAATGTAATAAAAGGAACATTTCCCCTATTCTTTCAGTGTCTACAGGGTCTACCATACTACAGAATAGAGTGTAAGAATCCAAAAATTATCCCCAAATATTCAGCACAGGTTGATTTCTTTGTGGTGCTAAAGCTTAGACCTCATACAAGTTAGATGTGTTCTTTACCACTCAGCCATAGCACTCACGCTTGGCTCATAATAAATTTCTGTTGAACTGATTGTTGAATCAATACTTACATTATTAAGCAAACAAGACACGACACAAGTGCTTCTAACACAAAGAGCCGTCAACTCTGGACTTCAGTGAAAACTCTTATTCACACTTTTCAAATGTTCTGGACTTAGGGCCCGTCTTTCAGCATGTGAAACTGTTTCTCATTAATTGTTAGTGATTTTCAGAACTGTGGACCCTCACATATAGCACTTAACTTTTCAGCTGAATGGATCCCACTCAATTTCAAATGTTTCCTCGAAGAAATATTTCCCAATTCTTTCTCGTAGAAATAACAATATCTGTTCTGAATGTAGTGATTATTGAATCTGCATGAAAGTATTTGCTGAACATGTCAAGGGTCTTTATGACTGTTTACAGTTGGGGCTTTATGAAATGGCAACTTCATAGTAGATACTGGCTACAGATCTACTGGGTGAATATGGTCTGCCTGATGTCCACCAAGAAGTCACTGATTTTATAATATACTTTCTTTTCAAATTCAGTATTTACATTACAAGACATTTTTATTTTTCAGATGACTAAATAAGTGGAAAGTGACAAAATGAGGGGGAGAGGAGAAGGTTGGCTGTGTAACCTAAGAAAAGTTACTGGTTGATTCTGAATAATATTCAAACACTTCAAGAGCACAAAACCAAGCAACTTGTTTGTTTCTATTCAAACCTTCTCATTGAGAATAGACTGAGATACTTTTGTAGACATTCTTCCTTAGGTAAGCCTCCTAATGAAACTTACTCAGTAGATTTTTATGAGTTCTATTTCTAAGAAAGGGTGTGGAGTCTCAGTCTCTGCCAA
This sequence comes from Mastomys natalensis, assembly GCA_021653895.1. NCBI lineage: Eukaryota > Metazoa > Chordata > Mammalia > Rodentia > Muridae > Mastomys > Mastomys natalensis. Next base: position 910,570 of record JAJTUV010000040.1, on the reverse strand, counting down.
TTGTTAAGTATATATTATGGATCTTTTCTGAGAAGCAGACATCAACCACACATTGTTTTGTCAGTCTATGGGTCAATGATATTGACTTCCCAACAAACAAGCTACACAAGAGAAACGAGTTACAGTTTAGAACATGCAAATCCTTAGCAATCAGAAGGAAAAAAACACCACCTCCTTTGATACTTTTTGGAATGTTTCTGCTTCATAAAGTGTAGAAGCTCACAAATGACAGTTATAAGCATAATAAGCAAGATTTTCTATTATATATGAAAAATAAAAAGCAGTGAAACCATTTTCACATGGAAGAAGAAAGAGTAAATTGAATGTAACATTTCTTTTATGAATTTTGAGGTCAGGTACTACATATCAAGTTAGCATTAGGATGTTCAAAAATTATTTTAATTAATGTCTTTCAAAGCTATTTGTTCCATATATTATTAGATATCAGCAAGATTTCATTTTTAATATGATTTGATTATGTGGTGGTGTAGACAATTGTTTTAAAAGTAAGTCATATGCTCAAGTGTTCCACAAATTGAACAGGGTAAGTTGCTTAAAATGGTCAAAACTTACTGGATCTGACTGAATAACAATATTTTTTCCTAGCTTCGAATTGAGAATTCTTGAATTCTTGTATGGCTCTGTGTGGGCGACAGAAATTGTGTTGTAGGAATGTTAGTGCAAGAACTCTCCAAGTCTGTACTTTCCATAATTCCATCAGGTGAACTGGAGTAGCAACTAATGCTACGCCTCGGTGTGCTCAGAGAAAGGAGGCCAGTCCACCAGAGATACCCATGGTAGAGTGGCAGAGAAGGAAATAAAACCCACATTTTACACTTCTACTAAATGCTTATCTCCAATGAGAAGAAGTTTTTTTTTTTTTTTTTTTTTTTTTTTAGGACAAAAGTAACTGGCAAGGGAGGAGTTCCTGGGAGCTTCAGAGCATGTGGAGGAGGGAGAGGGACCTAGTTCTCTGTCCCATGCTCAGCAAGACCTACAGTTACTTTTAGCCAGAGCTTGAGGCAAAGAAGAAGAGACTGGAGAGAAATTCACTTTGGAATAGAATCAAATAGGAAACCAAAGCCATGGATTTCCTCACCCACATGGTGTTAATGTTGTCCCAATTCTGAACTGTGACTAGAGTTCATTTCTATTTCAATAGCAAAAGGCAAACTCTTTTGGCAAAAAGTGACACTAAGGAAAGTACACACAAGCAGTAAAGAAATAACACAAGCAATAGATTCATCTTTGTTATATTTGAGAAGTAGCCATTATGTGTGTTCTTTATACTTACACTAATTTTATTTTTAAAAATTGTTGGGGGGAGAGAGAGAGAGAGAGAGAGAGAGAGAGAGAGAGAGAGAGAGAGAGAGAGAGAGAGAGAAAGAGAGAGATATTCAAGTTCCCCTATATAAAAGTTCAGGTATGTATATACCATATGAAGGTGCATTTGAGAATCTGAAACTCACTTTCAGTTTGGGTTTTCATTTCTAGTATGTTTGAGATGATGTCTCCTATTGTTTGCTGTTGAATTAACCATTAACAGGACTGTGAGTTTCCAAAGATTCTCTTGTCACTCATCTCCCATCTTGCTACAGAAAACATCAGGATTATAGATTCAGGGATTGCAAACTCTGGTCCTCCTGGCTTCATGGAAAATGTGTTATACATTATCCATCCACAGCCCATATGGCTACTTCTTATGTGAAATTCTAGGTAGCAATTGGATTAGAATATCTTGCAATAACATTTTGATACATTTAAGCAAAAATAAGGAAAGAACCAAGTCCAGTGAGTGAGAAAGATTCTTGATTGAACTTGCCTTCTTTCCTGTTTTATCTCATTATTTATACAGTGTGGATACAATCTCTTATAAAACTTGTAAAGGATTAGAAAGCTATGATATTCTTTAGTGCAGAGAAAGAAGAAAGAATAAAAAAGGAAAAGGAACAGATGAAGAAAGAATAGTGGAGAAAGTAGAGAAGGAGGAACTGGAAAGAAAGAAGAAAAAGTAAAGATAATCTCCAGCAGCTTTCTCCTTGAAACAGAAATACAAGAATCCTTTTCTGTGATTATTAGCTCATGCAAAAATAACAACTGAAAAACAAGAGGTGAGAAGAAATTATCATGCCTTTCCAATTTTAATTCCCTTACATTTCTGTGATAATTTTAAGTGCACAAATGCTCCTTAATCATTTAGCTTAACACGTAAATATGTGTGTTTTTCAATTTACTGAAATTGGACTTTCAATTTAAAAAATATTTGAGAATTTTAAAAAATATATTAGTTGTAGAAAATTAAGAGATTGGGAATATGTCATGTTACAAAAAAAAAATTCAGATCAAAAAATTTTAGGGAGTAAATTCAGTGTTCTATTTTACATATAAAGAATTTCCATGTAGGAATTTGCAAGGAAACTGTCATTAACTTCTCTGTCATATAATTAAGAGCAGGAAAGCACCGCAGCCACCTTTTTTGCCCATTCTCATGATTCTAACAATAATCTTCAGACTGTTGATTTTTACGCTGTTCGTCCGATTTATCATTTCTTAGATTTTAAATCTTTCATTAGCAATGCAGCTCTCGCCTCTTCCTGATAGTATTAAATCCCTTGGCACAAACAAGAATAAGCCAGATAAGGTCTCTCACACATTCGTGCCAAGTTCAAAGATGTGTGGCAACCGTTTTCATCAGCAAAGATTTTTTTGCCAAGTCATTTAATAATTGGTGGTTGTGGTTTCTTTCTGAACAAATGTAGATAAGTAATGATGATGAAGATGATTGTATATCTTCAGAAAAGGACTGTACAAGTCCCTGTGCTTTGTGTCTATGAGCGATTGCTTAGATGGTGTTCACATGAGAGACTTCTTTCCTGTCTCTCTGCTATCCTTACTCATCTCTCTCCATCCAAGTTACAGAGGGCCATTAACAAACACTCCCATAAAAGCTGGCCTGAAAGACCATATTTGGCAATGATGTAGTAGATAGAAGATTGTGTAGATATTATACCAGAAATTAGAATTCTTTGGAGAAGAGAGGAAACAGAGAGGATACAGACTGAAAAATATAAAATTCCTTTCATTTGCAAAGTAAGATAAACAATTTCAAATTCTCTTGATTGATCAGAGTAAAGTGCAATGATTCACCGCAGAGTCATATTAAAAACTTTTCTTTAAATGTGACAGGCAAGGATATAGACACAGTATTTTAAAACTTTAACCTTTTACTCATAAAACTTGATGAAAGGCAAATTCACCCAGGGGACATTTGGAATGTGTTAAGTAAGATAGAACCCATCCTCACATATGTGGAGAAAAGATTATTTAAAATTATCACTTCTGACCATATCACTTACCCATATATCTATGATGATAGGAAAGGAAGTGAAATCAAGTCTCCACTTCCCTCCCTCCTTGTCCCTTGGGTAAGTGATAATTTGTAATAATTATGCTACTATTCCCATATCTCTTTGAAATAAATGTTATAGAGAGAATCCAATGTTACCATAACATCACTGAACAGTTTCCAAACTAGGAAACTACTGTCATCACTAGAAACTAGCTATTTTAAAAACATATAGATGAGTTGGAGAGTCTTCTCAGTAAATCAGAAAGAAGGGATTGACTTACTGTGTGAAAAAGATTAAAAGAATATGCATGGCTTGTCTGTGCAACCAGTAAGTGAGAACATGGTAACCACCGCCTGCAAATGTTGTAAGGGCGTGAACACATAGAAGGGCAGGGAATTTGGATGGCTTCAAAATGAAGAGAGCACCCCACATTCATCTCTGGATTTCATTGTCATCCTATTGCTGATGAGAATTTACGGTCTTACAACTTTTAGATAGGATTTTTTTTTTTTTTTTTTTTTAAGAAAAGAGATGGTATAGTTTGAGGGGGGAAGAAGAACATATTATTTGATGGCATGCTAAAACTAGATCTGAAAAGAAGCAAAGTTATATAATAATTGTCAGTTGTGTCTGCTTCTAATTAGAGCAATAATTGTTTCATATTAATGGCATAATAGATATAGCTTACACAAGTTGTAAGAAGTTGAAAGGGAATCAAATTTTGATTATACATAGATTATAGATTGCATCACAGTTTATAATTTATATAATACTATCAATATGTCTTAAAGAGAGTGGTTAAAATGTAGATTAATAACAAATGTATGTTCAATAAATCAAGTCTTAGCCTAAAAGGAACCCTTAAGAGGATCATGATGTCCTTACAAAGAAAGTTAATGCCATCAAAAAATGCTAATTTAAAATAAGTGGGCTTCTGCCTTGTGTATAATGATATAATTCCATAGTACCCAACTTCACATATGTCAGCTGAAAACAAACTAATCATGCCACCAAATAGATGTTCTTATGAAAATCAGCGTTTAACTTTTTTTTTTTTCCATTTTGGACACTACATTCACTTAGCCGAATTAAGTAGTTTGTTTCAGAAGATGTAATTCAAGAAATAATACAGTGCAATTACTGATACGGTTTCCTAGGGTATATTGATCACAATAAAGAAAAGGTGCGACATTAATAGAACGAAATGCATATTTGTATTTCCTCCATTGCCAATGCTTTTTTGATGTAAAAGAGGTAAATGTTCTTACCTAGAAACTCCGTCAATACTCCAACGTAGTTTCTTATACGTTCATTCAACAGTTTCTTACTTTCACTTTGTGTTTGAAAGTTGAATAAATCATTTAGCTTGTACTTCTTGTACCTCTGTTTCTGAAATAGTTTATGTGTATGTAGATTCAAATCCTTCTTTGAAAAGACAATTTTAACTGGCAAAGAATAACTAACTTACATTGAGCATAATTACTTTTAGCCTTAAGATCTTGGCATGCCATCTACTAGAAAATCCATGCCAGGGAATGCCAGCCACACCTACCTATGAGATGGCCTTAAGAAATACACTCACTTATGTTCCCCTGGTGTTTGATCAGTTAAAATAAATCATGGCTGTGTGGTCTCATTTTAATGTCAGAGTTCAAAACAAAAAGGGAATCTTCATTGGAAACCACATCTCACATATAAGTACTGTAAAACTGTCCACTCAATTTTTCTCATTAAAAAAACTGCTCAGATATAAATTTAGATTTTTTTTTAAAAAAAGAACACCATTTATTTATTTAACTATTATTACCCACAAAAATATGCATTTAGATATATAGACTACATAATGTTGTGCAAAGATAAGTGTTCTTGGTAAATATTGGAAAACAAAAATTAATTTAAAAAATCCCATTTTTGTCATATTTTGTTTTAAGCCAATTTAAATTATAGTACAAACATGTCATAATATAATACAGTTATATTAATTTTCTTATAGTAAAAACAGTACACTTAAGGAATAGGAAACAGATTTATTTTTGTAAGGATATATAATAACATCCTTGTCTGCAAATCCTATTTTATGGATTTAAGAGTGAACTTTGTCCTTCTATGTATTTTAACACTCGGTTCTTGTGTTGCAGTCTACATGTACCAATGTTTCAGAAAATGAAAACCTTTAGAAATAAAATAATTCATAACCCTGTCTGATCCTGGAAATTCTTATTTAAGCGTATTTTGCTTTGTTTTTAAATACACAGGTCACTTTATAGTCCACTCGTGACTATCTTGCATAGGCCAATACAGATAACTTATGCCCAATAATATAGATCCAAGTGAGTTTTGAAAGGCCATCAAACTACAAAGCTTCAAGTACTGATAATCTATTTTTTATCATTATCAAGATAGCTCATCCTGTGGAGGGAAGAAAGTGACTCAGACAGAGTTGGGCTTAAATGGAGAACAGTATAAACTCTTTAGGTCTGGCAGAGTCTAACTACTCACAAATTGTTGTGACCTCCTCCCCTTTTGTTATAATATTATATATAGTAAGTAGAAAACTGAAGCTGAGCTTCCGTCCTGGTCCACAAGAGGTCTGTTATACACAAAATACAATCTGGTCCATCTCAGGTAACTTTCTCCTCATCAAGTATCCTCATTAAGAAAGAATTGAGTTACTTCTACCTGTAGGCAAGCAGAGGCAAGCAATATCATGCCTTTGGCATTGAGTATAGAATGAACAAAATACATTAAATTACTTTAAAATATTTTGAACTTCTGTAAGATTTTAAAGAGTTTGCTTGAAAGACGTAACTTATAAGTCCTTTGTTGCCTCAGACCTGTCCTCTAACAAGAGACTGAACTGTAAAAACTACTCAAAGGAGAAAATTGTCCTTTGTTTTGACAAACCACAGACTGTCTGTAATAAACCATGGGCAAAGCCATACAATAACTCAAATATGCTTTGGGCTGTGCGTGTGTGTGTGTGTGTGTGTATACAGAGAGAGAAAGAGAGACAGAGACAGAGAGACAGACAGACAGAGAGACAGAGAGAGAGACAGAGACAGAGAAAGAATCATCTTAAAATTTATTTCAAAAGAAGAGCTATAAATGGCTAAAATATATGAAAAATTGCTGAATATTTTTAACCATTAGAAAAATACAAATAAAATGGCAATGCAATAATATTTCAGTCAACTTAGAATACCCATTATTAAAACTAAGTAAATAGAAAACGTTGGTATGAGTGTGGGAGAAATAAAGCTCTTACATACTGTTTAGGATGGAAATTAAAACAGTCATTATACAAACATTGTGGAATTAAACATAAAACCTCAGTATCTTACTTTTGGATCCCTAGGCAAATGAAGTGAAATCAGCATACTAAAGAAACAACTGAAAGCCTATAATTACTTATTTTATTTTAAACTTTTAATAATGAGTGTATTGATGTTTTAAAATATTTTAATCAATATAGAGTTACATCACTTCTCTCTCCTTCCTTTCTCTGCCATTCTGTGTTCCCTCCTAGATTCTCTCATGTACCTACTACTACCAAACTGATAAAGTCTTTTATTAGATTATCATGTGTGTGGCACATGCGTGTGTGTATGTGTGTGTGTGTGTGTGTGTGTTGTGTGTGTGTTTCTTTCTGTACATATATATGAACCTAACTTTTTCTTTCTGTTTTATTGTATGTATGCATATGTTTTTGCTTATGCCAATTTTGCAATGGACAGCCAATAAGCAGGCTCATCCCTGCTTATTCTCCTCCTGGCAGTCACTGGTTGCTTGTAGTTCTTTATCTAGAGGTGGACTCCCTGAAAATTTGCACTTTACATATTAATATCCCCATTGATTTTGCCACGGTTTCAGTCTTGCTTATATAGCCATTTCTAAGAGAGACTGCTTTACTGCAAAGTTCCTGGTATTCTGACTTTCAATAGCTTTCTGCCTCCTTTTCTTCAATATTCCTTGAGGCACAGATTCAGAAACTGTGATATAGATGAATCCCTTAGGCCTGAGATTCCCATGATCTTCTGCATTGCATTTTGTTGAAGTCTACATTGTATTCAGTTATGGTTTTCTGTGATGATCTCCATTTGTTATAAAGAGAGGCTTCTTTCATGAAGTGTGGTAGCTTCAATTATCTGTGGCTATAAGGGTAACCTTGAGAATATTACTAGGAATTATGCTGGTCTAGCAAAGTAGCAGCAGTAGATGCTTTTCTAAGATCCATGATCTCACTAACTCTGAGAGGCTAGCTAGGTTTAAACTAGGAGACATGACTTCCCTCCTGATGAATGGGATTTAAATCCAATTAAACAGCTATTGCTTCCCACCAACAGTGAGTGTCATTTATTGTACCTTTATGAATGTCTTGCCATGGTGGTCATTCTTGTAGTTTATAGGTATTGTGTACTATTTCTGTGTGGTAGTATATGTACATGAGTGCATGTGACTGTATAGGCCAAAATGGGGCTTCAGAATTCCTGAATCTTTTTTTGTTTTGTTTTTTATTGGAAATTTTATTTACATTTCAGATGTTTTCCCCTTACCCCATATTCCCCCCTCCCTCCCAGGAACTCCCTATCCCTTCCCCCCTCCTCCTGCCTCCACGTTGGTGTACCCCCACCCACCCTCCCCCGTACCTCACCTCCCCACCCTCTAATAACCCCCCATGACATCCAGCCTTCATGGGACCAAGGATCTCTTCTCCCACTTATATATAGCTCCCTTGCCTATATAGCTGGAGCCATGGGTCCCTCCCTAAGCGCTCCCAGGCTGGTGGTTTAGACCCTGGGAGCTCTGGTTGGTTGGTATTGTTGCTTTCCTCATGGTGTCCCAAATCCTCTCAACTCTTTCAGCCTTCACTCTATCTTCTCTATTGGGATCCCCATGATCAATTTAATGGTTAGTTGTGAGCATCTGCCTCTGAATATGTCAGACTCTTGCAGACCTCTAAGGACACAGCTATATCAGGCTCCGGTCAGCATATACTTACTGACACCCACATCAACCTATACCTTTGGTGACTGCACATAGGATGGATACCCAGGTGGAATGGTCTGCAGACGGCCCCTCCTTCAGTTTCTGTCCTGTACTTTGTCTCTATATTTGCTCCCTTGAGTATTTTGTTACTCCTTCTAAGAAGGACTGAAGCGCCACCCACACTTGGTCATCATTCTTTTTTTTTTTCATTATATTCGTTTATTTACTTTTTAATTTACAGACCCTCATATTATCATAGTCTTCCATTCAACACTGCTTTGAAGTAATTTTTTTTTCTTTTTTTTTTTTAATTTTTATTTTCAGCAAATCAAAAAAATTTAAAAAGCATTCAAACAGAATAAAATGAAAAGAAACAAACAAGCAAATACCAAGGGTCAGATATACTTATACAAGAATTCTATAGAGCCTTCAAACAAGCAATACTTTTTGAGTTATGTTTAAAAAAATTCAGAACCACAATAAGCTCCTTCACAAAGCAAATAATATTGAAATAGTGAAATCAAGTGTAAACCCAACAAAAATATATAAATTATAGTCCAGTATCCCTCATGAATATACATACAAAAATTCTCAATGAAGTAGTTGCAAACTGAATACAAGAGATATAAAAAATGCTTTGAAGTAATTTAGACTTTTTGTTTTGTTTTGTTTTTTCAGCTCCTCGGCCTTATATTTATATCTTTTTTTTTTTTTGCTTATTCACTTTATAACCCGTCCCAGTCACCCCCTCCCACAATCCTTCCCCATCTCTTCTTTTCTGAGTACCCCTCCTCCTGTATCCTCCACCCTGCCACTTTAAGTCTCTGAGAGGCTAGGTGCTTCCTCTCCCATTGAGGCCAGATGAGGCACCCAGCTAGAAGACCATACCCCATATACAGGCTGCATGTTTTGGGATAGCCCCCACTCCAGATGTTTGAGACCTACATGAAAACCAAACTGCACATTTGCAACATATGTCCAGGGAGGCCTAGGTCCAGCCCATGGAGGTAGATCTGTGTAGACTAGGTATGCTCCACGGTTGGTGATTCAGTCTCTGAGAGCTCCAAGGGTTCAGGTTGGTTTATTCTGTTGATCTTCCTGTGCAGTTCCTATCTCCCTAGGGCCCGCAATCCTTCTTGAGTTAGAAGCAGTGTGAGCTACCTGACGTGAATAGTGGATACGAAAGCACTTGAATACTCGGCAAGAGCAGCAAGAACTCTCAACTGATGAGCCATTTCTCTAGTCCCTATGTAGGCACATGTATGTTATGACACACTCCATAATACCTATGATATAGAATCAGTCTAGGTGCCTATTAATAAATGAATAGCCAAAGAAAATGTGAGACATTAATGGAAGAGAATCCACAGAATGGAGATTAGCTGAGTTGCACAACCTTAAGTAAATTTGTGAGGTATGTCAATCTCTGGGAAACATCATTGTATAGTGGAAAACTAGTGTGCATGCTAAAAAACATATATTTAGAGTCGAACAGTGGTAAACTCTGGATTTAAAACCATTTTCATGTATGCAGTTTGTTACATATTGTATTTATATTGATAGAGCTAAAAATCATAATATACTTGATCATAAATGAAAATATCTGAACAAATTTGAGAGATTTATTCAAAGTCCAAGTAATTGCTGAATTCAAGACCAAACAGTAACATGTAGCTAACCAAATGCCCATAAGTCTTCTTATGCTTTCTCCTCTTTCTCTTTCAATGGGGATCAGAAGAATAATTCAAACAATCCATCTCCTTCTGTTTCCATTCCATAATCATTTCATTTCACCACTGTAAATATAATAAATAAAGTTTTGCTGCTTTTCTGTCTTCTGTTAAGGGACAAGTAGCAAATAGATTATGCCATGACTACTCCTTGTTACTAGTGGCTTTTGAGAATCAAAAGACACATCAACAGATGTAGACAACTATATTCTAAACCACCTCTATTGACAAAGACAGAGAATACATAACATTTGACTTGTGAAGCAGAGTTTGTCACCCATTAATATAAAATAATTTCAGCAAATAAAAGAATCTGATAGTTATCCCAAAGTATATATAAAATATAAACATGAAACTTATTTTATATATTACTGCCAAATAAGCATTTTACAATATATGATTACCCAATAGATTTATAATTTAATCCCTTATAATAAACAGAATATAGTATTTCATGTGTGATTGAAGATGTTCATATTTTTTATATTTATTAAGATTCTTGAGTAAAGTTTATATGTTTTGGTGTATGAATTATATACCTGGGTCTTTTATCTAGTTTTATAAAGAAATTTGAAATTCCCCATTGGGGGTTGGAAGAATGCCGAGGAATGAACCTGGAGCTTTAAGTGTGCTATTAAGTTTCTCTACACATGAGACATTTATCTGCCCCTTGCCCCTTTTTGTTGTTTAACAAACTATTATGGACGAAACTAAACATTTTTTATTCAGTCAGTGTGAGATAACCGAATACATACTTAGTATCATCTACCTTATTTGTCTCCTATGAAGATAGGTATCTTAGTTGCTTCACTAGTATCACATAAGTACAAAAATCTTTGGTACTTGTTTCCCTTTATTAAAAATATTATAACTAAATGATATCAATTAGTAAGTCAATAAGCATGTTTCAGCTATGGAGCAAGAGAGGTGCATTCTATTCAGAAAACAGAGTCTCAACTGAGTGTTGAAATCTGGAATTTGAAGAGTCGGATACTCTGGGGCAGCAGCATGTTGAATGGCGTGGTTGTATGGAAAAATAGATGATTTTTGAAATTTGACATAAAACTGGTGGCCACATGAAAGATAAAAATCTATATGATGAATAGAAGGAATTTTTTTGTTTTAGAAATATCTTTTCAATTTAATAGAAATTACAGAAGCACCAGCCATCACATTAAACTATACTAGTAGTAATGATTACATGGGATCTACACAAACAAAGGTTTTAAATATCCCTTAACATATCTAATCATACTGGGAGAACATATTTACCACAACAAAATGACAAAAATTTAAATGCTTCCTTTATTAAATAAAAATTTGTATAGTGTCCTTAATAACATCATGGGTGAAAATGAGAGACAAAAGTGACCCTGAGATAATTATAGAAGTTATACCATTTGAAGCAGAAGGAAAATGTTCGGAATAAAATAGTTTTGTGTGTTACTGGAAAATAAGACAACATATAATTAGGGTCCAGAATAAAATAATTTATGGTGGTCCCAGACTTCTTACACCAAGTGAGACATCAATTCATAGTATCAGAAACTCAGCACAGCAAAAACAAAATAAAGACGAGAATGCTCATGCACACAATAGTCAAACATTAATCAATGAGAATAAGGTGAGCTTCTTGATATCTAGGGAACAATCATACATAAATCCAAGCTTACCCAGTTCAAATGACTGATGTCCTGTGAGGATGTGTACATCAAAACCAGCATAAAGTATTGGAAGAAGAACAAGAGCAGAAATCAATTTAAAGGGCATACCTTTAAATAATCACTAATTATTAAGGAAAATAATCAGTGTATTTTCTGATATTAGACAACAGATAAGACATTGATAAGAGAGTAAGGTGCCACTGTCACTTGGCTGCCACTAACCTAAGGCAAATCTGAAATTCAGTTCTGTCCAGTGACCAGTGATGATTGCTAAATTTTGACTCATGAGAACTGCTCGCTTGACGCTTGGCTCCATCACTGTTTCACTTTGTCCTCTGGAAGCTTGTCTATGTACTTTGAGTCATCCTTTTCCCCTGAGAGGAAAGGTAAAGAGTGCTATTGGATGCCGAATAACATTTAGTGTGTATGGATAAATGTCATGTAGGCCTTTGTCATGGTTGTCTTTCCTTATAAAAAATTCAAATTGACAGATTTTACAATATAGGATTTTCAAGAATCTTGGTTTCTTACCGATTTTGTAATGGTTCATTCATTTCTTTTAATAAAAGCACATTTATGAGAGCAACTGCCTATTGTGAAGATTTCCATAAATGTTAATTAGTGAAGACCACCCCACTAGAAGATAGAAACTCCAATACTTAGAAAATGTCCAGGATAAGATCTACAAAAATAAAGAAGTCCCTAATGATCAGCAAATGCTGGTCTTTACTGGCATGCAAATGGAGAATGCCTATTCTTATTTGATCACAAGATTTAACATGTCCACCCTTCTTCTTTAATTGAGACGTCATCATGAAGATGGTATTAGGAAAAGGAAGAGTATTTATAGCCCTCTTAAGAAGTGTAAGCATACAAGAAAGATTAAGTTAACTGCATTAAAATACTATACGGTGTAATGAAAGTGACAAGGTCAGTTTGCTTTGTGAAGTACACTCTTCAAGAGAACACAGTACTGATCTTATATAATCAGCTATTTTAACAAATATTACTGTGGTACACTGATTTCCTTAGCAAATTAAAAGATAAATAATTACAAGTTTATAGAAAATGTGATCTAGCCGGGCAGCAGTGGCGCATGCCTTTAATCCCAGCACTTGGGAGGCAGAGGCAGGAGGATTTCTGAGTTCGAAGCCAGCCTGGTCTACAGAGTGAGTTCCAGGACAGCTAGGGCTACACAGAGAAACCCTGTCTCAAAAAACCTAATATATATATATATATATATATATATATATAATATATATATATATATATATATAAAATAAAAAAAAGTGATCTAAAAAGTATGCCATATGTAAATTTCAAGAGACTCTATTAAAATTTAGAAATTTTAAAATTTACAAAGTTGTGTCTACTTGTGTCCTTTATGTTATTAAGGGACTTTTGTCTGATTGGAAATGTTTATAAACAGAGCCCTAAATTTTTCTGAATTTTACCAAAGTTTTTATCTCTTGAAATTTGAGATCATTTTTACATAGATGTGCTCTGTACTTCAAGGGGATAGAAACTAGAGACAGTTCTGTTTACAAAACAGACTGAGGGCTCTATATACTTTAATGTTTTTTCTAAGTTCTGCATGAAAATTTAAGTGTCTTTATCTTACTGACTTCCCCACCCTCTGTCACAGGTGGCTTTAACAAATCTTTTGGTATATTCAACATTTTACCTGAAAACCTTCTTAGTGAGTGTACTTCATGAAGTTTGTATATGCATACATGGATGTGCATATATGTATATTCACAAACCTATTTTGAAAATGTCCTGACACTACATAGAAAAGTTTATCTTTTCACAGACTTCAATAATATTTCTGTTGTCTATATTCTTCAAAATTCTGAACCTATGACACAGAATTATTGAATACCTAGTAATGAACTGGGTGTTTCTCTACATTTGAAAGATAAAAATTGAGCAAGACATAATCCCTGTTCTTACTGAAACAAATGAAATAAATGTTGACATGAATCCAACTATAGGTGAATCTTATTTAATTCTTCATTGCGTTCTGTTATTCTTTAGCAAACATTTATTTGTTAGAAGGTCATGACAGTTAAGACAAAACCTCCAAAGAGATTATTTGAAGAATAGTAAAAGATAAATTTCTAGCCATGTATATATGCAGTCAATGTAATTTAAGTACAGAATGAATACTGCCTTTAGAGAAAAATTCTAAATTCAAAGAAGGAAATAGGCTTTATGGACAGGTACAGGGAGCAGAGTCTTAAATAGAAACTTGTGAAGTGACTAAAAGACTTCTCAAATCATAGGTGAGTATTCTACTAAATGTCATAATATCAGCCTTTAAATCTCACACGAAGTTTGTAGTATTAGTTACTTTTTCCAATTAATCAACAATGGCAGAGACCTGGATTTTAGAATGCATTCTTAAATAAAATAACAATCAACAAAGCTATCTGTCTTTAATATATTTGAACATCATAATGTTAATGAGATTATTAGTCACACCCAGAGAGGTATAACAGATTTTGTGATAGTGGAATTATATATATATATATATATATATATTATATATATAATATATATATATATATAATTCCACTGATTATATATATATATCAGTAACATCTGACAATATATAAATTTATTCATTGTATTATGTTATAGTTTTGTATACACATGGCTGGAAATTTATCTTTTACTATTCTTCAAATAATCTCTTTGGAGGTTTTGTCTTAACTGGCATGACCTTCTAGCAAATAAATGTTTGCTAAAGAATAACAGAACGCAATGAAGAATTAAACAAGTGCTTGAGAGGCAGAAACATAAGATAGGAAGGATGCAATGGTTCATGGTTCTATAAGTGTTCATCCATGATTAGCAAGCCCAGTTGTTTCTAGACCATGATGATCCAGAATGTAAATTGCAAAAGGGCACAACAGAGAAAATTTTCTCAGCTCATTCCTCCTAGGAATCAAGGATGGAGCCAGGGGTGTGTGTGTGTGGGAGAGAGAGAGAGGAGAGAGAGAGAGAGAGAGAGAGAGAGAGAGAGAGAGAGAGAGAGAGAGAGAGAGAAAGAGAGCGCTCAGTGGGTAAAGGTGTTTTCTTCCAAGCCTAACATCCTTAGTTCTAACCCTGTAATCCATATGGTAGAAGAACAGAACCACCTCCCCACAGGTTGATCTCTACCTCCATAGACCTTCCATGGTACATGCATTCATAAACATGTACACACGCCTAAGCACACAATAAGTGATATTTTTTTTTTGCTTATTCACTTTATAACCCGTCCCAGTCACCCCCTCCCACAATCCTTCCCCATCTCTTGTTTTCTGAGTGCCCCCTCCTCCTGTATCCCCCACCCTGCCACTTTAAGTCTCTGAGAGGCTAGGTGCTTTAAACTAGTCTATAGTATGCATTCAAAATTAGTTGTGTGGATGAACCAGTAGCTGGAAAGGTCATAGACCCTAAAGGAGAACTATTACTGCCATTGTTCTTTACTAAAATAATTTTTAATTGTATTCTGAATACCTATTCTTATATCCATAGCTAAGTATAATTCTCCATAAGCATTACCAAAATACTCTGAAGGTACATTGTCACAGACGTTAGATCAGAAGCTCTTATGTTCTGTCTTTGAAAACATCCTATAGAGTCAGAAAAGTATACCTTGCTAATTTCCTAGGTGATCAAGGTGTCAATCAATATGAATGATAAAATTCATATATATATATATATATATATATATATATATATATATATATATTCATGATTCATTTCAACATGATTAAGTTTTCAGATAATTCTGGTGATTGTCAAGATAGAGAATCCTAGTCTAGCCATATGCATTTAATGACTATTGAGTTGTTAGATGTAAATGGTATTACTTGTTACAGAAGGTAGAATTAGAGAAAATATGTAAATGGATAAGAATGTACTATCTAGATTTTTACAGTAGCTGCAGAGCATAAATACACCAACAGCTTTATTGCTCTTTCTAATCCTTTGCCATTTATCAATATGGATTCCCTCAGCACATCTGGAACTACTTGTGCTTGCTTGAGTACCCTGTGTCTTTTCATGCCTCATTGATTGTGCAGGTGTCTTTCCTACCTTCTGCAGTTCTTTCTTCCCTTCTGAGGAGTTGTCTGTGCTTTGGAACACCGTATGCTTTCCTTTCACATTTTGGTGTTTTCAGAATTGTAGAAGGCAAAGAAAAGTATATATACAATTTCTGAGATTATTTTTTGGATAATCAAATAAGGATATGCAACAACAATTTCAAGAAAAGCAAAGGTTCTTCTCCATAAAGACAAGTATTACACTACACAGGAAAAGGACAGAGATTGGTTGCTGCTCATGGACCTTAGTATACAGGGAGAAGCTATAGATAAGAGTAGTTGAAAATAATGGTTTTTGTTTTCTCAAAGACCTCTATTTTTCTTCCACTTGTTGATTTTCTGTTGTTGTTGTTGTTGTTGTTGTTGTAGGGTTCTGGGCTGCTTGATGGGAGGAGGAGAAAGAAAATGCTGTTAAGTAAGAAAGAGAAATAAAAAAATTTACTGTAGAAAAAAATTTTAGGTTAGGACTTTTAAATTATCTTCCTAAGTTATCTGTACTATTTACATTCCTGTTGCTCTGACCAAAGACCCTGGTTCTCAGTTATATCTACAATGGGGGAAAAGTTACGGAGTCTGAAGCCTGTGGTTTACCTTGTCCATTGTCAGGAGGAAGGGATCCATGCAGGCTGATGCTCTGTTACCTTTCCCCTCTTTATCCTTCTTTATTCAGGCCAGGACTCAAGCCCAAAGAATAATATGTGTAACCTTTAAAGGGCTTCTTCAGACCTCAATTACTGTAACTAAGACAATCCCTCACACACAGGGTCAGGAGGCTTACACAATGTTTGCTATCTTCCCCAGGTTTGCCAGAGGCTTGTCTTACTAAGTGATTCTAGGGCCATCAAGTTGATAATCAGTATTAATCATCACAGTACCACTTACAATTAATTATATCTATTTAGGATAAAACAGTGTGATGCAGAACTGCATAATCTTTCAAACCTTGCATCCCACGATTTTATTTACCTCATTTTATTTATACTTAATCCATATCTGCTGTATGCTAGTGGGTAAAAAGTACACCCTCTTTACTCAGTAAGCTGTAAAGTTTTAATTTCCTACTTATAAAATGAAAAATAAATTAGTGTTTATCCCATAGTGGGTTTTATTTTTTTGAGACTATTAAATAAGATAATATCCTAGTACTCTGAGTTCATGATTTCTGGGAAGCATTACTTGATCCCAATGCAATTGAATACAATTGAGGTGGTGCTTTTTACCCAGTCCTATTCACTGAGAATGGCTTTCTCTATAATTGGGAATATGTGTGTGCAAGTGAACATGCTGAAGCATTCTCAGTGCTTTTGTGTAAACAAAAGAGACAGATCAGGCTGTTTGGACTGTCAATTAGTCGAAAAGGCCATATTAGTTATTGACTTAGTTAACTCTTTAGTTACTGTGACAAGACACTATAACCCAGACGAATTATAAAATAAAAGATTCAATTGGGGTTTGCTTATAGTTTTAGAAAGTTAGTCCATGATCAACAAGGCAGAAAGGAGAGAGGCATGGTGCTGAAGTAGTAGCCGAAAGCTTTACTTTTTGATCTGCAGGCAGCAATCAGAGAGAGAGAGAGATACAGAGAGAGAGAGACAGAGAGAGAGAGAGCGACAGAGACAGAGACAGAGACAGAGTTGAGCCTTTTAAACCTGGTTAAACCTAAACCCACTCACAATATCTTCTCCAAAAAGGCCGCACTTCCTAATCCTTCCCAAATAGTTCCAATCTCTGATGTCTAAGCAATTTTCATTAGAACCTTCACAAGCCATGTTACCACGTACTTCAAAGCTGACCTCTACCCTGCATTGACGAAACAAGTTTAAAGCCACAAACAGAAATCCATACATCCATTTAATAAAGTTTATTACTACTTACTTATACAACATGTGCTTTGTGATACACAACCACACTCATGCAATGTTTTCTAATGTGGATTTTTTTTTACTTCCTTATAAGATTTGCCTTGTCTCTAGAATATGAAACAGAACTGCTCAGGTGGTCACTGAGGTTTCTTTGAAATGTAGTCAAGTGAAGGTTGTTGGATGGCTTCTTTAAACTGTTAAGAGTTGTACTTCAGAGATTGAGGTTATGTTTCACACTTTAAAGATTGAGGCTGACAAAATAGCCTGTAGGAATGAGATTGCTTTGTGAATACTCTGGCAGATGTCTGGGAGAGGTCCTGACTGTTTACTGTTGAGTTGCTTTCCCTCTGAGGAAAGTGTGAGTTACAGCATTCCACAGGGAGGGGTGTCAGGCAGCAGGCCTCCTTTAGGGCTACCTTTTCCCTGAGGCAACACTACTTTCATAAGGCTAGTAACCTTTCCAGTTGAATTCACAGGGTCATGGTGTTTGGGCTTAAACAAATCGGTTAAGTGGATTATTCTGGTACTGGTATATAAAGTTATTGGCTCAGTGTGCTCTCATAAAAATAAGTTCACACCAGTGAGAAAATATTAAATATCCATGATAGTGTACACAGTACAAATAATTGAGGGAAAAGTGTTATGTCACATCTCAATCAGGAATGAAAGACTGAAAAAACGTAATTGGGATTAGACATTTTAATTTCTAAAATATTTTAAAACCTTTCCATGGTAATTTGAGATCATAGTACTATTTCATCTCACTGAATATTTTGATACTAGTTTATAACTCACTGCTTTTTTTGTTTTTGTTTTTTGTTTTGTTTTTCTCAGGGCGATTTTAAATACATATTCTATATTTTATTAGATTTAGTTTCTTGAACACTTACATCATCAAAACATAAACTTAAACATAATATAAAAATCATCTTCCTTTGTTTATTGTATGCATAGAAACAAACATGTCAGCATTCTAAATGGGCAATTTGAGTGACTGGCACATTCACTACTGTCTCATCATTGATAGCTTATCACAATTATGCATCAAATCTACTAAAATATGCATAATTAAAATTCACATAAATTCCATTGGATGGACACAATTTTGTGCTGTTTATAAAATACTAAAAGCCATTTAAAGTACTTATGGAACGCACTGTGACATAAACCCATCTAGAAAAGAAAAAATTATATACTTAGCATAATACCTATACTTGGCTGGCTCTGTATTATAACCTTCATCCATTCTTAAAGATGAAAGTATAAAACTTTAATTCTTCAAAGCCCATGACTTAACATCTGCTTCTGTGTTTTAATGTGATCCCCTGAAAAATAACATGGGTGTTGTTTCTTTCATCTTACCAGTTATTGAGTATCACAATGTTTGCAAATAATTCTACTTGAGTATTGAAGGAACAGGCAAAAATAAGAATAATAAAAGCAACATTTTCTAAAATCATTCCCTATTAAATGTACCCATTTTCTTTTTTTTTCCCAGTTCATTTAGCATATTTATTGTCTTTAAATGAAATTAAAAAGCTCAATTATTGGTAGAACATCTTGTACACTTATCATACAATGTTACATTTTGCAGTCATACACAGGAGAGACCTATGGGCCTTGGAAGCATCTGTTCTGAACACTTGCAGACAGCATAATAGTATTACACCATTTAAGCAATTCCAATTACTTGTATTGCTTCCTTTTCTTTCCTCTTAGAGTCTAAGACTTAGATCATAAAATCTGGAAGGAAGATTTATACTACAGTTACTTTGTATCTCAGTGTCTATGGATTATATTATAGAGTCCAGTGAAAGATATCTATAGCAGGACTTTTCATGCTCTTAAAGAACAAAAGAAAAGAAGAAAAGTTAAAGTATTGTCTTATAGACAGTAAAAATTTGTTTATGGAATAACAGTCATTTTATAGAAACCTGAAATTATTGGGACACACCTATGAAGTAAACTGAAATCTTGTAAATATATCTAATTTTCATTTGTTAAGGAAACTAATGACTTAATGAAGAGAACACAGTATAAACAAATGCTTGCATTTGACAACACTCACATAAACAAGACTTTAACTGTCTATTTGTTCTTATAGATGATAATATTAGTGACACTTGAGCCACCAAGGATAATTTGCTTTAAAAATGTTCTTTCACTGGAAGTACATGGGGAATATTCTACTATTTGAGATACTAAACTCTATCACTGTTTTTGTATTACTGAGAAAAATTCTTACTGTAATTACTGACCATCAGACATCATTTATTGAAATGGGTTATTCATTAAAATGCAATACAAATCTCTTAGAGAATATAACAGTGCACGTAAGAGAGAGAGAGAAGGGGGGAGAGAGACAGACACAGAGAGAGAGACAGAGAGAGACAGAGAGACAGAAGAGGATATGTATTAGCTTCTCATTTTTTTAAATATGCTTTTGTTTACAAAGAGAACTGGATTTATCTTAAAACTGATTAAGTTTTCAGGAACATATTTTTGTATAAGCTGAAGTAAATCTGTATAGCCTTTCACTTAATAGTTTATCAAGCTGCTCACAGTTGCTCTGTTGGCTTGTGCTCCCGTAGAATATGGTGATAAACTCTTTTTGCAGATTTTGTTTTCAGGGGTTTGAAAGAATGTGCTTTGGGAAGGCAGCTTAATAAATTCAAAAGCCACCAGATCTTTAAAGAAAACTTCAAAACCACGTCAAGACTTCATGAAATTCCAATAAATCAAACATGAAAGTACGTTACCTAGAAAATATTATTTCTTGGTTAGTTGTATATGACAGTCCAGGAGATCAGTGAACAACGAAAATATTTTTCCCTTTCCGACAGATAAGGAGACAGCAAGGAAACATGAAAAAGGGCTGCCCCGAGCAGTACTGCAAGCAGGAACATCATGTCTCCCTTCATGTCAACCAGGCATCTGGATTAATCCATCACTTTAAAAACAGTACTGCAAAAGACACCTATTCAAGTAATTAAGAAATGCCATTGGCTAATTATAAGGGGAGTGTGTGGAAAGGTGACTGGTTGTGATTTTCTCAGTTGCCTCCCTTTCATGAAACGTTAGATGAGGAAAGTGGGATAAGACAATTACAATGGGAGAGAGCTATAAAATAATCCATAGTATTCATAGATGGTTCATCAGGAGTCTTATAAAAGATAAGTTGAAAAAATAAAACCTTAAGAGTATCAAGAATACATATTGAATTAATATTATTACTTGTCCAGTTTGACACAATAACTTGTACAATCTCTGTGCCTAGGAAACCTACAATTTATAGTCTATAAATTTTTCCATAATGCATTTCAAACCCCATAGTTTTCCCAATCGTTGCTATTCCCTCTGGTTCAGGCCTTTAACATCTGTCACAGGAATTATTTAGTCTCCTTCATCACCCCCTGGCCATACTTGTCTCTCTGCTCACTCTCTCCTTCTTTGATTACATCACTGACAGATTGCTAACTTTCAACAAATTCCTACCAAATCAACTATACAACCTTAAATGTGACCTGTTAGGTCCTGCAAGCATGGCTTTACTTGGCCACTCCACATTTCTTTTTTACCACTTGATGCTGGGTGTCTGCGAAGACAGATAGATTTTTCCCAGATTGTAACAATAATTATGGACAATAGCGTTACAAGTGACAAAGGGGCTATGTAAGAGGATTGATATTATTAGTCATTATAATCATAGTGACAATAAAACGAACTTCATCAGACAATACAACAAAAGGGTAAAACTAGACTACAAGAGGACCCAGTTCAGGAGTTCAAATGATGCCACCCCACCTGGTGGTATTGTATTTCTTAGATCTCTCTTTCTTATTTGATTGATTCTGTTATGAGGTAAAAATACGTCCTAGTGGTTTCAAACCAATGTCCTTACAGCTACAGACTAAGAGTAAAAAGAAAGATCTATTCCTAGGTGATGTCATATATTTTCTGGCCTGAGCTGATTACTGAATCAATAACAGCATATCAATCATAAGTTTTTCCATCCCTGGCAACATAGTAAAGGAGTCTTGGATCACTGATTGGCAAGAACCAGGTCATGTGGTCTACCACCAAGGCAGTACAGTTGACCTCAAACTGACTGACTGAAAATCTGGGTAGGGTTAAAAAGGGAAGAGTCTTTTTAAAAATTATGATTAAGTGTTGGGCAGGCCAAAAAAATTCCATTATATAGAGGAAAATAATGCTATGTGATGGAAAGGAGCTAAGCCAAGTGCTGGTTATTAAATGTGGAGTTGGACGATTTCTAGCTAAAGATTCTCAGGAAATGATGAAAAGACCAAAGAAGGTACAAATGAAAAACGAGAGATACCTAAGAGTTATGTAGTAGATAACGTGCTGCAAACTTTAGCAAAACACTTTACACAACCTCAAAAAACTAGCTTTCTTTGCAATCTTTTAAAACGGTTAGCAGTTGTATGGATTTTTATGAAGCAATACATTTTCTGCTTTGTAATAAATTCAGTGGAAAAGAGGTTTTTACTCTAAAACCAATTTTTCAAGAGTGCATCTATTTTATAAGTTGAGAATGCCTGTATAAAAACTAATTTGTAGAAATGTTGGTTCTAGAATGTGCCAGATCCAGAGCCTTTAATTTTGAGACGTGTTTTCATTTTCATTATTGCTTTATACCAAAATGAATACTTAAACAGGTGAATACATTTAGAGAATAAAACAATGCAAATTATTCACAGAGATGATAAGAACATTTGATTCCTGGGGCTGTGGAAGGCCAGTGAATGATCACAGTTCACAGATCATTTGCATTTTTTTATCTTTAGTTTGGTTTAAAAAATATTTTTATTAGTGTCAATGTAAGTGTCTTCTTAAGAGTGGCAGTGCCACTGGCCCTGGTCAAGGGTTTGACATTCTGCTTGTTTAGTATGTGATAGTGACAGGGAAACTTGTCAAATCATTGACGGGTTGGATGCTTGCTGAAAGTTAACAAGTCTAATCTGGTCACTGATTTATTGCTTCCGAGTTGGTTCCTTATTAGTCTTTGCAAAGCTACTTGATTAAGGCATTTACAATCAAGATTAGCGCAGATGCTCCTAAGTCTTCAAAGAAAATGACAGTATGTAAAGAACACACATGCATTTCAATTGGGCATATCCTACCATACGACGATGTTCCACATACAGAGATGTATACTATGGTAAAAGTAATCTAGAATCATTTCATAAAAATACAAAAGTACAAGGCAATGTATGTAATACTATGTTTGCTGTTCTGGATTTAATAATACATAAGATATCATTAATCAGTATTGCTTCAAGAGAATATATCTGCACAAGAATTGCAAGGAAGTACATTCATTTTTCAGCTCGACAACCTGCCAGGCTATTTGAATTTTAAAGCTATAATTGTGAATATTTTTAAAATTAAGTGCTAATTTAAAACAGTTACTATTATTCACCTGTAATTATTCTTTATGAAAGTTAAAAATAACAATATTTTTACAACATGAAAATAAAATTACTCATTCTATGCTTCTTTCTGTTTGAGTTCATCAAATTCTCTTCTCCCAAGTACTCCTTACTTGACTCTGAAACTCAGACGCTCATCAAAAACAAAAACAAAGCAAAACAAAATTTCAATCTTTTATTTGGTTCATGGACATTTTTCCCTTTTTCATTAACCAAAACATGGCCATATATGGAAGTTTGTATATTCCCATCTCTTTCTTAAGTAGAGTTGGACTTTTCTCCCAAGTCATATGCCCTTTGGATCTACTGGTAATAAGAATTGACCAGCAGTCATTTTCTTGCTCCAGGATTCCACTTCTATTCTTCTTCTAGAATAAGAATTTGCCACCTTGTAGCCCTACTGTGTTATTTCTATGCACTAAGCAGTTTCTTCAGTATCAAGATCACTGATCTTCTAAACCCTATGGTCACCTTTATCACAATTAGTGACTTACCAGTCAGACTCTTTAACCCACCCATCTGTCTGAACTTTTGAATTGGTGACTTTCTTAGCCTAAATGATCTCAGCTTTTCAGTCAGTTGCCCTGGCCTATTTCCAACACTACCAATAATTGTACCAAAATCTCTAAGTCAAGCATCCAACCCTGATAGTCTGTACATTATTTTATGTATTTCATTCTTTATCAAGTCTTTGTCTTATTCAATAATTACAATATATGAACTGTATTACTTTCTTTTTCTTTAACTCCCTCACCTGCAGATTATTGTCAATATCTACTTTATCCAGTCTAAATCCTGTGGTTCAGTATCAAATATTTTGTTATATTTTATCTTCAACATATTTAACTTTCTCATCTTTCTGGTAAAGAACAACCAAGCTATATACAAATTGCATAATGAATATTATCGTTCTTTTACTAGAAAAGCAAAATGGGAAAAATGATGGTAGTACCACGTAGGTAACTCTAAGCACCCTTGGATTACACACAGATCTCACCGAACTTGTCCTCCTTTACCTGTTGTCATGCTTCCTGTCTGTACGAATTTCATTTCATTCTTCCCATTAAGACCTCTAATTCCTGATTCTGATTTGCATACTTCACAGAAGAAAGAGATGAAATCAAACAAGAACTACATTATCTTCCTCATGGATGTCATTTTTGCATCTGAACTCATAGGAGTTATTTTCTCCTCTCTAAAATAAAAGGTGTTCTTAACTTTCTCTTTAAACACTTTTTTACCTCACATTCCCAAATATGTTTCCTGCAATGACACACCTTCTTCACTCAGGTTAACTGTTTGTCTCCAAATGGGTTTTATTTTTCTGATTATTGTCCCCACGTCCCACATGCCCCAGTGTAAAACATCTTCAACAACAATAAAAAAAAATCCCACCTCAGTCATCACCTTGACCCAGACAGCCCCAGTGTATTTTTGGTTCCTTCTAATTTTTCTCTAACAGTCTACTAATGTATTTGTTATGTTTCTCCTTCATTTTCTCTTTTACTAACATCAGTCTGAAATTTGTTCTCTGATCTCATCATGGTTACCAATGACGTGTATTATTACAAAGTACCTGGCCGTTTTGCTCGTGTGTTTTCAGAATTCGATGGAATTGACTTCCTCCTTGATCTTTTTGCTTTAGACTTTCTCATGACTACATTAACCAGTATTGACCCTTACCACACTACCAGTCCTTTCCCATTCTTTGCTTGTTTTCCATCATATGTCATTCTTTTAAATTGTATCTGGAGTTCTGTCATGGGCTCTCATCCTAGATCTTACTCTTGATGAAGGTAATTCAGTTGTCTTGGTTATAACTTACTGCTTGTTCTCATTCCTATGGAACTTTGAGGGTAGATTGTCCTGTCCACTGATCCATCCTCAATACTTAAGCTGATGTCTGACCTAATGTCCATGACAACTGTATTCTGAGTGAATTGAAAGAATACAGTTCATTACAAAGTTTATTTTACAGTATACATGTATTCCAAATAGACATTGTGCTCTTTCAGAGCAATAAATTACTGTGGGAGTCAGTGAGACTCTATAGGGACAAAATAGCCATGGTTGCCACCTGTACCGCTAGAGGTCTGATGGTCAGAGCAATCATGACCACAATAAGATGACCTGCACATTGGAAAAAACCTCAAATCAAGTGGAGAATAGAGAAGTAAGCAGATTTCCAGTAAAATCTCAGCAAGCTTGCTCAAGGGATTATCACTGAGAGCAATCCAACTATAGTATTTGCCACCAAACTAAAAGGTAATTTTTAAAGGAAATTGTCATCTTGAAGCAGACATATATATATAAGCCTTTGATATGAAGTTCATGACTGTATATTCTCACATGGCTCAGATTTTGGCACCCACCAGCTATGATAGACCAAATGATCTAACTGGGTGGGGAAATTATTTTTAAAATCATACAAGTCATGTAACACTTCATTACTCAAAGATAACATCTCAAGTCATGATTTTAGTTGTGAATCAGTGATATTATAGCAATGGGACTGCAGTACATTCAGAAACTACATATATTCTTTCTGAGGGAAATCTTTTTGGAATTAGTTTCTATTACAGACACTAGAATTTAGTACATAACAATATAACAAGATAGAAGTGTGAACTGTGGTTTCCAATAAGTCAATTATAGGCAACAAAGAGAGACTACAAATTGTACACTACACTAAATTCTGGCAAGGAGACCTCAATGTTCCATCCCATCATCCAGCTTTTTTGGTCACAACCAGTGTTTCCTGACATTCTAATTTTCTTTACTTACTCACAGTCCCATAAGCACAGAGCAACTTCTCTCTCACTTTTCTTTCATTTTTTAAAAATGGATAATTTCTTTCTTTACGTTTCAAATGTTATCCCCTTTCCAGTCCCCCTCCCCCAGAAACCCCCTATCCTGTCCCCTCTCCTGCTTCTATGAGGGTGTTCCCCCAACTACCCACCCACTCCTGCCTCCCCTCCCTTTCCACTTTTTAATACAAGACCTTTGGTATGACAAGTTGTAAGACTATCCCATGCACAATAACAATATGAATCATAAAATTCCAGCCATTAAATTCTATAACTATAAAGCCCATTGTGGAAATACTTGAGAGTTTAATAAAGGCCATTGCAAAACTTTTATACATATATAAAAAATACAGAGACAGTGTTACTCAATTACAAGGACTACATCATCTAAATATACCACCAATTCTTACAGAATGAAGCTATAAATTAATTGAAATCTTAATCAAGTTCTAAGTAGGATTAAAGTGGATGCAGATGTAATACTAAATGAATCAAGAAGTTTATGTAAAAAGAGAAGATAGTTTTATATGAACATATAACTAGAAAGAAAGGGTTTTTACTTCATAAAAGTCACTACAGTAACCAAAAGTTTGTAAAAATAAGTTTCAGGGCAGGTGAATGAGTACTGGGTACAGGATGCAGACAATAAAACACAACATATGACCCACATATATGAGTGGGCCTCTATAAACCAGCTGGTAGCTCATGGCTGCCATTGCAGCACCCAAGGAGGAACAATGCCAGATTGAGGTCAGCCTGGACTATGTAGGAAGTTCCAGGCCAGCCCCAATTGTACCATGAGACCTTATCTTAAAACAGAAGTAGCAAAAATAGCAACTACAATGCAAATCTAAACAAAACCAAAACAATCAAAGAGGCGAAAATGAATTAGCACATGGGTGTGTAAGTGTTCATAGCTACGAAATAATACCAATGAACACTATCAATTCAAAGATTTTTCAGAGTCGATCACAGACTGGCATGTATTATAAACAATATGTGAAATGTGGTGTTTTAAATACTTAAAAATAGAAGGACAGATTGCTCATGACTTATCTTCTGGTGCTTCCAATAAGAATATGAGGGGCTCTTCCCCAAGCTGTTGTATATCATATCCACCCTGCTTCAGATTCAAATCCAGGTGGACCCGACCAGAATGAAGTGGCCTGGGTGAGTAAGTTTTTCCTACCCTGCCAGTGATTTGGGAGATGTCATTAAGAGATATGAGAAATCCAATCAAACAACAGCAGTAGTTATCCTAAACAGAAAATGAAGCTGCTGTTGGAGAAAGATGTTTAGGAATTGTTAACAAGATCAAAGAGTACCTAGCTGCTCAACGGAACCCTGGGTACTGGCATAAAGATGCATGACATGTGGTCATTTAATAACTTCGATTGAAAGAACCAGATGCTGTCTGTGAGATTTCTTTTTGTTGTTCATGTGAGTGTGCATTCCTTTGTTTGTGGGGTGTGTGTGTGTGTGTGTGTGTGTGTGTGTGTGTTTGTGTGTATCTTGTGAGTGTGGGCACCCAGAGAGAGCAGAAGTAGGCGTGGTATTTTCTGGAGCCGGGTTTCAGTCTTTTGTGATCTACCTGATGTGGGTGCTGCTGACCTACTGTGCAGAATGACAGCATTTGCCTGTAGTCACTTACCACCTCTGGCTTTTATTCTACCTCCATCCTCATCTTCCAACACAACCCTTGAGTTTTGCAGTGAGGGGCATTCTGAGGTCTCTTGCTCTCTGTACCTTGGCCAGCTGTGAGTCTCTATTTTCATTACCATATATGACAACTAGAACCATCTCAGTTGACATTTGAAAGATATATTGATCTATATTCATAATGATAAATCTTTAGGAATTGGCTTAATACTATGTCCATTTAACTACAAAATAATAATACATGCTCATCTAAGGCCCATGTGGCCATAGGTTCTAAGCATAGTAGTGGTGCCGGGTACAGGGTTTATCTTGTGGAACAGAGCTTAAATCTAAGCAGAATGTGGTTGGTTATTCCAGGGATGTTTTTGCCCATATTGTTATCAGTAGATATGCCTTGACAGGCCAATCATTATTGTAGCTCACAGCATTCATAGTAAGGTAGACTTAATGGTTACTTTTCTCCTCCACTACTATGCATAGCACATTTTAGCACTATGAAAGCTGGCTAGCAGGAATAAAACTTCCAGTACCATCCAGTTTTCAGCATGTTCTATGCCTCTGGTTTGTGGTGTCTTCAGCAATCAAGTTTACCATCAAGTTTACTTGTCTTACCATCAAGTTTAGAAGGGAATCTGGAACTAATCTCTAATATTGGGGGATCTATAAAACATCACTGGACAACAACTCCAAAAGAAGTTACCTATTCCTGACACTGGGCCTTTATTTGTTACCATCTTGTGTTTTGTAGGATATTGTGTTGCTCTGTGATCGGGAAAGATCATTTTAATGTGTGTGTGTGTGTGTGTGTGTGTGTGTATGTGTGTGTGTGTGTGTGTACTTCTACAACAGTAGGTTTTCTTATATTTCTAAAATAGTCTTTAGTGATATTTACCCCTCCTCACCCTCCCTTCACTACCACTCAAATTGCAAATGTAATAGATATAAAAGATTTAACAGAAGTGATGAGAGAGAGATGTTAAAGACATCTTTATGAATGACTATTCAAATTTGTCTCTATATGAATTCTAACAATAAATATGTACTCAGATATATTTGTGTGTGTGTGTGATTTTTCACCAGTTGTAGTCCACATTGTTCCTTCTCCAAGACTATATATGTGGTAGGACACCAGTTTGTTTTGCCTCAAACTTATACAGGTCATTGTCTGCATATACCATTTTGTTTGTTTGTTTGTTTGTTTTACATATTTCTTAGTTTAATTTTTGAGGTGGTGTTTGAGACAGAATCTCTCTACCTATCCATAGCTGTTCATGAACTCACTGTGTTGACCAGGTTATCCCTGAAATTACAATGTTCTTCCCCTATCTTCCAAATGTTGAGATTAAAAGCATAATCCACCATGTCTAGCATACACACACACACAAACACACATGACACAAATTACTATAATTACTATAGTAATAGAATTACTATAATTTATATACATTATTATAAAAATTGTAAATAAAAAATAACCACATGATAAAAATAACCAGACCAAAAATATGTACTTCTCAGTGAACTTCAATACAGGCAGAATACTTGCAGCAGAAATTGTATGGCTTTGTATTTGATTTAATTCTATTACTATTGAATATTACTTTTAAACACCTATCCACAACCAAGAAAAAAATCCATGACAGAGTTAGATTTAGAAAACAATGAGCTTTATGTCTTCTTTCATAATTCATGTATGTCTACCAGCTTCACACACTCCTTTATTCTGTACTATTCAGTCTTGCTTATTCTATTCTCTAATCTTATATAACAACAAAATACACATTTGTTTATATTATTGCATATGGAGAAGAATATATGCTTATTTTTATTTCTATGATTATTTGCTCTCATTTAATATTATACATTCTAAGTGCAAACATTTTCCAGAAAATTTATGATTGAAGTTTTTCTTTAGAAAAGAACATTAGACTAGAACAATTTCAGGTAGGAATCTAAATCTTAGGCTACAACAAAGAAGTCATCTCAGGCAGGAATCTAAATGTTAGGCTAGAACAAAGAAGTAATTTCAGACAGAAATCTAAATTTTAGTCTAGAACAAGGAAGTAGGCTTCAGACATGAAAATGACCTTGGGCTAGGACAGGGAAGTAGGCTCAGATACTTTGGTCATCCTGATAAGCCTTTAGAAACAGTGATCATGGGAGTGTTCACATACTTGGGTTTATTGCCTTGCCTTTTTCTTTGACTATTTGCATCTATTGTATTACTTGTTCCTTGACTATTTGCATCTATTATATTGCTAGATCCTCAACCTAGAACTGACCTTAATACATGCATGTAATCAAAATGGTATAAAAGGAAAAAGGAAGAGGGAGGAGGGGATAGGGGTTTCTAGGGACGGGAAATGGGGAAAGGGGATGACATTTGTATTGTAAATAAATAAAATATCCAATAAAAAAAGAAAAGAAGAGTATTCTGTGTTATGTATACCAGACTTTCATTGTCCATCAACAGATTGATGGACAATGAGGTTGATTCTAATTCTTTGCTCTAGTGAATAAAGGAACATTAAACATAAGGGTGCAAATATCTCTATGGTAATGTGTGAAGTTCTCGGGTATATGACTACGAGAGAAAGAGCTGGGTCATACGGCAGTTCTATTTGTAAATTTTGAGAGATCTTCAAACTAATTTCCATAATTTTTGTATTTTATGTAATAAAAAATATAAGTTTACTTTTATCTAAAATATAATTGAATCCCTTCCCTCTTTCCCTATCCTCCCTCTGACTCCTCTAATACTTACTCCCTCTAAAAATTAATCATCTTCTTTTGATTTTTATTGTTACACTCACAACCATACATACAGCATACAAAAGCATATGTATGTATCTTGCACAGTACCTTTAATATAGCTCATATGTTTATAAATTCAGAGCTTCAACAATTTCAAAAATATGTAATGCAAATTAAAATGTTTTCTGAGAACTTTATATACGAGTGCTATATTTTAGTTATTACTACCTCTCATTCTTCCCTGCAACTCGTCCTGTGTTCTCTTAAATTCATGATCTCCTTTTTAATGATTGTTACACACACACAGACACACACACACACACACACACACACACACATTTTCCTTTGTGTCTGATCAATTACTGGACATTTTAATTCACTTAAATGTATTTAAATATCACAACGCTAAAATTAATTATTGAAGCTGAAACTATCCCTGATTAGTGTATTTAGCTAAATAGATTACATTTTTACTTGAATATTCGATTGTTTTGTTCACTAAAGATATGCAGAACTGGAGGCTGGAATAGGTTCACTAGATAACAGCATATATTGCTCTTTGCAGAGCATCCAAATTTGCTTCCCAGCTCACAGGTGAGGCTAATCACAATCACCAAAAACTTCAGGTTCAGGTGATGAAAAGCCTTCTTCTAGCCTGCAATTATATACACATATCCATACAGAAACACACACAGCCAAACACACACACACACACACACACACACACACACACACACACACACACCTTTTAAAGTTAATTAATCTCACAGCCAACTCACTGTTCCTTGGGCTTTTACAATCATTGTGCTCCATCTTCCATAGAATTCTCTGACCTTTAGGTGTAGGAATTGTTTTGCAGATCTACCCAGGGACTGGACATCACACCTGTACATTTTGATTGGTCATATGTTTCTATAGGGGTCTCTGTTGCAAAGAGAAGTTTCCTAGGAATATATGTGTTTGTCTGTGTACATATATGCATATAACAATAATTAATGAAAACAGGGATAATGCAAGGAGCAGTAGGTGGGAGGACTTGAAATGTGGACAGGGGTGAGGAATGACGTGATTATACTATAATTTCAAAAAAAACAAAAAAAACAAAAAACAAAAGAAACCCTAAAAATTAATGTAAAAGTAATAAATCTTAAAATATGCAAACCTGAATTCCTGAT
Organism: Mastomys natalensis; assembly: GCA_021653895.1. NCBI lineage: Eukaryota > Metazoa > Chordata > Mammalia > Rodentia > Muridae > Mastomys > Mastomys natalensis. The sequence goes on along the minus strand of JAJTUV010000040.1, from coordinate 879,033 downwards.
TCCTAGCTAACTTCCCTTATTAATGTAGTCCCAGTACTTCAAATGGTATTTATAGACATTTGATACTTACTAAATAGTCATTGGACTGTTTATTTAAAATCAAACAGCGTTAGTTTACTCCACCTTCTTATTAAGAAATGATTGAAAGAGAGGCTTACTTGGTTTCCTTAAATTTGTTTATCTATTTTCTTTGCACCAAAAAAAGAGAATCTTCTTTTGCCGTTTACACCTTCTGTGAGCCTTATCAACCAACTCTTAGTTATACAAATGTTTCTTTATATTTTGTTTGATATCTTAATGTAGTCTTCTATCTTTGCTCAGCTTGGTTAATGCTCATGATCTGTCTCACAAAGCTATACAATTAAGGCAAGTGGAATAAAAGTTACACTGAGTTTTTACCACCGGGAAGATGCTGAGAGGACTTTGATTTCTGTTCAGGGAACTGCATATAATTGTTTAATTCTTTTCTTTTGAATTATGGTTAACATATTAATTTTATTTCTCATTTTCAATTTTTTATACATTGGTGGTTCTTTTCTTCCCACTGATCATAGCGTTCAGGTTTTCCTCGTACTCCTAAGAGAAAGAAGAGAAGAAAATAGTTTATCTTATGTTTCAAGGAAATTTTGATGGGATTTTTAGAGAAACAAATGCTAGGATACATTTTAATGTCTGGAGTATTTTTCCCTGCAACATGTATATCCTCTCATGGTACTTCCTTTTACTGCCTTTCCTTGAATGTTAAAATTCTTTGCATAGAAAAGATGAAAGCTAACTAGCCAGTAAAGAAAACAAAACTGTATGCCAATAACATATAGCTGAGCTTTAAGCCTCAAAGGCAGTAAATAATTTTGTATTGGCATAATAAGCATACCTTCTCCAAGGTTTAAATGTATGTTTATGGTAGTTTAAATGATCAACCAATTTATCTGGTAAATGTTTACTTATATAGTCTTTGGAGAGAGTATGTAAGGCTGCGAACAAGATGAGATTTAGTTACTTCCTACTATCCCGGAAGTTCTTGTAAACTGCAGGCATTTAGCAGTATGTAGGTAGGATTTTGATGTCTTTTCATAATAAGCAAGGACAAAATGTAAAAAGCACTAGAACTAGATAGAATCTTGGAAATTACATAAAGCAACATTTTTATTCATAGACAAAAGAGTAATATTCTGTAAAGCTGAAGTGATTTTCTGATGGTCAGGTGGACATTTAATGACACAATTTTCCCCAGATGTATATGTTTTGATTTGTTTCTGCCAGAGATCATTTTTGATTGCAGATCTGGGTTGACTCAGAATTTTTGAAAAGGAAATCTGGATACTTTGAAATAAAATGTTAAAATACTATACTTCAAATTTGGAAGGCTCCAATTTCTGATGAGTAGAATAATGTGCAAGTCATGAATGTGCCAAGACTAAAACAAGCAATCTAGAAACCTACTAGCAATCTAAAAAACCTACACCCTGACTTCTTATCAGCATGTACATGCCAGGTTGATGTCTCTACAACTTTAGTAGTGAAATACATTTGAATTAAAGATGTTTTCTGTTAGGCTGGCTTTGTAGTCAGGATTTCAGATTCTTCATTCAATGGTTTCTTTAATATGGATTGCCTACAGCTAGTGAAAAACTGGTTTCATTCCTTTTTCTAAAGGTCATGTAAACATGTATGCTTAGTGAATTAGATGCAAATTTAATTCCCTGGGCTCAGTGCTTCCTAGTTAAGTTCCTTTCCTATTCTTCACATGTAAGCCCACATCTGATGGCAGAATATTGACTTTGGAGCTAAGGTAAAAATCACAATAAAAATCAAATTACTTGACATTTGCTCTATGAAGCAAACTGAGAGAGAAAGAGTTCAATGGAAAGAAATAGTCTTTATAGAAATATTTTGGTGCTATTATTGCTCTTCTTTTATTATATATTTGAATAGCTTTTCCCTTTGTTGACCTTTCTTTTTTGATCAGTCTCAACACAGAATATCGAATTAAATAAAAGATATTTAAATGCAGCACAGGATTAAAATTAAGAAGAGATGGAATACGTAATAAAATTCAAAATATATCTTGCTGTATAAACTCAAAAAAGGTTTAGAAAATAGTATGTACACTATGATTCCACCTTTTTTGGTAGATATAAACTAAATATTTTCAAAGTATTAGTAATGGGAGTCTGAGCAGTAAACAGCTAAACATTTTACATTCTGCTCTTTCTATTTTTGTAAATTTGCTACAGTGAGTTATACTATCCTTTGTTCATAAAAGACAGTTGTTAAAAATAATCATTTTCCAGCACTTGGATATGTGTTAGTCCTTACCTTGTTCTGAAAAACCAAACTTGTTTTGATTTAAAAGTAAAACAAGTCTAAGTATAAATTAAGCTCAAGAATTCACATTTAATGTGTTTCTTAACGTCATGATGGTTCTGAAACTACAGCACTGTTGGAAGCTGTGTGTCAGTCTTTGCTTTGTTCAAACAAAATTATACATCAGAAAATGAAATGATGTTGTTTTCAGTGAAAGAAAACCAAAAATCTTATTAAAGTATAAAAGTACCTGAGCTTCATTGAGAGGAATCAGTTTTTTTTTCTTTTCTTTTTTCTTTTCTTTTCTTTTTTAAAGTAAAACTAACAGTAGGATAAGTTAAGAAAAATATTTCAAATATTTGAAAGTCCATTGCTTCAAAAAGAAATAAAGCGACTTTTCTTTGTTTCATTGAAGACACACTTGATCTATTTGACGTTTTCTTCCCTTTGTATTATTTAGAATGAATTCCAAGAATACTGAGTTAAATACATTTGCTTCTTTGTAGCTTTTGAAACATAAAGAAAACTCCTTTTTAAACTAAGTAATTAGTTCAGTTTAAAGTTCTATTAGCGAAGAATCGATTCACACTGCTTTGTAAACACTTACATCTATGTGGAGTTACACTAGTTTAAGATTTTACTAATTTAATAATAACAAGGACAACATTTTTCAATTTATAATTCTAATAACCAGTGAATTTGAGCATTTTCCCATATGTTTGTTTACTAATTATCAACTGTCTGTTCATCTTTTTTTTAAAAAAGCATATTAGTGTCTGGATGTTTTCTTATGAATTTTTATAAGCATTTACACATTAATTAACCCTGTCCTAGAAATATTTTCTCTGAGTATTTTTAGCTTATGATTTTCCGTGCTGTAAAATGTTGCACTTCTTATAATTAAACTTGTTAATACACTTCACAATTTTTGTATTCTTTGAAATGCAATGCGTTACAGTACAACCATATTAGCAGGAACGCAAGCAATATAAAAATGTGCATAGCACACCATAGCTAAGGATTCTTTTGAAACTTTGTTCACAAATTCACTGTATTCCTCAAAATATTCATGTAGGTCCACTATGAACTACGGAGTCATGTAAATTTTGCTGAAGATCTTATAAAGATGAAAATGGCAGATATTATACATGCTGCATGGCGAAGCAGTTAGGAATTTCTTTCTCCCCTAATTTTACATTATACAGGTTTATTTTCCCTGTTCTCTTTTTCTTGTTCCCTCTTCAGGTTTCTCTCTCTCTCTCTCTCTCTCTCTCTCTCTCTCTCTCTCTCTCTCTCTCTCTCTCTTCCTTCCTTCCTTCATTCCTCTCTCTTTCTTTTTTCCTCCTCCTTCCTTCCTTCCTTCCTTCCTTTCTTTCTTTCTTTCTTTCTTTCTTTCTTTCTTTCTTTCTTTCTTTCTTTTCTTTCTTTTCTTTCTTTCTTTCTTTCTTTCTCCCTTTCTTACTTCCCATTTTTCCTTCTTCCTTCCTTCCTCTTTTCCTTCCTTTCTTCTTTCCCTCCTTTCTTCCTTTTCCCTCCCTCCCTCCCTCCCTCCCTCCCTCCCTCCCTCTCTCTCTTTCTTTCTTTCTTTCTTTCTTTCTTTCTTTCTCTCTTCTCCTTCTACCCCCTCCCCCAGGCTCAAAATTCTTTCAGGTTTCTGAAACAGGTCATGCTTATGGACAATGTGCTCTATATGTAACTTAACTATATTTTAAAAGTTCAATCAGTGAGTTTGTGTAATTTTCAATAGTCTTTTGTTGTAGGTGGCTTACCTCTAGCTCTGTGCAGCTAATCAAATTATAAACTCAACAAAAATCTTTCATTCTCTAGAGAAATTTTTATTTGCTAGAAAAAGTACATCTTTCCCCTCTGAGTCGTACATTGATTTCTTTTTCATTTGAGTATTATCCTCAAAATTCAGACTTTATTATAATTGTAATTTAGTTTTTGACATATAAAGCTAGCAGGTTATTGCAAGACACAAAGGAGCTTAAAATGTTCATAAAACATACTTAATTGGTTAATTAACTTACACTTATTACCTGGATATACACTTTATCTGCTTCTAAAATCCTCAGTGAAATAAAGTAGAAAAATAATATAATAAAACATCAACAGCATAAGGAAACAGATAAACTCAAAATACTACATGATACTTCAAGCTTATTAAACAGCATTTGAATGTGAGATGGCTTCATTAGGGGACAAGTAAATGTAGGCCCTGAATTAAAACAGGAGACAGACTTCCCACCAAGGCAAAAACATTTGGAGAGAGTGAAGCACATGGAGCTCTCAGTATGCTTCCCTCTAGTCATTCCCTAGCATGAAACCATTGCGCATCTCAGAAAGATAGTCCACTAGCTGAGGGCACAACTCTTCTGAGTGTGGGTTCCAGTAGGACTTCCAGTGGTAACATTTGACTAATAATGCTGGAGTTTGCTGTGCACATTGGTTGATATTGTTCTTGTTGTCATTATTATGGCACAGTGGAGATAAGTTTTCTGTTAATCGAAAATATGAAACCAAGAAATATAATTGTTAGAAAACTTCTGGAGGCTGACTTGCTGCTGATAGTATAACCTAAAAGAATCCAGACAAATCAAATGAAAAGAGGTCTCCTCCTCTTCTTCTCCTTCCTCCTCCTCTTTTTCTTCTTCCTCTTCTTCCTTTGTTAGAGGCTTTGAGTACCATGCTACTGAAAAAATCATTAAGAATCATATTCCAGAGAGCACGTTATGATATGCTTCTCTAAACCTCATGTGGATAAGTGAGAGAAATAGAAATTGTGGAATATTCTTTACTCAGAATATTTAAAAAATGAATTATATACAGAAATCTCAGAAGCTGAAAAGAAATTGATTTGGAAGATATAATATTCACCAATACACACACACACACACACACACACACACACACACAGAGAGAGAGAGAGAGAGAGAGAGAGAGAGAGAGAGAGAGAGAGAGAGAGAGAGAGAAACAGACTGAGACAGAGATGGGGGCTATATTTTGTTTAGATGTTGGCAAACAACTGATTTACTTTACTTTGTTTGTAGAAGTGTAAATACAGATTTCATTTCAGAAAGTAAGTACGTAGAATTTGAAAGTTATGAAGTTCAGAATTTTCAGGCCAACTCATAAAGGCATATTTCCCTGGATTATCTTTAAAATAACATATGTATACATGTGTGTCTTTTGTCAAACTTTGCTTTTTTTATACAATGTGACATAGTAAAAGCAATAAAAGAACCAGAGCAAAATGGTCTGTACACAAGATGGGAAAAACCATGAAAGAACAAATAATTTCCCTTCACTTTGTAAAACAAACCATTGTATTTTAATGCTATTTTTAGTAGCTCCTCTCTCTCTCTCTCTCTCTCTCTCTCTCTCTCTCTCTCTCTCTCTCTCTTTCTCTCTCTCTCTCTCTCATGAACTTGGAGGGGTTGAAGAAGGAGACTCTAAGGAAATGGAAATATGATTGGTTCACAAAACCTTTAAAAAGTTGTATTTGATGGGTCTGAAGATATGAAGATCGATTATCACATTGTCCCCGAATTGTGCATGGCTACTTCTTCTGAGCAGAGAAAAGGAAAATCCCAGGCTCGTCTGAGATTTATCCCAAAGATCTAAGATCCAGTTTTGAAACTTGCCTGAAAGTGCAGCACATTTAATGCAACAACATACAAAACAATTCTCACACGTGGGTTCACGGACAGACAAGCAGGTTGGAGGTCAGTAGTTGCTAGTAGTGTCTAGACATGGAGAAACTATTACCTCAGTTAGGTCAATCCAATATTTACCTTTCTTTTCTGATCAGCAGTACACTTTATGATTTTAGAGTGTAGGGCACCTGGGAAGGGGACAGACAAACAATTCCCAACTGGGTAGTAGTTTTCAAACACAGTGAATCCTCAGATGATGGAAGGGCAGAAAATTTACATGAGGCCTGAGTAAGTCTAAACCTGAGAAGACTGTTATAAAAGAATTCCTCTTTTCTGTTTATCATGAGAAAAAAGAACATATTAAAATCAATCCATTCCTTTAACAGTGAATACATTAGTGGAGATATATATATATATATATATATATATATATATATATATATATATATATAAAATTAGGAAATAATATGTATGTTTATATATTATATATTTTTATATATATAATATCTTTACATTTTTTTTATATTTTTAAATTAAAACCAGGCTGCTTGAGATTGATGGGTTGTTTATGCACTTGAATAGGTACTGAGGCAAATGCCCTGGATTCTATCTTCAAATGTCCCAGTTCCCTTCCTCATATCATGGACACCATTTCTGGTTGTGCTACCTGGCCTCACAGGCTCCATCATGTCAGGCTTCCTGTATCTCAGACTTCAGACATTTCCTGCCAGAACCTGCACACTTGAAAACAAAGGGATAGCTCTTAGCTTTCTATCTCACTGGACTTGTGCAATCATGAAGCCACAAACATACTCCATTCTGGTAATTAAGAGACATGTAAAGAAAGTAGGGTACAAAATGAACTGACCTATTAAAAACAACCACTAGTCAACCATATAAGCAAAACATGATTTGGGGGTAACTAATAAGCTGTTAATATATGGATGTATGTATGTATGTATGTATGTATGTATGGATGGATGGATATGGGTATGGATATGGATACAGATATGGAAACATACAGTGAGGTAGCTATTTGTCTAATTGAACTGAGTATAGAATATGCACTCAGTTGTCAGGTTCAGAACTCAGACAATAGTAAGAAGGCATCTTACACTTGCCTGACCAGGTCTGAATGGCTCTGATCTTGACATTGTTAATTACAGCTGTGTTTCTCTGGGCTGGACTTTAGAAGGCAGTCTGAAAAAATGCCAAGTAAGTTTTTCCCTTGCCGGGCAAACTGAAGAAAAAATGAAGAGGAAGAGGAAGGAGAGACCCTATGATGGCCCTGGTCTCTCAACATTAACTTGATATGTTTGACTATAAAATAGCAAAGGTGACTAATGATGGCAAAAAATAATTTTGAAGATGTACTTAGTCTTGTTTGTGGTTTTTGGTCTCTAATCTCTAAGGCCATTTTCAAATAAAAGGTGACCAACATCAATAGCTTTGTATATTACAGCTGTGTTACCTGGGGCTGGGCTTTAGAAGGCAAGTCTGAACAAATGCTTACAGCATCATGAAGAAGAGGTGGAGCAAGGGGGAGGGCTTGGAATTTACAACCCAGGATAACAGGAAGTGTTACTGCCCCCATTTCTGTCTTTCTTCACTATTGACAAGGCCCACAGGGAAACTGCAATATTCTCAAAGCCAAATTAATGGCACAAAAGAATAAGGAATGAGGAGATGCATTTAAAATCAAGTGTGAATAGAGTTGCAAAATTTTACATACTGTGTTCATCTGTAGACGGCACCATTCAGATCAGGGTAGGCAAATTACCTGACTATAGCCACTTTTTGTGAGCTAATGGGGCCTGACTCTAATACCCTTTGCATTACATTACTCCATTAATGGACTCTGATAAGTCTATACACAACTTCCTCATAAATAGTCTGCAGATTTTTGAATTCTTGGTATTTCTCTTTAGCCCAAACATTATTTATTTTAATGAGGAATATTAACATCATCTCCAAAACATGTTTAGTTAGAACAAACACTGATTTTAAATGTCAGATGAGTAAGATCTTGGTTGTATAAGATTGCTTTTGACTTATTTGCCCCAGATACAGACAGTCATGCTACGTACGTTAATAAATTTGAAGAACAATACGACACAGTGCACAATTTTGAGATCAGTTAAACCAAAATTTAAAATCTCAAGTCTCTTTATTTAGGTGACTGATTGTATATGACAGAGTTTCAGATTTCTGTGTTGTAAAATAAACTAGGTTGTGCCTATTGTAATTTACAAATTTTTGTGTTCATAGAGTTTCTGTGTATTCAAAATGAAACTAATGATCAAAAACTATGTACTGGGAAAGAGAGGACTAGGATATAGGATTGAGGACTGAGACTAGCTTGGAGATTGCCTGACTTACCCAACTAAGGAAGCTGCTATTTTGCTTTTCAATTATTGTATGCAGAAATGTGGGACCAGGGTTGCTTAATGATGAGTTATGAGTACTTGATATATTCACAGTTTAGATGTTGAGCAAAGTAGAGTAAAATAAGTGGATAATGACTCAAACCAACAAAAAGTCAATTTCACTTAAATCAATAATAGATTGAATTAAACACCAGAATAAAGCTGCAATGCCCTATGTGGATAATAGAAAGGAAAATGTGGTTGAGGCATAGGGGTGCAATTTCTGATCAGACTCAGAAATATATTACAAATGATATGGGCTGTGACTACAGGTTTGGAAGGAAAAAAAGAGTTTAGCAAGCAGCTGTATGTGAACGTTCCTAGAAGCCAAGTGCTCCTGTGAAGTTTTACAACTGACCTGGTTACTTAACCTGATCATGGAGGCACATGCCTATAATCCTGGCATTCAAAAGGCTGAATGAGGAAGACCCCAAGTTCAGGGCTACCAGGGATATATGGGAATTTCAGGACAGCCTGGATTACACAGTAAGCCCTTGTTGTGAAATATTCAAATTATTTTAAATACTATGTGTAACACATCAACAAATTGCGTCAATGGGTCACAATTACCCAATGAACAGCCAATTTGACATATTCAATATTCCACCTATTTCAACCCATTTATTACTACCATTCAGTGCAAATATGCCAATATTGTATATTTATTTTGTGTGTACATATATACATGATATATGTACACACACTCTCTCTCACACACACACACACAGCTTCTTTATGTATGGCTCCTTCAGACTCTGTAATACATTTTCATTTTTCCTTCACAATATCCACTTTGAGGCTTTACATAGACAGATTTCCAGACCTGTTTGCTAAGATTCATTTGGTACATTTTGATATTTCATATCTGAGTGGTGGCCCCACCTCTACTATAGCTCAAAGTTAATTTCTCAGTACTACGGACTGGGCAGGGTTTTGTTGGGAACTGAAATCAGGAGCATGTTGTGCACTGCCTTCTGGGTTTTGTTTTTCTGGGATGATTATAGGTATAATTTGCCTCAGTTATTTACGCAATAAACCTTACTGATTATTTTCCTTATCACTGAATAATATCTAGTAGGAGCTAGTTAGCAAAAGTGGACAAGCCTCTAGCTTGCCGAATTGTGGTTTTCTTATGTTTGGCTTCTTACTAAATGTACTGATGGCTCTAATTATCCTGATGCCATCAGTTCCCTGTATTATGGGTCATGTTTATTGTTCTAAGACTTTTATGTTATATGAGCAGATTATATGCAAACTCCACTAGCTTATTATTGCTTCTGAATCAGTTGGTTATTTATGCTGCAAAAATATAGACTGTTTTAAAAAAGAAAAAAAAAAGAAGAAAGCCATATGGTTTTCTTCTTCTTTTTTCCTTGCTCCACTAGCTTTAATTGAATCAAAAATGGAAATGTTTATCATAGTCATCTCAGAAAATGACTGGCAGAACTCATGTTACTACACTTTATATTCTATTACTGCAAATTTCAGGCCAAAATACATTTCTATAAAAGAAAAATTATTTTCAGGCTTTAGCATACAAGTAGAGTTTCAAGTAATATTTAATTTATTCATTCATTAGTGGAAAATTAAGGATTATTTGACATTTGAGCAGGCAGAGAGAAGATTGATAAAATTTGGATTTGGAATGGGAAAAAGGATTTGCCACAATAGGGAATGCTTTGAGACACACATGAAGTATGAAAACCTTTTCTAACATTAAAAAGTTGATCAAAATCTTTTTGCTCATTAAGTCCTAGTCTAAATAAAATCTCCTTTGGGATGCCGTCCACAAAAGCTTTGATAGTCTCCTGCCCACAGCAGAATTAATGAGCTCCCCTTTGGAACTTTTAACTCAGTAAAATTCCTTATAGTTCTTATATTGTCTTGTAATTGATTACACGCTTGTCTTCATACTAGCCGATGCATTACTTACGGCTGAAAATATTACATCCCATCTCCCAATTTAGGAATAACAGAAATATTACACTTTGAAATGTTTATTGATGTTTTACTCTGTGCTAGGCATTGCAGAAAGCAATTTGCATCCATCTATCTGTATCAGCTAACCTTTACCGCGCTGTGCTGTGTTAGGAATTGTGCTATGACTCTCACTATTTTGCAAATGAGGTAACTGATTACTAATGAGGCTCGTTGCCCTGGGTTTCATTAGGGAGCTGCAAAGCTTGGTTGCAATCAAAGTTTGTATGACTCCAAAGAACACATCTTGGTGATCTGCCTCCTCTTCCTAAATAAGCAGAGTGACTGAGGCTCGCTAAATGCTCAAGAGCTATGTCTAGGTGGTAAATTAAGAGAAAGTAACGTATGGTAGAGTGTGTTTCAAGAATATGATACAAGTATAAGCAAACTTGTATGGTTTCCATGTGATTTAAAAAAAAAAAAAAAGTCTGTCTGTGTCTCAGGGAAGAACCTTTACAGTGTTGGCAAAATAAACAGCCACTTGGAGTCTTCAGAAAGGGATTTGCCCTGCATGTGTTTAAAGCAGAAACTCCTTAGGGCACCTCTGCAAATGTGCATCCGCCCAGACTTGAAAGGCAAGTCGGTCCAACCCCGGTAATGACGGTAGGACCTAGCATGACTACAGAGGCACCACATCGGGCTCTCTAAACAATTTCATCAGCATCATCCCCAAGCCTCGTTTAATCTTAAACAGCAAGGAGGCCTTACAACCAGCTCCTGGAACACGGCCAAACTCCTAACAGTACCTGTTGCAACAGGTCCTCTGATTTTGGACACGTGCTCAGAATGGATGGTGGCAGGAAACAAAGATACTGCTGCAGGGGGTGCTGTAGTGAAGTAAGGATGCATGGGGTGGGCAAAGGAAACATGTTAGCGGACAAGTCCGGGCCAGATGGCGATAAGTAGGACCCAGTACCAGTAGCAGTAGCAAGCAGCAGTGATAGTAGCCGCAAAAAGCTAATCTGCTGTACGTTTTATTGTCAAGAGAATTTGGCAGAACTTCCATAGCTAGAGGAGGGATTTCAGAGGTGGAGCCAGAACACTTGAGGTCACAGTGACCTACTCTGTGAAGAAAATCTGAGACTGTTTCTGCACAGCCCAGCCTAGCAACAGAGAAGTTAGCCCTGCTTGACAACTTTGGGGCAAACTCATCAAGCTGACCTGTTATGTTTGGGTGCTGGCTGCCGGTAAATAGACCAATGCACGCAATGCTTTTTGTAGTACAAGCATCAGGAATGGAAAAATGAGTCACTCACTTCCTAAATTTGTAACCTGCTCATCAAAAATAACATGACAATTGGCAAAATTTGCCCCAATGAGCATTCTGGTCTTTTCTGCCTGACTCTTCTACTTAAATGTGTCTTTTACCATCCCATGTTCCCTGTGGCTGATTACACCCACTATGTTGCCTAGGCACTGGTTGTTTGATGATAGGTCTTCACCTCTCATGCTATACTGATTCAGAGTTTCCAAGAATACTTATTGAAGTGTGTGCTGTGTAATTAAAAAAACATATCCTCTTTCTACAATTCAGCAATACAAAACTGACTTGGTTAAAAACTGGGTAAAGGATCTGAATAGGCATTTCCCCAAAGGAATGATACAAGTGTCCAACAAGCACATGAAAAGATTCTTAGCACTGCCATTCATTGTGAAAATGTAAATTAAAACCACACTGGAAGTCCACTCCCATTGTAATGGTTTTAGTGGGGGAAAGAGCAAAGGAGACAACAGGTGTTGGTGAGACAGTGAGAAACTGAAATCTTGAGTAGCACTGTGGGGGAGGGGGATGTAATGAAGTGTAAATGATATGAAATGCAGGAAGGCCTTCGTCAAAATAAAGATACAACTATCCCATTACCTAACAATTATACTTCTATTATGTACCTCAACGAATTAAAAATATAAACTCAAGTATATTTAGTTCATAGCAAGCAGTGTGATTTGCCATACGCAGACAGCAGAAGCAATGGCAGCATGTATCTATGCATCTAACAGATAGAAAATAAATGCTATAGAGTCAAAGAGAAGTATTCTTCAGGCAGCAAAGGGAAGGGGACTCTGATATATATGAATGAATCTCAACGGCATCATGTGAAGCGAAATAAGTGGAGAACAGAAGGACAAATGACTTCAGTGCTAACAGGTTCACCAAACAACAGAATTCATGGAGAGAAAAGTAATAATGATGAAAAGAGAAATAGAAGTAAAACTTTGGACCAAAGAGATAGCCTAGCTCAGAGGAAAAGGCATCGGCTGACATTCCAAAGGAATGGCACATGGTGGTTTACAACTGTTCAGAACTCCAGGGAAGCCAATGCCCTACTCTCTGCCTTCCTCAAGCAACAGACATGCACATGATGTACATAAACATAGAGGTAAAACTCTCTTACATATAAAATAAAATTAATTCTATGGTATGTATGTATCTCACAATGTAATGTACAAAGTACATTTATCATATTGTGCTTTACTGTATACATAAACTTGCATGAAGGTTTATAAATAGTATATACTTTATTCTACTTCATAGGTCATTAAAGAATGTTTAAATGTCGGCTTATCTACATGTAATCAATGAATCACAAGCTGCGTCTCTAACTTAATCCATTGTGTAAGAACAACTCTACTGAATTTGTTCTCAATTTGAGAAGACTGAAAATGGCAGAAAGGTACAGTGCAGTCCCTCAGATGCATACTATGACCTGAAATACGGGCTACATTATAAAAGGTAATGGTCTAGATTCCCAAAAGTCTCATCTGAATTAATTAGGCCCCTAAGTAAATCATAAACGGCATCTCTATTTTCATATTGACAGAAGATCCACGGATAGCTCATTACTTTTTAGGTTTTTTATTTTTTTCATGGCCGAGACTCCAGCCAAATTTTTATTTCTGGCAAAAGAGGGGTCAGGGGGCGAACTTCAATGGAACTAGTCTTTATATCATTTCATACTGCTTTATGAACTTTTACAGACAAAACAGGTCAAACGAAATGGCTCCTATAAGTGTTTGGTAGGCATTATAAGTTTAAAAGGAAAATGCATGAAAGCCATAATAAATTGGAAAATTCACCTTTCTTATTTTCAAAAATTACGTCAATCTTCTAACCATCTGTCAGTCTAGGCATCCCTTTGTCATACATTACAGAAAAGCTCAGCATTGTCTGCAGCCTCCTTCGAGGGCCCCCACGTCGTTTCCCCCTTTTAACATAAGGAATTCATTTTCTACTCAGAGTACCTTTTGCTGCGATCGCATTCAATTCCGTGCATCTTGGTGACAAAGTATCTTTGAGAGCTATTACTGGAAATAGCAATAGGAAACAGTGGGCCCTCAGAGCCTGTTAACTTCCTTATTTCAAAATCTTCACAAAGAGTGTGGGAAGGTCACTGAAAGAAAGAGGGTCTTTTTGAAAATGTCTGAGATGTCTTCTCATGCATCACACCTGCTTTCCAGTCGCACAAAAAGAGATGCTTTGCCTTTTTCTGGGAAAACGATAGGACTCAACCATGGAGAGGCTTGTTATTTTTGGTCACTTTTAGAATTGCTTAGATTCCTATCTCTTGACCATTTAGAACTAAAAAGAAAACATTTTTTATTCAATGCATTTTGTGCACACACATGCATACACACACACACACACACACGCACACACACACACACACACACACCACAGGACTAGACGGAGTATGTCACCCTTGTGATAGGAAAGTGAATGTGCAAAGTATTGGCCGTTTAACACAGGAAACCTCAAGGGCAAGCAGAGTTCTCCTGCCAAAAGAAGAGAGACTTATCTTGCCAGTCTTCTCATATCCTCCACAGAGATTCCTGGAGGTGAGTGTGGTCTTGCTTTAACCCAAGGCTTCAGCATGTGATTCTTGTCTCTCCTGTTCTATGAAAGACAGATCTGGCAGAGAATCGGAATGCTGTTTGATTCTGTACTGAGAACTGTGATTTCAGTTGATAGCGCAATCAGAAAATCTGAGAACTATCCTCCATGACCTACCTGGAAACTTTGATCCTTTGCCAGCCATGGAAAACATTGATGAGTAACTGCTTGCTTTAAAAGCTTCAATATGTTTAAGGAGAGAGTGAAAGGAAAATAGTTATATCTTGATCAAGACAGCCTGCCTTACAATTTCATTATTAGTTGCTTCCTACAATTTGAATATTCCTTAACCCCACTCATTTCCTCTGCTATGTTTGTGATTTGTTTTATGGGAATACATGTGGGAGACCCCTCTGCCTTTGGTCTCATAGCAAATACATTCTACACACCTATAATTTTTCACAAGACATGGGTCATTGTTGAGGAGGGGCAATGCAATGAAGCCATAGCATTTATACAATACAGAAAACTACTTGTTTAGCTATGTCCTTCCAGGCTTCAACAAGCACTATTGTGTGTCTTATGCCTGGATGCTGCCCATCCAATTCTTGCTGAGCTTGAATTTTAATGCAATGTTCTTTATCTTAGTAGACGTGTTTCAGCAAAATCTGCATGATTTAAAGCAGTATTATGCTGAGGTTTCCAAGAGGGTTTTTTTTTTAATTAAATAAAGCAACTTAAATATTCATAACTTTAATTCTTGCCTGAATCAATTGAAATATTATACATGACTGTTTTTTTGACTAGGCCAGGAGTGTTACAGTGGAGAGACATGTCCTGTATGTACCCTATGAAGGCTACTTTTGAGATTTATAATGTTTTAATATGTTAAAGATTTTGCTTTCTTGTATTGTGGAAACATTAGTTTGGTGATGGTCAGGGCCTGACAAGGCTCTGTATTTAGCAATGTAGATAGTTCTCGGAATTCTGGGCTATGAGTCAGATTGCAACAAATCCCTTTTGCTTTCTCTGCCTGCTTCTAATGGGTAGATGGAACGATTAAGTCAGTAATTACTGCAAGCTTGGTGTCATGTGAGAAATAAAAAAAATAAATAAATAAAAAGGTGTGTCCACAGTCTCTCTGTTTAACAAAGTTTACAATGTTACTATTAAAATCAAAAGAGCAGACATGAAATAAGAACACAAGAGGAGTTCAATTAAGAGATCTTTCACCAAAAAAAAAAAAAATGAAGTGAGACTTATGGTGGAAGTGGTATTTACAATGGGCCTTGAATACAGAATCCAGCCTGAAATTTTAAAAAAAAATGACATTCACTAGATGATCTGAAGAGTAATTACATCAGAGTTGGAATGATGCTATGAGTGGAGAACGAGAAATTTACTGACAGACGGAAGAGGGGATAAAGATGATAAAGACCAGTGAATGTGACTCTGTAGTCCAGTCACTGTGCTCTTTTTGTTCTTGGTATTTTGAAAGGTTTCTAGTGCACAGCTTACACCCAGTAACTGCTTACTGACGTCCACTGATGAGGTTAGAAAAGGTGTTTCATAATCAGGCAGATAAGTTAGATAGGACTTAATAAATTAGTGGAGCAGTGTGTGTATGTGTGTGTATTATTATTTATTGACTCTGTGTATGGTATGTGTGTTAGTATGTGAGTGTCTTACATGTCACAAGTATGTATATGGAGGTCAGAACTCTACTTTCTACAGTTAGATCTGACCTTCCTCCATGGGACCTAGAGATTAAACTAATGTTTGGTTTATAGGGTAGTATTTTTGCTCTTAGTTGTGTCAATGCAGATATGATGATATCCTATTCATGGAAATATCATAGTACCAATAAAGGAGGATGCTTGGTAAACCCATGATAAAACAAAGAGGGTATCAGCTTTGAATTCAGATGAGTCTATTTGAGAGCTGTAGGCATACGGCTACATTTTCTGAGCTTCCATTGAGAATACAATTCTCATCTTGTACAACTATTGAGAGAGTAAACTGAAATGGTAAAGACAAGTTCCCAGCATGGGCACTGCTTGGTGTTTTTAGTTTTGCTTAGCTAGAGATGAGTTCAAATGTAAGAGGCAGGAAGCAGGAACAAACAGTGGCCTGGTTAGCCCGGCAAACATCTAGGAGAGCATCAACTGGATTGGGCATGAAACTGTCTTTGGGACATAAGGCAAATAGGACAGCAATGACTTTGTTCTGATGCAAACAAGAGCGGCTTTTGTACCTCCAAAAACACAGTTTCTGAAATGAACTTGTTTGGAGGTCAGCTATTCCTGAGTAAGCATAGTTACTCTTCTCAGTGACTTCTCTGCTATTGTAATTTTTTTTTTTTTTTTTTTTTTTTTTTTGGTGCGGTCATCCCATCAATGGCCCTGAAATACAAACCAAGCAACATATCACTGAGCTGTTGAGCTGTGTCATCATCCTAGTTACTTCCTGAAATGTCCTTCCTGAAGGTTCTGTGACTTAATTAACAAACCTTCGTGGGGTTTTCTTTTTAAATAAATGACGCAGACATAGGAAAACAATGCATATGTCAATGCTCTATCAGTGGAAGCAGAAAAGCACTAAGAAAGTTATGTTCAAGTCAAGCTCGAAAAGAACATGGGTTAATTTCGGCAAATTATGACTCAGGGTTCTCCTCGACGAACCAATTCTACCTCTGGTACATTTTTTTCTTTTTATTGGAAGTAGTTTTTTTCCCTTATATAATGTATTGTGATTACAGTTTCTCCTCTCTATACTTCTCCCAGGTCCTCCGCACCTCACTTCTCATTCAGATCTACCCCTTTCTCTCTCTCATTTTAAAACAAACAGGCTTCTATGAGATAAAATATAATATAAAAACTAGCACATCGGATTGGACTAAAAAAACGAAAAACAAAACAAACAAAAAACTCAAACAAACAGAAAAAAGCATAACAGAAGGCACAAGAAATAGAGACACACACTCTTCTTACACATACAAACACTAAGCGGAAAGTGGTATTATATATACCCAAAAGACCTTTAAGGTAAAAAGAGAAAAAGAAAAACATAATTAAACTAAAATAAAAATAAAAAGGATAATATAGTTTAAAATGATAGGGAGTCCTGAAATGATGCTATGAAACAGGGATCTGCGATGGTGCAGAGGAGGTCCATTTTGTGTTGGCCCTCTGCAGTTGGAAATACCATCTAATCTTAAGAGTAGATTGGTTTTTTGTTTTTGTTTGTTTGTTTGGTTGGTTGGTTTTTTTGGTTTTTCGAGACAGGGTTTCTCTGTGTAGTCCTGAGGATTCGTGACACCATGAGGAAAGCAACAATACCAACCAACCAGAGCCCCCAGGGTCTAAACCATCAGCCTGGGAGCGCTTAGGGAGGGACCCATGGCTCCAGCTATATATGCAAGGGAGCTATATATAAGTGGGAGAAGAGATCTTTGGTCCCATGAAGGCTGGACATTGTGGGGGGTGGCATTCGAGAGTGGGGAGGTGAGGTACGGGGAAGGTGGGTGGGGGTACACCAACGGGGAGGCATGAGGAGGGGGAAGGGATAGTGAGTTCCTGGGAGGGAGGGGGGAAATGGGGTAAGGAGAGAACATCTGAAATGTAAATAAAATTTCCAAAAAAAAAAAAAAAGAGTAGATTGTTTCCCCAGTGGGACGCTCTTGAAGGAAACTGATTTTTCATTTGTGAGTGATTATCAATTGAAGCTAGCTTCTGGGTTAGGGATGGGGGCATGTGACCACTTTTCCTTTTAGCTCTAGAACCTCAACTAGTGTGGACCAGTGCAGGCCCTGTACATGCTGCACTCAGTCTCTGTGCATTCAGATATGTGTTGATCAGATTGATTTAGAGGTCCTTGTTCTCCTGGTGTCCTTCTCCATCCCCTCTGGCTCCCAAACTCCTTCCTTCTTCTCTTACAGGATTCCCTGAGCTGTGAGATGGTGGGGACAAGGTGGATTTGACTGAGACATCCCTTCAGGCCTGAGTATTCCGAGGTCTCAGGCCCTGCATAATGACTGACTAAGGGTATCTGTATGTTATCTAATACAGGAGGAAACTTCTCTGATGAAGACTGAGCAAGGCATTGATCTGCTTCCTTGGCTTAAATCCCTGGTACAGATTTTAAATAATATATAAAAGTTGACTATTAGAGACTTGGAAAATGTCCTGGTCAGTATGTTAATTACTTTTATGTTGTTGTGATAAAATTACATACTTTAAAGCAATTTAAGAAATAAATTTTCTTTTAACACATACTTCCAAAGGAATAGAGTCCATAATGAGAGGCAAAAAACCCACAGAAGGTGGTAGAGTTGGGAAGCTGGATGTTCATATTATATGTATGGGACAGAGACAGAGAGAGGTGGAGAGACAGAGAAAGTAGGAAGTTGGACAATGCCATAAACCCTCAAAGTCTGAACCCAGTGGTGCACTTCCTTCAACAAAGCTCTTCTTCCTAGAGTTTCCCTAACCTCTCATTAAGCTCCCCATTAAGCTGGATGCCAAGTGCTCCAACAGAGACATCTATAGCAGACATCCAAGCTATCACAATCAGTAAAGTGCTTTTTAGTAAGCAGGAAGACCTGAGTTCTAATCCCCAGGATCTGTATAAAAGTCAAGTAAGGAAGCTCTTGATTATAACTCGAGAGCTGGATATTGGAGAAAGGATTCTATGGAATTATTAGTTAACTAGTCTTGCCAAATTGGCGGGGTCCACATTCATTTAGAGAGGGGCTTAAATGATTAATTTGAGAGTGATTGAGGAAGTCGCCCAACATTGACCTCTGATCTTCATTTGTTGGCACGTGTGAGCGCCCGACACTCACACACATGCACACATAAACACAGACATAGGCAAACTCATATTCACACACACATGCACGCACATACATGTGTGTACACACATTCACAGACATACACCAAAAAGATTATGTATTGATTTATGTTGACAACAGTATTTGCTTAGACTGTCAATCGTAAGAAAGAATGTCAGTATGCCCTAATAAAGGAATAAGAGGCCAACTGACCAAAGTGAAATGTCTCCCCCAGACACATCCCACACTTTCTTCCCAAAACAGGAAAAGAAATGAAGGTGAGTCATTCTGCATACTCTTTCAACAAAATGATACACCTCACTAGAAAAGCATCCTAAGTTTATTTTCACTGAAAAGATTCTTTTGCCTTTGGGATTTACTCAAGCATCCAGAGAGGTGAGATATTTGTTTTGAGTCACACAGCACTGAAAAAAAAATAGAGTTGGTGTACTTTCGCCTCCAAAAAGGTAATGATGGATGATTACTGAGACTGAAAAAGAATCTAAGCTTAGAGTAGAAAGACTACAAATCCCTCCACAACTATTTATGTGCAAACCACGGGCAAGTCTGTCTTTTACTATATACTACTAAATCTAAAAGAAGGCACTATGTGGAGCTTCATGGCTTTGGTGTCTTCTCTGTACAGTGGTTAGGAAAAGAAATATGTCCCCAACAAAAAGAACTCTGCTGTCCTTATAGTGCCTTGCTTTCAGTGAAAGGAAAAGAAAGTCCACCCCTATTTAAGTGTTCACCCTTGTTGCTGTGAGGCTCTATTTTTTCAATAGAAATAGAAACAACATGAAGGGTGAAAAATCTAACTATAGCAATACTGCCATCAATGGATCTGAACCCTGGCTACTATGTAGACTTAGCTGCTAGTTTCCATGTTTCAGAGTGACTAAATCACACGACATTTTCTCATCATTTTTTTTCTCTCCTCAGGTGCAGGCTACTGCCGCCTCCTGCTTTGACATCAGCTCTGTTGGTTCATCTTCCTGTAGCTTACCATCAGATTTTCCACGCCAATCTTCATGGGTTAAATTCCTTCACAGCAACTCTCCCTTTTGGTCCCACTTACTGTTTCATTAGAGTATGAGTCTCGTGAAAGGAGAGGTAGAACTTTTATATCTCTAGCATACAGCATAATGGGAAGCTACAGATTCTGGTAAACAGGTGTGAGAAATCTCTTCAGAAAGGTTTTGAGAATACCTGACCTAAGGTTCAACCCTGATAGAAGAGAAAGTTTTCCACAGATCATGATAACTGTGCGGTTTGCTCAACGTAGACCATTCTCAATGTGCAGTATTTTAGAAACAATTTCTTGGGCCTGTAAATGTAGCGACTTGAGGTTGATTTTGTCATTGATATGGTGGAAGGAGAACACTGAAGAGCAGTGGTGTTCTGATCTCAACACATGAGCTATGGCACATAAGCATACACACAACCAGGTGCAAGCACGCATGTGCTCACATGCATACACACATGCACACACACAAACCCCCTCACACACACAATAAACAAAGGTAAAAATATTTGTAAAATTTATACCCTGGCTTGTAATTCTTCTCCCACAGAAGAATTACCAGGAATACAACTAAATTCCAGAAATTTTACCTCAGGGGCAAATACTTCAAAGTTCCTTTTTCCTCTAAAAGAAACTGTCTTCTACTAATCTGATAGGAGAGCATGGTGTGTTGCTTCTTCACTTTGTTTATGGTTATTTAGTGAATGAAGCATACATTTTTTTAGAAAACTCAGGAAGTATAGAAATAAAGTATAGATATCTGGAAATAATATCTATTGAGAAGCCATTATACCAGGCAAGTAAGTTTCTGTTCATGTGATTCTATCAATCACATAAGCTTGCAAACTGAAAAAGGCTTAAAATAGAAATACTGGGGTGTCTCCATGTTCTCCTCCCCCCCATGGTAGGCTCCTGAGTCAGAGATAAAAATAGGGAATTACCAAGGACGTTTTCACTGAATGGAATACCAATGAATAGTTGAGGATCTTTTTTTGATGATGGTTGCATAAAGCAGAATTATGATTCTCACTGATGATTTTTGGAAAATACATTCTTCTCAAATTTTTACATAGAACCACATATATTTAATAAATATATGTATTCTGTAAAAGAAAATCCCAATTTTATTCATAAGTAGGACTTACACGCTGCAGTATGATGCTCATACATACCTTGTTTATATATGTATATATTTGCAATAGGTACAATCATGTAGATGACTCTGTGTGTAACCAATGGATTTCTCTTGCTACAGCCCAATATTTGCCAAGATGGCCAAGTACTTATCACACTAACATCTAACATTCTTTTGTCAGTTTTTTTTTCTTTCTTTTTTTTTTTTTTTGCTTATTCACTCTGTACAAAAGTAATTGAGGTCAATAATTATCACTTGTCTTCTGAAATCATTTTGTCAAAAGTTCTATGGCTTTTCGTTATTCTAGGCATTGTTTTGATTTGAATTGAAAAAACCGGATTGCCGTGATTTTAGGAGTTGCTACTTAAGAATGTTCAGGGGAACACCTTTAGTCATAGTGAATACAAGTGACGATCCTTGTTTCCTTGTTTCCCATTTCTCGTATTAGGACCATGCTGCACTAAAAGTGTTTACTATCAGATTGTGTCTGTCTCTTCTAGTTTTGTCTTGTCTTTTTAAAATTTTGTTTGTATTAAAGGGTATATGGTATGGAAGTATCGGGATACCATTCTATGTCGCTGATCTGCCACATTCAAAAACTGTAGTCAGGGAGGACCTATGTGATCATTCTACCCCTAACAGTAGAATGCCTATGGGAGAACCAAGAAGGGCTGGAATAATCATCATGTGCCCCATGAGTGGAGGGGAAAGTGTTGTATCTGTTATATTCAGTTATACTGTCACAGAAATTTAAGTCTGGAAAGCGTTGATGAATCAGGTACTTTTGACCACATGACCAAATCACTGGTATTTCTCCTGGGAAATAACTCCACATTGAAAATAAGGGAAAGAATTGTTGACTCTTAATCAAAACCATCAAATTTAAGGAATACTTACATAATTAAGAAAGTAGAAATCAAGCCGGGCGGTGGTGGCGCACGCCTTTAATCCTAGCACTTGGGAGGCAGAGGCAGGCGGATTTCTGAGTTCGAGGCCAGCCTGGTCTACAGAGTGAGTTCCAGGACAGCCCGAGCTACACAGAGAAACCCTGTCTCGAAAAACCAAAAAAAAAAAAAAAAAAAAAAAAAAAAGAAAGTAGAAATCATGTTTATTCTCACTGTGAATCAAAATTAGATGAATCTCGGTACTTTGATGGAGATAGATGGATAGATAGATAGATAGATAGATAGATAGATATCACATATGTAGGAAAATACAAATCAGTATTTTTGACCTGGATTTTAGTATTCTGATACTGTGTAGAGTTTTGGCATACACACACACACACACACACACACACACACACACACACACATACAGTTAACACTTGGGCTTCTCTCTCTCTCTCTCTCTCTCTCTCTCTCTCTCTCTCTCTCTCTCTCTCTCTCTTTCTCTCTCTCTCCTCTTACTGGAAAGAATAAAAAACAACTTTGGGATCTTTAAATGCAAAACAGCTCCAAATTATTAAAAATGTCTTCACATTATAAACGAAGCTGATTTATGTTTTAAGGTATTAGATCGCCACCACATTTCTGCCAACATTTATCCATGAGATACAGAGAATGTAATTAGTGATGCTTTTCTCCATCCAGAATACATTTTCATTTTCTCTTTCATGCACTCTAGCCAGATGAGTGGGCAGTTATTTTGAAGGTTGACAATCTGCTCCAAGTCTTGGCAAACAGACAAGTCCCCCAAGAAAGAACGAAGCGATTTGTGATCTTAGTTCAGAGTACGGAGAATACATGAGCTTTAGTAATAAACCAACACTTGAGAAAAAATTCTGGCAGTTCTATTTATTGATGTTGTAATATTGGGGAGGTTGTTGACTGTGCCTTCATCTCTCCACTTTTCATATGGGTTAGTGGACACTTCCTAGGGCTGGGCTGGTGATTGATGAGCTACTTAGCTTTGTGTCTGACAAATTTCCTGAGCCCCCAACCCATGTATTTCCCATGTCCTCTGCCCTCTTCTTTGCCACTACTCATGATCGTTTCTTTACTATACTTACTTTTCCCTGAAACAAATAGATGACTGACCGACTACCCTGACTTCTGATGGCTATGGAATCTGTAGTACCACAAGCACATCCTGTTTGGGGGCAGCATGAGTTAGCTATTCATCACTATTGGGCAAACAAGATCATCCTGGGTGTTACTAAATGGAAGAACTGTTAGGCGAAATGCTCCATCAATCCCAGATATCCCACCACAAAGCCTTGTGCCATCACTGGAATATGTTGACCTACTTACAAAATCTCTAATTCTATTCCTGATAGCCTATAATTAGGATGATCTGAAATAGCCTGAAAACACTCAGTGCCAGCATTTATCCCCAAAGGCAAGTAGCAAAACCTTCAATAAGGCCTTTCTTGAAATTTGCTTTTAAGTCAACAGATTTGTCAATATTTTAACCTGGAGAGAGACAGAAAGGAAAAAGGAAACAACAGTGATAACTACAGAGAAGTCAGAAAGAACAATGAGAAAAGGGAAAGGGAAGGGAAGGAGAGGAGAGAGAGGAGGGGACAGGGAGAGGGAAACAGTCTCAGTTTTGTATAGTTCATCAAAATGTAAAGCAAGCTCTTGCCCAAATTTATTAGCAGTTATCTCAGATATGTGCAGAAAGGTTGGGAGAGTCACTCCAAATAAAACAATCCCAATAAATAAATAAACCAAACAAATCTTTATGTCAACACGGCTTCTGCTTTTGTGTCTGGGTGTAGTATGCAAAAAAAAAAAAAAATCCCTTTGAAAGAAGCAAGCGTGAATATAACTGTATTTCAACCCCAAATGTCCCCCTACCCTCTCCTCCAGCCCTAACAAACAGAGCTTCAGAAATGCAACACCTATCAAATATTTCCTCAGAAATGCCAGATTGCTGGGATTTTAAAGAGTTCTACATTTTTTTCCTTCTCTTTTTGACATTTAGACAGATTGAGTTTGAGAGAGGAAGTGACTCTGAGTCCAGCCTGCCCTGCACCACTGTCAGAGGAAATAACTGAAGCAAAATGAAGTGATAATATACTGTAGAATATTTAACAGAAAGAGCGAAGCAGGGGAAAATGGTAATCTGAGAATATACAACAGATCCCCAAAATAGATTCAGTCTCCTTTGCCAGAGCAGATGCCAAACTACCGAGGATCATGAACTGGTAGAATTACCTTGCTCTGAGGGCTGTGTGTTGATATAGGAGTACAGACTCCCAAATAGTCAAGGGAGCTGGCTCTATTCCCTCCAGTCTCTGCTAGGCTTTGTCACAGAGCCTGCCAACTTTCCTCTCTTCGCCTCTCTGTATATTCATCAGTGAGAGAGCTAGTAAGTGACCACCATAATGGCTGCAGCATGTTGCTATGTGAGTCTTGACAGAAAAGTACAACCCTGGGCCCTTCTGTCAAAGCGTGGATGAAACGAGAAAGTTCAAGGGAGGATATTAGCAAGGCTCTTTCCATTCTGGAGAAGAGTCAAGGCGATGAGGGACATTGAGATTTCCCACCCAAGGAAAGACGTGATAAATAGGGCGGTGAAGGAAAAACACAACCCCCTTCTGGGAGTTTAATGAGAAAACGGCCACCTCCTGGGGAATGGGGAGATTGCTGGGGTGTTGTCTTAACAGCCTGCAAAAGTTGAAACATTGGCAAAACAAGCTTTCTTCATCTGCTGAAAATGTGGAGTGTGTTGTTTGTTACAGGGAACTGTGTTATTCACAAAGGAGTAGAGGCTGACACTTGAGGATGGCCGATTTTTCATTTTCTCTATGTGTATGGTTGAAAACGTTCTCTTTTCTTTACTGGAAAAGTTCCTCTTCATCTTCGTGCTGACTTTCCTTTGAATGACCCACCAAGTCTGAGGCTATCACCAAGACAGAGACGAGGGGACAGTTTCATTCTAGTTCTCTCTCCCTCTTCCATGTTTCTTCTCGAATCCTTTTCCTTCCTTTCTTCCTTCTGTCCTTTCTTTATGTCTGCAACTCAAGGATGTTCTTCAATATCTTACATCAAGGAAAAACAAAAATCGGGTCCGAAGGTTTAAATGGGGAAAAATCACAAGTGAAAGACAACAGAAGCCTGCAAAGATGTTTCCTGGATACTCATGCGATTAAGAATACACCTAAATACAATGGAGAGTTTTGCACTGAACAATTATTAGGCCCGATTTCTAGATGGTAAAAGGACAGGTCCTTAAACCCTCACTCACATTCCTCCAGGACAGTCATCAAGGAAAAGATGCTAAGTGGTGGCAAGATGATAAGGTGATACAATAAGATACTAAGATGTGTGGACATACTGCAATTGGAAGAATGGTTCACTCAAAGTTCCTATTAACATTTTTTAGTTACGACAGACATTTGTTCAATCACTGTGATTAAAAAAAAAAAATGAGGGTGGGGCTAGAGAGAAGGCTCAGCTGCTAAGGGCTCCTGCTGATTTTAGAGAGGACCCTGGTTCCATCTTCCTACAGTCACATGACAACTCACAACCACTTATACCTTTAATCCCAGGGAATATAAACCCTGTCCCTTCTGGCCTGGTGTTTTTGTGCACATGTGTGAGCAAACATTCAGACAAATATATATTCATATTAAGGAAATAAATAAATCTGAAAAGTTTTTGATACTGAAGAAGTCTTTGTGGTTAAGATCACTTCACACAAACACACACACAAACACACACACAAAGTAATAAAAGAAACTACAATTGTTTCCTCCAGAAAAGAAATATTTATAAAGATGTTAACATATTACTTCACGAAATGATTCTAGGTACATATTTAATAAGTTGAAACTATTTTTCTTTCATAATCATAAACATTTAAAAACATTAAGGAAAATTACATTGGCATATCCACTTAGAATTTACTATCAAATACATGATGTAAATTATCTCTCCTAGGTGGGTATATTAATAAATTTAAAGGCTCTTTAATATGAAATAGCCATTTTTAATAGGAGTTAAGTTAAACTATTTTTAAATTCTGAAAAATATTGAAAAATTTAAGAACTTATTGATCATTTAGTCAAACTGTTGAAAGCTCACTTTAATTCATATCAGCCTCTGCTATGTTTTCTTGTGAATTCATCACTTTAAATGCTTTATTTTAATTATAGCACATGTGCAATTTAACTATGATAATTATAATTATAGGTCTTCATTTAATATCTATAAGGTACAAGCTATTCTTTCTATATTTAATTCTTAATTTATCCATCTAATGAAGAAATCCACATTCAAACATTCCAGAAATTAAATAACCAATAAGTGCTAAAATTGAACTTGAAGTCAAGTATGGTTCACTCTAATTCTGTCCTTCCAAACTTGCCTTAATATATGGTATGTATGTAGCATTGTGTCTTCATACATTTTCTACCATAAGTAGATAAAAATATCCTAGAGAGATTTCAACACTAAAATAGCACTAAAATGGTAAACAGTGTATATTTTAACTAAAATCAAAGTCCATCACCATCATGATCATCATTGTTATTATGATTGGACTGTGGATTTAATCTTGATTTGTGTCAGAGGATGCCCGGTAGCAAAAATTGACACTATTTGCTTTGAGAACCTTAAATGTGTTATTAGTACTTTATCTTACATATTGTTATGATTTTCATTTTGATGAGGTTGTGAAGTATTGTCATGGTATTCCCTTGTGTTCTATTCTTGAGAATTAATTATATGAAAATAGAACAATTTTTCCATACAAAGGAAAGGTATGGGACAAGAGAGGCTGCCTGACAGCCTCAATTACTTTACTTCTGCATGATACATAGGGCACTATTTGAACCTGTAGCAATTTTCTGGCAAGAGCAGTATCAAAAGCATACTCCATGGATGAGAGGAAGGAGAGCAGTTCCTGCGATTATGCTGGCAATTGCCCATCTGCTTCAGAAGGTAGTGTTTAACCTGCAGGTAATCATGGGAAAATAGCTTGATGATGTGTGTCAAGCTTTTAATTTTTTTCCGGAGTGGGGGCAGGGTGGGGATGGGAGTAGTTAACCGTGCAGACTTACAGCTTCCCTACTGCACATGGCAGCAGAGGCATCTGTTCAGAAACAAACAAACAAACAAAAAAAAAAACCAAAAACCAAACCAAAACCAAAACCAAAACCAAAACCAAACAGGAAAATGGTGCCACTTGGAGAAATAAATTCAAATAAAGACTCTAAACTATAGCATTTCTTTAGCTAGATGAAGTGGTGTCAGATCAGATTTATAGCATGTCACTGTTAATAGTTAATCATTCCTTTCAGAATCAACGGATCATTCCTAATGCAACGGGATTCATTGGAAATGTTTAACTTACATGGTTTTTTTTATAGCTTATTTATATGTTACATCATATCTTGTTCATATATTTTTATGCCCTTTGAGCTTGTGTGTTTTTCATGGGTTATGGTAAAAATCTAGGTAGCAAGAAGGATGATCTTGTCTGTTAGATTTCTCCCCTCATATACAGCTTAACTAAGGTGGTGTGGCACTGGTATGGAAACCCTCTATTGCTACAGCCAAGCCAATGGATTCATAGTATAAGTTTTTCAGTTATAATGAAGAAATTTCAGGTTTAAATGTTTGGCAATTTTTTATTTGTTTGTTTGGTTTGGTTTGCTTTGGTTGGTTTGGTTGTTTGGGTTATTTTTGTTTTGTTTTGATTTGGGGTTTTTTTTGTTTTTTGTTTTTTTTTTTTTTTTTTTTTTGCTTTTTGACTCAATTGCTTTTGAAAACTCACAGAACTATGCAGTCATCTGCAATCCCTAGTTTCCCATTAGTTTCTTGTATGGACTTGAATATCTCAGAACCTGAAAAACTAGGGAATTTAGAGGCAATGACAGAACCTGAAAAACTAGGGAATTTAGAGGCAATGAATTCCGCTGTCACTTAACATTTCCAGTATCAACACATTATGTATATTAGTTTATAAAGCATTAATATTAATTTACTCAATTAGCAAATTTTATTATTGTGTGCCTCTTAATATGCAAAGAACTGTTCTGTGTTCTTATGGATACCTCAGTGGATGAAGTAAATGAATGAAATAAATGAATGAAAATAAAACACAATGTAAGAAAACAAAACTTTTCCTGATTTCATGCAGGTCACATACTAGTGGGGCACATAAGCAATTAGCAGGAAAAACTCACATAGCATCATAGACAGAAATAAATGGTAAGGGGAAATCAGGAAAGTGGAATATGCACTGAGAAGGAGGTGATGAGTTCTCAGATAGTGCGTCATTAAAGATCTTAAAGAATAACAGAAGTAAATGAGAGATCTGTATACAGAAAAATATCACAGACATGCACTGTCTGAGGTAAAAACCATTAGCTGCATTGTCTTAACGGACAGCTGGAGAACCATCACTTAGCAGATAAATGATACTGCTCCACAAGAAGGAAAAGACAAACCTAAATTCTCCAAAGAGGGGAGAGACACAAGCTGCAGAAGAGATGTGTGTGGCTGCACTCTGTAGAAGGCATGGATAGAGGACAACTAACAATATGGGTCAGGGCACTTAAAACTATCACGTAGGAAAATAAATATCTACTAACTGACTCTTCCCACTGTGAAGGATGCAGTACTTGACAGGGGTTTTACTGGTGGGCAGCTCTACTGGTGGAAGTTTATGAATGCCATGGAATTTAGCTACAAGGTACATAATAGGCATGTAATAGGTATATAAGCCACATAAAATATCATTTGTGTTATTTTATCTACAGCATTTCAGTTGCCATTCTGCAATCAGGGTTTGGATCCACAACTTTTACTAAAGGAAATTCTTCAAAATTCTGTATGTAGTGGAGAGAGTAAGAATACATTTGCTGGGACTCTCATGAGATGACTTTTGGGCTCAGCAAACACTTATAAAATGAACCACTGCTGGGTCAAGAGATGACTCCTCAGTTAAAAGCACTAGGTATTGCTATCCCAGAGGATCAAGATTTTATTCGAGCATTGACATACAACCATCTATAACTCAAGTCCTAAACATTGACTCCACTTCTCTGGCCCTCACAAAACCAGGCATGCATGTGGTACACAGACATATGCAAGCAGGCAATACAACCATACATATAATTTTTAAAAATACCTTTAGTGAACAAATATAAGCATTTATAGTTTTGAGATAAGGCAAAAACATTTTGCCCTTTCAATTTTTAAATAAGCCCAGGTAAGAATTTTATTATTTTTCTGTTTCCCAATTTCTCTTCATTGCCAAGGAATGTAAAAATTGGGAATATAGTTCAAGGAACTATTTAGGACAAAGAAAGCGAAGATCAATCAGGCTGACAATTTGGCTGTGTACTGCTGTGACTGTTCTTCTTATAGAACTATAGGGAAATTAATTTAATCTTCACATAAATCAAGGAACAAGTGATATGAGGAAGTGAACCTTATATTTTCTTTAGGTTTATCTACAGAGGAGTAAAGGGCAACACGAAAGTTCTCAATTTTTTTCTTTTGATATTATTGCTCTAAAAGCTTACCAGACATGATTTATTCTGTTGTTTCAAATACTACCCTAAATACTGCCTAGAGAAAGTCAATTAATTTTAGTCACAGTCACTTTGACGTGATTAGTTGATAAGATCACTTCCTTTTTGGCAGAAAATACTAGGAAGTATTTGAGCACTGATATTTGGAGGGAACAGGAACAAAGACAGTAAATTTTGCTGTTTTGGGTTATCCATTTTGAGAGGGTCAAGAACCTGCCTAGAGATAAGATCTGGAAACGCAAGTGATTTGTGTTTGTTTCTTTCTTTGTTTGTTTTCGTTTTTGTTTTTTGTCTCATCTGTTGAGGTGTATAACTCAGATGTACTCCTGAACAACTTCTCTTTCTTCCCTTGGACTTGATGTGCAAGGCAGTTGTCAAGAACATAACCATGAATCACGAAGCCAACCCATTGCTTCCCTCGGTTCCAAGAACATAACTTAATCCTTCTTCCATATTTAGCTGAATCAGTTTATAAAGGAAATAATGATGACAGACAAACAAATGATGGAAGCATGTGGTATGATGGTAGGCAACATAAAGAATACATCTTTCAACTTTCCTTCCCCCAGTTCCCCTAACATTATGCTTTAGGTCAGCCATCATTAATTTCCATTCAGCCTGTCTATCGACCATACTCATTTCCCCCCAATAGTTTGCTCCTATTAAGAATTCTTTAGAATCTGGCTTATGGAAAAATCTTTGAGGGATTGGAAAGCAGTGGAAAACATTCCTTTCATATACGTAAGTAATATGAGAACCAGTCTTGATGGAACTTCATGTAGGAAGCTGTGTGATCAGCCAAAAAAAAAAAAAAAAAAAAAGTGCATATCCCCAGAGGTGAAATGTCAACCCCAGAGGGCTGCAGAAAGGGCTTGACAATGAAATAAAAATTGTCGAAAGGCAAATGTGTGTGTGCATGTGTGTGAGCGTGCATGTGTGTGTGAATGTGTATGTTTGTGTGTGCATGTGTGTGTGTATGTGTGTGTCTGTATGTGTGTGTCTCTGTGTGTGTGCATATGTGTGTGCCTGTGGGGTGTGTGTGTGTTGACAACAAAACAACTTGTGTTATAGCTATATGTCTTGGGCTAAATTTGTCATGAAGTTTACCTGTTTGAGCGATCTTGCTCTTCTAAAGGTAAGGGAATTTTAAGTAAAAAAAAAATGAGCAAAGAATGTTACCAGATCATTTTTTAGGATTGCACAGATGACTCAAGAATAATACTTGCTTTAAATATTTCCCCATAAATGTATTTCAGTAAGACTGCTAAGGAATAAGGAGAATAGAATTAAAATTCCAGTTGACTCAAATTTCAGAGATGGCAGCAGTGCCTATAGTTCTGTAGTGCTTTCTTTAATAATGATTCTATGTGCTTTATTCCACGTGATGATTGCACTATCTATGTCGGAATTGTGATTATATTCACTGTTCTGCTGAAAAAATGTGGTCCAAAGCCACAAAACAAGAAAAAGGCCAAGTCAACACCACAACCAAACTGGGAGGATTACTGTACCCTCCAGCTTGTATCTTGAAGTTCGTGCCACCCAGCTCTATCCCACCTCCATCCCAACCCCTAATTTGTCATCTAAGAAACCTATCGTAATGAAGTCATGATTTCAACAGTGATGTATAGAGCTTCAAGGGTCATGAATATATTGAAATAGTAGAATTAAATAAGTTAAAGGATATATATTAAGGGGGACAGGGCCATGCAGAGTTAGTAAACTCTTTGAAACTCTAAACGTATAATAAATCAATCCAAAACTTTAATAAACATTTAGGAACCCACTTAATCAGATTTGTGCCTAATTGCATTTTAATGATCACTTTCATGATGCCATTCCTTACAGGTCACAGAATTCATTGTTAAAAGCTATTGGTGGCTTTTCCTTACCTTTCAATCCTATACATATTCTATTCTCTGCCATCCTTATCTCAGACGAATTTATTTGGCTAATATTTGTACTTGAGAGTCAATTCAGTAGTTCATTTGCATAAGACCTTTTACCCCATCGATGGTGGTCCATAGGGGAATTTGATACCACAATCTAGTTCTCTTGGTGTGGTTTTATAATCATCTATTACCTATCTCTATAGATTATTATTCTCTCTATAGATTATTCGTTTCTTTAAGGAATGAACTGTGGTGTAATCGTTTTGGGCACATAGCATAGACAACATGCTGGTGGCTGCTTAGGGTATTAATAGATACCACTGACATTTAGGGGAATAGACACACTTAGAAAGAACTTTCCTTTCAATATTTCCTGCACGGGTCTTTCATCATTAGCACAAAGCTCTAAGTATGATGCCAAAGTTGTAATTTTGCTTTACAGAAACAGGATTTATGTAGTGATTCAGTTTTTTTTTCTAGAGCCATGGCTGGCTAGTTTTACATTTAGAACTAGACTAGCGAGCACACACTTGATACTTTCATTTGTACACCATAAAATTTAAACAGATGCCATTCAAAAAGAAAAAAAAAAAGTCTTAAAAGTTCTTGTTCTTTCATTTTAAATGCAATAATGGTTAGCTTTCCCCAGGTAAATTAAATAAGAAAACAGCATGTATCAACCAAGACCATTTAATTTTTTAAAATAAACTGCTAATCTAATAAACTCTACCATATATATATAATGTTCTTCATTGACATTTCTATTGCAAAGTATAAGGAATTTCATCCCAAGATGTGCCTTGTATGAGTGCCCCTTCTCAGCCCATATTGAGTTCTGTCTTCTAGTATACTTTCATTCTCTTAATTTCAATGTGCTTTTATTCTCTGTATAATTTCCAGAATCTTTGTTAAGTTCCAGCTGAGAATTCCAAACAGAAAGGGGATAAGTTTGGCTTTAAACAAGAAAAGTTCTGTTATCTCAGAAGCATTTGCCATATGGACTATTAATAGAGACAGACACAGGAATGCTTTCTTAGAAGACTCCAGAATGTTTCCAGAGACACAGGCATGCAAATTAAAACCTCTGCAAGGGCAGGATTGATTTACTGTATGCGCTTGCCAGAGGCTTTACCAGAATATTCTGCAGTATGAATTATAAAGTGTTTTTTTAATAGCTAGAACAAGTAGGACATTATGAGCCTTGCTGTTATGTTATATACACCAAAAAGAGTAAAAGAGAGAGAAATAAGGGCATTTTTAATGTACAGTAATTTATGCCCATTGTGCCTCTTGTATTGATATAATTACACAACAGGAGAGAGGGATTTAAACTATAGGAACAAAATTCCAATGAGAGATGGAGACTAGATTTTCCCCACAAGGTATTTCAGTAGCATTCTGGATTGGCACAAGGACTCAAAAGGTCAGGGATTCATACAGCTCTCATTGTTGATTCTGAATCTGGTGTGTCTGATGCTGGCAAGTTTCCTGGGTTCTGTGAAATGGCAGTGCAGCATCATGGATTGCCAAACCCAGGAGTGGCTTCTCTACTGCTATTAGGGACAAGGTGAAGAAGAGCAAAGGATCTGTGGAAGCCTCAACGTATGTTGAGACTTTAATGGAACATTGAAGTGTGATGAGTTGCAGGAAGTTAATTCAATCACAGCTCTGTGGGAAATGTCTACCCCATCACCTGTCAGGCCTGAGAACCAAGCAAATGGTCAGTTGATCAAAGAGGGGGTCTTTACATGCTGTTCTAACCCAGATGCCTGCCATCCCCAATTGTTATGTCAAACTGCAAACTCTCACTTTCATGATCACCTTTACACAGGAATTTGAAGTTTGCCATGTAGCTTGCTTATTCCTGAACATGAATGGGATATCATAAATAACGTTTGTTGACTGGCAAAAAACATTGGAGAGTGAATTATAGGTTTTATAAGTTTAAATAATCAATTTGTAACTCAATGTATTTGAAAATCTGTGAATAAATCTCATCTTTAATGCAAGAAAGAGACTCACCTGACAAAAAGAATTTAATTGCTGTTGATCATATAATTGCACTGTATTTATAGATAGAATACTTTTAAACATGTTCGTCAAAAGTTGTAAAAAAAAATGTACAAAACAACAAAAGCCCAGAAAGTATAAATGTGTGACAAAGTATTTAGTAATATTTGAAAACTCTCAAGATTTTAATAATCTAACTGATAGTATAACATATTAATTTGGCAAAAATTGGAACTTTTAAGCTAAAGTTTTAACTCTTATTTTCTGAGCAGAAGAATATGCTCATTAGTAAATAACACTTTAAGATTAAAATGGATTGTTTTATTTTAATATCTGACAATTAGCTAATTTACTTTTTCAAAGCATACATGCAACAAAACTAAGTCATACTTGTCCATTATCAGTATCCAACTGAACTGAAACAAAAGTGTAAGTTCATGAGGGTTAGGGCTAATGAAGACACTGATGGCTGAGTTCATTCTTGAGTGCTAAATACCTGTTATTAGTACTTTTCAATACTGGGGACCTTCTTCATGTAAACATTTGGTCAGAATCCTCTTCTGTAACTCACCTATTACTTTGAACAACAATGGACCATGGACGATTCCAACACCTGTCAATTCATCTACTTTCTAAATATCTATTACACTTGAATTTTCTTTCCTTTTGGCTGATGAGTGCTTACAGCTGTTGATCTTTAAGGTTACAGCTGGCTTACGATGAAGTAGACTTTGCAAAATGAAAATATATCTTGCCTCTTCTCCTGTTGCAGGGATATTAGTGGACACAGGGGCAGGGAAAGGTAGTCAGCTCTGTCTAGGCGTCTGGTTAGTGTTTTTACATTCTGGCTTGGATATAATTCTTTATGTGGCTAATTTAAGTTTACAGACACTAAATAAT
Organism: Mastomys natalensis; assembly: GCA_021653895.1. Taxonomy (NCBI): domain Eukaryota; kingdom Metazoa; phylum Chordata; class Mammalia; order Rodentia; family Muridae; genus Mastomys; species Mastomys natalensis. The sequence continues at coordinate 844,555 of JAJTUV010000040.1, read as the reverse complement.
ATCATGCTTTCAGCCAAATTCCCAAGGATTTACACATGTGGCCAAACTATATTTCTGTCTCTAGATTTTGTAAAAAGAGTATAAGTGTGTATTTGAAATAAGAACCTTTCAAAATTTAGATAAGTAAGTGGTGTCATGTCTGATTGCCAGAGTTCCCCAGGAATGAATCGGAGTGAGTTTGTATACAACTCTTTTAGAAGGGACAGTGGCACAGCTCGCTATGGCAGTAAAGTAACTCTAACTTGAGTATGCAAATTGAAACTAAGAGGCATTCTTTTCCCTTAAATAAACCAGAGAATCATTAGAAGTTCTGAGTCAAAGCTTTAAAAAAAATAAAAAAATCCCATGTCTGTCTGTCAAAAACTGCTTCCTAAAATGATGTCACTGTTTCTTCACATGTAAATCTATGAAAGCTAGAGACCGGGCGCCTGAGAGTTTAAACAATTAATAATACCTGCAATCACAGCCTGTCATGTCAAAAGTCATCTGCTTTCCTCATTTTATCTCCTCATCAGTTCAGCTACCTAACAATTGTTGAAAGCAGTAAGAAGAGCAAATTAAAATGAGTCTACACCTCTGTGTTTGCCAGATAAGCCACACATTAAACGCCATCTTAAGAAATGAAAAAAAAAAAAAGCCAGTCTATGAAAGTAAAGTCAGGCCTGGATGATGAATATTTCCACTTTAAGTTATGTTTATGTCATAAAATTTTTATTTGGCACCATGTAGATTGTCAGAAGTTTTTTGCTTGTACTTAATTTATCGCCTCAGCCACAATGGCCTGGCTTAGCTGTGACATGGGTCTGGGACGGTAACAGAATGGAAGGAAGGATGAAAGAGGGGAAATCATAAAGCAGCATATTGGATACCTTAAATCTCTGCAATTTGTGGTTTTAAAAAGTTAGTGAAAGAGTGTAAAGAACAAAAACTAGAGACAGGGAAGGCTTTGTGACAGCGAGCTCCAGTCCAAAATTGTGAAGGGAACTAGAAAAACCTGAAGAGAAACCATAAAACATATAGCATAATTCCTAAACTATTTTGAAAAACCACACTTTTTGAGAACTGAAAAAGAAATGTCTGCAAAGTCGAGCTAAGAGCATTTGGCTATAAGATAACTCAAGCTGTGCTATCAATATTCTTAGCAGTTAGCTACCAAGGTCTTTGTCTAAACACAAAGCTCAGACTGCTGGATATAAAGAGTCTATAGCGATGCAGAACAACCAATTTATGATATCACTACCATTAAATATAGGTCATTATTTTAGACAATTTCTTTAGTCTTCATAGTTATTACAGATATCGTCATGTTTCCCTAGTGAGCATATGTTAACTCTTAATGTGCCGGATACATTTCTATTTAAACCTTATATTTTAAAAAGACATAGAAAAATCTGGAACTCTATTTCATGTAAGAAAGCATATGGCTTGAAACTAAATATAGTTTGAACATATGAAGCATATTAAATTAATTATTATAATTTAAGTGATTTGAAAAATGTCTTCGGTTTTTATGACATATGCTTCTAATGATTCACATTACCTGTAGGCACTTCAAAAGCGCTGGGATTCTGACTCTCTTCAGTAATTAGGGGGTCAGATGATATGCTGGCTACATTAGAGAAAAGAGCCTTGTGAAAGTGGGCCATGTACCAAAATAATACCCTTCAAGACAGATGAGAACTGAGCCACAAAATGAGCAGCAATTGTACCGTTTTTGAATGTCACATTTCAATGCTATGAAGAGATGCCAGGTCTGGATCTAAAACTCAGTGTACTATTTATACCTGAAAGTCCACGTGTTGTACATCATGGGAAGATCTCATTTCGACCTTGTGAAGTATTATCCATCAAACTTGATTTTACATATCACCATGTCCAAGAATCCTAATTGGGACCATGAAGTCTAAGCATCCACTTAGTAATTTCATCCATCAGTCATTTACAAATATAATCTCAGCATCTACAGCCAGGGGTGGCTTCCTGACTACAGCCAGGACTATGCTGAAGAGAGTTTACTGTTCTCTTAGATTTTACATTACATAGAACTGACAGATCATGGAGAAAAGAGTAAAAAGGAACAAATCCAAGCAAGGAAGGACACATCACAAAAGGGATTGAGAAGGTGATTGCTGAGGTAGACATAAATTTTTTTAGTATGGATCATCCAAGGAAGCCATTCCAGGGAGATGGCATTTTGCTGATACCATATGGGAGGAAAAAAGAAAAAACACAGTGCTCTTCAACTTTTCTCTTTATGGAACACTTACTTATGAGTCTCAAGCTGAAAATGAGTTCTTCAAGAGAGAGAGAAGGGGCTCTTGACTGAGGTTAAGTACATGGAGAAAAGAGAAAGACATGAAATGATGGGTTTAGTATAGGATCCTGTAGAAGTCCTTAAGCTATGGTCAAGCATAAATTATTATGTTTAGTCTAAAATAATAATAACACTAACCATCAAAGACTAGTAATAGAGAAAGACAACTTCTGGGCAATTACTATGTGCTAGTCAATGCTTTAAGTACCACAGCCAACCCTTACTCTTCCTTATCCCTGTCCTCACTTCATCCCCATAAACACAGAGAAAGGAAGGAACTTCTGCAAAATCATAAACCCAGTAAGAATTCAGTGATCCACTGATAAACACAGTACCTTTTATATTGGACGTGAATTGCAAATACCCATATGAAAATTTTCATTATGCTTATGTATTAATTTGTGTCTTCCTTGTGCATGCAAGAGTCAGAAAGGCAGAGAAAGAGGGAAAGAGCATTTGAGCATCATAGTACATTTATGGAAGTCTGAGGACAGCTTGCAGTAGGGTTTTTTCTTTTTCTATCATACAGATCCTAGGAGTCAAATTCAGGCTGTTACTTGACAGCAAAAGCCTACACCTACTGGGCCATCTCATCAGCCCTGCATTATGATACTTCTTAAACTTCTGATTTATTTCATGCTCTCAAATATGTTTTATACAGCTAACCTGCTGTTTTATTTGTTCTCTTTGCCTGACAATATATTTTTTTATAGGACATGCCATGTGGCAGACAGTAAGGAAAAGGGAGAAAGACACAAGATCAGAAAGTATTGTTCTTGCTTGACAGGCCATGCAAAGAAGAGGTCAGGAACAACACTCCTGATTGATGCGTCTGATCTTCTATGCTCAAACAAATTATTTGGTCATATATTTGCCTGCTGATAGCATACAGATGACAGTATCTCATATAGGCATTTCATTCACCCATTCATTCATTCCACAACTATTCACTGTGTTCCATTTCTCTTGTCTATGAAATGAAACTGAAAACAACAACAAAAACCCTGTGCATCCCATTGGACAGACATGGTATAAACAAGACGAATATGTAGTAAATGACCAAGTATGTTTGTGTAAGTGCAACTGAAAAGAAAAGGAGTAAGAAAAACCAGGATGTGTCACTGCTGTTCTTGTATATGGGGGACCTAGTACATATTTTACCTCTGGGATGGCATGTGAGAAAGAGGTTTTAGGAAGGAGAGGGAAACCAAAAAACATCGAGGCAAACAATGAGTTGGGAATCAATCAATCAATTGACACTGTGTTTCATAAAATCACCCAGGACCCTGTGTTCAAAAGTAGACAATAATTGAGAAAATAGAATACAGAGAAGCACTAGAGAAAGCCAGTGGGATACCCAGGCAAGAGATTCTGAAAGTAAAACATATTAGAAGCTGGGACTAGAATAACTACATTCTAGTCATGCTTTGAAAGTAACACAGGTAGGATTCACTGACAAGTCAGATGGAGGATGGGAAAGAGAGCAGTCCAGGAAAATGTCAGTCTCTGGTTACTGTGAGGAACTTAGAAACTTGTAGCCTATAAAGTGTCGCTGACTGAAGTGAGCGGGGAGACTTGTGCTGGAGCATTGGTAGCTGGTAGAAATTTCACTGTTCATCACAATGTCTTCCCCATGAGCTGGCCGTGAGTTCCTTCCATCGACATGATGCTTGCTCATGAGCAATAAGAGAGCTGTGAAGCCGATTATACGTCCCCCCGCCCCCCCACACACACACAAAAAATATTCCTCTCAAACTCATTCGGTAAAGATTTGAGGCAAGAAGTCTATGCCTGGTACCCACGTAGAGTAGGTCACTGTTGCTTAATTTTCATACAGAAAGGGATATAGAGATATTCCTAAAGCACCACAATAAGAACTGGATGCTTACAAAGAACAGTGTAACAATATGTTCATGTCTCAGAACGGGAAAGGTTTTAGAGAAGTTACTAGGATAGGACAAAGGAAAACTTCCCCAGGAAAAAAACTAGGAGACTGATGGATCTAGCTCTCCTGCTTCGGAGAATAGGCTAAACTAATACTGAATTAACAATTTCTAATAATAAAGTCATTAGCCTGGAGAAATAACATTAAATATTTACACGAAGTAAAATTTACATTATCCTTTGGGTTAGGAAATAATTAGACAAATGACCAAACAAATCGGGACATAAACATTTTATTTCATATCTTACATGGTTTTACAACCACGACGAAGCTAATGTTATTCTCTGCCTTTTTTTCTTTAGTTTTACTGTTCCCAAATGGAGATCTTAAATCTTGGTTTTATATTCAAAATAACCTAAAAATACCACTTTTATAAAAACAGAACTGTTTGATGTTACCATTGCTGTGAGTATTCTCGTATTACTTGGCCATACATATGCACTTAAAGAACGCTTTTAATACTGGAACGTTTATCTGTGACTTCCATCCATATGTTTAATAAGGTGTCAATTCATGAAAACATTATATGACTTAGGGAAGAGAAACCTCAAAAGAAAGAAAGAGGAAACAAAGAAAGAAATTAAAAGAAAGAATGAATGAAAGAACAAAAGAAAGAAAGGAAATGACATACTTTGCAGTATCAAACTAATGGTGATAGAGTGAGATTATTTTAATTAGGTTCTTTTAAATCCTTTAAAATTATAAAACTATAAATTATTTAAAAAATTAAAATTATAAAATTATAAATTATAAAACTATAAAGTTTATAATGAAGTTATTGACAGGAAAATACTGCTATAAAGTTGTAAGTCCACCTGCTCACACGTGGCACTCACGGTATGGAAATGGCTTAATATTTTGGAATCAAGTGTTGCTTTCTGCTGAAAGGTAGGTCCCTCAAATCTTGCATTTTCATGCCTGATTATGTTTCTGCTTCAATTCTATGTACTGATCAAGGTGCTTGACTGAGCTTTCTTTAACTAGGACACATGCATCGTCTCAAACGAGTTTTGCATAAAATGTGAATATGAACATAACTAAGAGAATTATTTGAATCCCAAATACATAAGTGACTATTACCTTCTGTCTTTCATTTAGCTGTAATGCAATAATATTTAAAAGCATATCACATGTGTCTGAATTACTGAAGAATATTTTTTCAACTTCGATTTACATATATTTCACTTAAAACTAGCCATGTAAAATTGTCTTTCATGTTCACTGTTTCAACTTTAAGGCTTTTCTTTTTAATCAGAGGAAAATCAAGTTGGTGAAATACAGTTATGATTTTCCCCAATTCTGTTACCTTGAGGCAATGCTGTCTTCTACATTTGTTGCATCCTCTACAAAGGGCGACAACTATAAAGGGATGTGAGGTGTTCAAGTATGCTCCTAAAATCGACAGATTAGAGATCCTGGACATTCCACAGAACTCACATATTCAAAGCACTTCGAGAACTTCCATGCTTTCCTGTTACATGATTTATGTTTCAAAGAACAATAATTCTACACTGAGTTAAACACCTTAGGAAAGATTGACATTTGAGAATGAATGTTTGAATCATTTGAATAGTACTTAAGTGTAAGAAAATATGTCGATCCCCGTTCAAGATTAGTTACCAAAACAGTTCCATTAATTTCTTTCTTAAATATTTCTTAAAATGCAAAAATTACTGTTGGACTGAGACTAACTGTGGAAAACTTTTAGACGAGAGAGAAAATTATTCAGAATATTGAAAGCCATAAATTTTTTTTTTTTTTTAAATCACAATCTGTGGCTCAGCTACACAACATCCCCAGAATCGAGAAAGCTTGAGTGCAAACTTCAGATCCTAATGTGAATTACCAGGCAGATTGAAACAGGACATGAGTTTCTTCCAGAATAAGCTTAATCTTACTATTTTTTCATCATTTGTCTTCTGCCTTAAAAAACATTTTATGATTTGGAAACTTTTGTAGCTAACATTAGAAATCCCAGACCATTTTCCTCTAACGCTCCAGAACTACCTTTTTTTTTTTTTTTACATGAATAGCTTCAACTAACTTTCATACTCTTTTCGTTACATGACTTTTTTTCTCATTAAGAGAAAAGCGAATAACATTTTCCACAGCAGGCATATTAATACTATTAGTATTCCAATACAGCAGCAACAACAAATGAACTAATAGTTTCTTTAAAAGAAAAACAAAAAGAAAAAAAAAAAAAAACCCAACCAACTAACCCGAAACCCCAAACAGTATTTTCAGTATAGTGGTCTTGATGACATGTTTATATAATTAGCTTTCAGATTTTGATGTCATCACTTATGAAAAATCACAAGTACATTCCAACCCTTGCATTTACCTGGAAGTGGGGATGCTGTTGGGACATTTCATCCCTAATGTTAATTAGAAAATGAGGGCTGGTTAGTCCCTCCTCTGCTGAAATAACTTTTGGCGACAGTGAGTTAAACATATCTAAAAGTAATATATTTTTATTATTGTTTTTGTTTTGTTTCATTTTGTTGTTCATGAGAAAACAGAGGGGCAGAAGGAAAAGCATTAGACTCTTTAAGTGTCTTTGGGAGATTAAAGCTGGATTAGGAAATGATCACTTTATTAAAATAGTCCCACTTCTGACTGATAGTCAGAATCTACAAAAAACAGACAGACAGACAGACAAACAAATGAAGAACAGCTATTTCAAGTTAGAAAACTGGACACAAATTTACACTTTGAAAGACAGGAGAGTTTGTTTGAGGCCAAAATGAGAAACCTCATTTGAGATGAAAATAAATAAATTGTGCCTTTGATATTACCCTCTCGACTAACCTATTCACCAGCGACTGGCTGAGTGGTGTATCAGTGAGGTATCACGCGCTACTTTGCCTTCATGAAGATGCACAGAGAAGCAAGCTTTGCTCTTGGTGGATCTCAAGCTGCATCTCAGCACATGAAGGCATTATTCAGACATGCGTAGGGATTGCCATTTGGACAAAAATGGCTTTTGAGAAGAAAAAGAAATTAAGCCCCTCTGTAGAAGGTAATGGCTCTGTTGGAGAACAGCAAGTTTGCTCTGATGTACACTGCCCGCTACCATTGTTGTGTATACCCACCCGATAGAGTGTCAAAACAACAGCAAGAAAATGGTGAGAAAACAGCTTTGGAAGAAAGATATTGCTTGAAGTAAAAATTAAACAAAAGATGAAAAAGCACCTGCAATTGATTGACAGAAATTATGGAAATGATTTTTGATTCAAGTAATAATGATTGTCATAGACAAATCATTTGGGGAAGATTTAAAAGCAAATGACTTGGGAAACGGGGAAGGTTGTGGAGGCCGCTCACATTGCCAGTCTGACTTGTAACTGTGCAAAGAAATCCTTAGTCACAGAGTTTCTAAAAATGGGAATATATGCAAGCAGAGAAACTCCTCTCAGGACTCTGCTTGCTGCATAGCTCATCTCATAATTGCCTTTTCAAGGAAACAAGGACACTCAGCAAAGGTAGTTTTCCTATAGACTGTGGGGCTGCCGAGTTACAGAAGACTGCACTGTGTCAAAGCCAGAGGATCTACTGCAGCTAGAATCAAGGAGAGCGGCATGACTGATTGGCTTCCAATTTTCAGAAGAAGATGGCAGCAATTCTGACCTAATTCTCAAACCTTATTCAAAAAATATCTCAAAACAAGCAAAGGCTTTTCAACTTTACTTTTTGCTTCCTACAAAGGGGTTGTAATTTACTTCAAGTTTTGAGGTGTTTGTTACCTTTGTCATGTTGCAAACCTTTCTAACGTGACTAAAAAATAAATGGGAATAACTTAGGCTCTAGGCTCAGGCTTCTGTGATCATCTGTCAAGAGGAGAGCACATTAGGCCCTATAGTACATCGATCAGTTTTGTCCCTGTTTAGTATAAGGAGTGAAAAATTCAGACTTTATTAAGACAATATTCATTAACAAACACAGCTGATAATAAGATGCATCTGTGTCTTTGTTCATGTTGCAAATAAATGAGGAGTGTGAAATTCCTCTTCTCCGTTTCTTGCACACACACACACAAACCACATGTACGTGTCTGTCTTTCTCACAATTTTACACCCAAGTGGAATAATCACTGTTTACACACCCAATATGAAATTTAACAGGTAGATAATGTATTTAAAGAACAACTTTCAATTGACATCTTACACTATTATATTTATTAAACTTAAATATTAAACTTAAAAGACCCCAAATGATAGAAGAGACATGCTTCAGGGGGAGTTTGCCCAGAGCACATACATGAGTCAATAAGAAACAGGCTGCTTTGATGTGTTTTGGCTATCACAAGCCAAGTCGCTATTAATTATAGGTTGCTTTGCCTTTCGACACATAATTTACCTTTATTAAACTTAAAATATATTTTACATCATGATTATACCAGAGCCAGGCTGGCTGACGATTCTTCCTTTCTGCCTCACATGATGACAGTAAGTGCTATTACAAAACCCAATGTATACTTGAGTGAAGGTGATCCCTAAAGTCACATTTAGCAGTACCTCTGAGAATGATCTCTGGGAGGTAAAAATGAAACTCAAAAAATAAAAAACCTCTCCATTCAACTTCCCATTTCACTTGAGATCAGAAGAAGCTCCTTTGCCCTCTTTTTCATGGAAAACCTAATATTCTAATGTAAGTATTGCCATTAACCCAAGTGTGGCGTTCATAGGGCTGGGTTTTACTAACCAAATTGCTTTCAAAACTTGGTTAACTAATTCAGTCCTTACTGAAAACCTACAGCAAGCAATTGGGTCACAAATACCAGTATAAAAACATCTTCAGGATTTCTAGTGAATAGATGAAAGATTCATATCTGAAAAAAGATTTTTTTTCCCAGTTTTCCCTTGTGCCTTTCCAGCAAAGCCAGGAGCATGTAGGGCATAGAAACATCAAGCAAAGATTTGCCAAACACAAATAATTTTTAATATTAAAAATCAAATCCACGGGCTAAGTACATTTTGTGTCCAGTTTACTTAAATCAGAAAATAAAGGCTCAGAGAGTATTTAACTTTCCGGTTGAACAGTTGAGTTTTAAGTTGTATAATACAAGAAAACAGGCTTTGGGATCTGGCACATTGCAAAACATAATTAAATAAATATTAAAATAGAAAGCACAGCATTTTGTTTATTTCATTGTTATTAGGTTTGTGACCACTTAATTCACTAAGTGTGATGTGTAAAAATGAAAAGTAAGCCACCCATCTGTGAGAATTATGCGTGCCATAAGCACAGAGAAATTGCCATTGGAAAAGCACAAGACTCTCCCGTTTCCTAACCCCCTTATTTTAATAGTCTAAACGTTCTTACAGATATCAAAATTGCTTTAAATGACACAAGTTTTCTACTGAGGAAGAAAAGTTAATTTAATACATTCCAGCTCTTTTCATTTATTATGGATATAATTCGAATGCAGTAATTGCAATTAACATAATTAAGGGTTATACTTCCGTTTCAAGAAAGCCAGCCATGTTAGAATGTGAGCGACTCAAAGACTGCAGAAGCTGCTTCCAAAAGCCAACGAGTCCTACACTTCTTTCCAGAAGTCTGTGCAGAATCAATGGCGTTTATGGTTGTCTCAGACAAAGGATCAAAAGCATGGCTTTACTATAGAGGATGTGACTGATGGTCCCCTTGTTCTGCTGGTGCGAAAGCTCAAAGTAAGGGCCAGGACGACAGACAGGCTCTGACCTGTCCTATTAACAAACTGCTTTTTCTCAGAGACACAAACTGTCTTGTTCCCCCGTCCACGCTAAGCATGGTCCTTGTCAGGGAACAATCTCCCCTCTAAAACCTCCTGCTTCTTACAGCTTCATTATTTAGGATCAACTAGGCCACTAGATGCATTAACCTGACCCTAGAAAGCAAACCTGTTACTCTGTTCAAATATTCAATTGACCTTCAGAAGTAAATATTTCCCCCGTACCTCCCGACCACTCATTTTCTCTTATATTGGTAATTGCTAATGCTTTGAAAAGTCCCCTGATAGTTTGCAAGCAGCATTAAAGTAAACAACCCCTGACTGCATAATTTTAGCCTTATTGACTGCTGCCCTGATAGACAGAGATACAAACACGTGACCCAACAGACTCAGTACTGTGCTGCCTATGTGCTCTTGCTTGACAGCAAGACAAGCAACACAAATTTGAGACGGGCTTGGGAACCTGGGGCTTTTATATTAACAGAGCTATTCTTTTCGGTTCTTTTATTTTTCTCCCTTTCTGGCACACTCAAAATACCTACTTCGAGAGAATGGAGCAGGAATGATTAGTCTATCTATTCCCTACTTTAATCAGTATAATAATTAATTTGAAATTTGAAAATACAGGTCACAGCAGTTTCTTTGGCTTAAGCATTACTGTCTATATAACTTACATGCAGATAATCCTGGAAAAACTACGACCTACAAGAAGTACTTTATTGGCCAGCAAACATATCTTGTCATAAGGTATTTTAGGTTCTATTTACAATCTGTTGAGCTTAGCATCACTCAACTAAATGGCTTGCCTTACAAAAATAATGTAAATGAGCTTGAAGTCAAGCAATTGCTTTGCCTGCTTTTTTTTTTTAAAGTTGAGGTGGTAGGGCAGAGAAAGGGAGATGAATACTTACAAGCCAGCTGCGATACTTTATACTATAGAAGAAAGGGAGGGGGTGGGTGTCGTTAGGTTTACAACATTAGTAGCCCATTCTGAGAGAATGTCTTTTCGAAGAAAACACAAACACACCGCCTATGAATCCCTTCTAATTTCAAAGGCTGGAAATGGTGGTAACAGAGAAAGTGGTTCGCTGACTCCATTTATAAACAGACATCTTCCTACGTGGACGTGTGCGATCCTGCTGACATTAATGGGGATGACACACGGGGCGGCAAGGGGAGAAGAGCCCCTTTCGTTTCTTCTCACTCACATTACTCCAGATTCCATTTTACAGCTTCAAATTAATGCTGGGTGGAAAACGCACCCTGCAGATTGATAATGAAAACCTAAGATTTACCAAGTGAGCAGGCTGCCTCCCTGGCACCTTCCTGTGATGTGTGAACCCCAAACGACAAGTGGAAAGGATCTTGATTTTACCTTTTCTTCCCATTCTTTCTCTTCCCTCCATTACCCGCTCTATTTAAAAACCTCTTCATGCTTGTAAAGTTCCTTTTCCTGGTTCATGTAAAAGAGTAATAAAATCATTATAGTTTTCCTTCGCCAAAAGGCACTTTAGAGACTAATCTTAATTTAGATCCAGACACTGCTAAGTCAAATACATCAGTGTTGGGAAAACGAATTAGAAGGGGGGTCATTTTTCTTACTATTTTTTTAAAAGGTGTTGCAGATTGAAAATGCCTTAGGAATCATTCCTTCACGCTATGGCTACATTACAAAACCATAACTCTCCTCCTTTGACATTTGGGTTTTCAGTGGTGATTTTCCTTAAGACATCTGCATCAAGATTTTTTTTTTCACTCATTGCTCCATAGTGGAAGCTGAGAGTCATTTACTGAAGTGAAAAAAACAAAGAAATCAAATCATCAAAATTACTTTGCTAAAGACAGATCTCTGCAGATAGAAAGAACTCCAAAATGCACACTCTTCAAAATGTCCGTTAGAAAATATTTTCACACAGTCAACACCGTCTTACAGAAATATGGAGTCTAGAATGAGTCTGCCAAGTCAAAGACTTTTCAAGGCTTTATTGACATGCTTCATCTCAAAAAGAAAAGAAATAATCTGTTAGTTTCTAAATTTTAGTTCTCAAGGAAAACTGCTAAGACCTTGAATTTGGAAACTACAACTGGCATTTGTAGATAAAACAAAACAAAAAACAAAACCAAACAAACAACAAAACCAAGATCTATTTTCAATCACTAAAATACTGTGATGTCTGTGAACTCTCAGACCTAGGTAATGAAGTGTAAACTCTGATGTTTTACGTTAGACTCATCAAACTCTACAAAATATAAGAAAGAAAAAAAAAAAAAACTTCAGTTGCTAGTAAAGAGTAGAAACTTAAACACGTGCTCTTCCTAGTTGGGCATATAATAAAGAAAGATAGTGCTGAACTGAGCTATTGATTGAGTTACAACTGAGCCCATTTATCCAGCAAGATAGAGGAATGTTTACGGATGTCCTCAGTACCCTAACGTAAGCCTGCTGCTTCTTCTTGTCTCCCCTCCTGGGGATGGCTTTGGGACGCTCATTTCCAACAGCTGTAAGGACCCTCTAACAACTTCCAGTGAAGCATTGTGCAGATTCTTTGTTGATGAACAGTCTATTTTATACTCTGCTAGGTCACCCACTTTGGAGGCGGTTGTCATCACTCTGACTACACAGTATGAAAAGTTGCCAAGAGCATTTCACTACTCTACAGATGCACTTGTCATGAACAAAATATGTGATTAAGTTCCATTTTCGCCAAAAGAATTTTATTTCATTCTCTACTTGGGAAAAAGAATGGGAGGAGGAAAAAGTAACTACATTTTGGTCATTCTTTTTCTTTTTAATCCTTCCACACACCTGAAGTTATATAAAATAAGTATCTGGATTACACTGGATGAAATCACACTTAAAGGCATTATCTGTTTATAAAACAGATATCTTCTGTCAGAATTCAACTGTATGATCCCAAATTCATGGACAGGGTCTTGTTTCTAGATTTAGATTTAGCCATGATTGTAGCAAATTGCATATTTCAAGTAGGCTGTTACTTTATTTTTCCATGTCCTTTACTGAAAGGTATAGTTAACATAACTCATCAAGAGATGGGTTCAAAGTCTTCTATTATTGGACCTTAGTGGGTTTCTGGGGCCATTAATACTAGCAGCTTATGATAGAATAACACTATTTTTCTTCAGTGACTAATGAAGCCTTCAGCTGCAAGGTAAGCAAGCAATCATCCCATCAGGAGACCTCCAAGGTCAGAAGCATATGTAAAGAGACCACATTGAAATAAGACATTAGAAAAAGATGCCAGGACCATCCACAGATCATTATCCACTTTCTTCCCACGTCCTGAGCTAAATGAGAGACTCTCAGCAAGGACTACCCAACTGAGAGTTCAGCTTGAACTACAAACCCCTTGAGAGATCTCAGGATTGTTTGTACGTCTACATCTCTAAATTCTTGCATGACTTGTTGCATAGAATAAGATAACTATAGCAATGGTAGATGTTTATATTATTTAGTTCTTATAATCTTGTCATTGTAGAGTCATATACTGAGGACCATAGAGAGGCAGAAAAACATGTGACTCTTATCTGTTTTGTTGTCATTCTTTTGTTTGAGAAGAAAGAAAAAAAGCACTAGGATAGACCTCGGTCTCATCAAACGTATAATCAACAACAAAAAATTAATTTTAATTCTATATCTGAGGTATTTATAGTTTGACCTGTAAAGGAAAATAGGAGTAAATGGTCTAAAAAAAAACTTACATAGTATTAGTTTTCTAAAAAAATTTACTTTTAGGTAAATAGATTAAAATGATTTTCAGAAAGATATCCTGTGAATTTCTATCTTTTCTAGGCTTGTTTGCAGTTGATGTATGACTTGGAAAACATGCCTTTATTATCCTAAGAATCCCAGCCTCACAAGTTAGAGAGATGACAGAGTTCATTTCTTAATCAAAATACTATTTAAATTCTTCGAAATGACTATTCTACAAATGGCTGTCAATTTTTTGATTTAGTAGTTTAAGTATATGAAGGAAGTTAAGTATTTCATGAGTTTAATAATCTTTGTATTTCCCAAAGATCATATTAGAATGATGACTGACTATTTTCCTTATCTTCATTTGGCATAGCCTGCTCTCCCATGTCTATCCCGATTTGACCAGTGGAAATGCTGCATTCTTCCAGTTGCCCAGAGAGGCCTTTAATACAACCCAAGAGTGATGGGTGCAATTTGATCATGGGGTCAGTTTCAGCAGAAAAAAAGGGGAGACAGAAATTGATTTTCCAGATGGCAAGCAACTGTCTACAACTGTGAGGTACCATGTCCTCCACAAGCAATGCACATGGCTCTAGTAACCAAATGTTTAAATTAGGAGATAATTAACTTTTGTCATACCTCATAGAGACCAGTTTGCTTTACTGTTGCATCTTTTCCATTGTTCAGCCATTGGATTTTCACAATGGGAAAAGCAAAAGAATCTGTTGAAGCACAACTCAAGAATATCACAGGGCCTCCTGTTACACAGCAAATCAGTGAATTCATAGGCATGATACAGAGGTTTCAAATTGTTGGGGATAATTAGTTCTGAGTACCATGAAGAAATAGACTTGGTGTGTTACCATATGAGTGGAAGATTGTTTCTGGAGTCCAGAGTACTTATTAGTGAAATTTCTATCTTGAGGGATAATAGGAATAGAGCATGTGCAAATGAAGACCCTTGGGAAATGCTGATCAATCAATAGAGCCACATAGCCCAGCCAATGTATAAATTGGAGGTGAAAAACAAGTCTCTAGAACTGACATAAAGAAAGATGGTAATCATTAGCGTTTCAGGTTAAAGTAAAGCAATAAGGGAGTGTGGCATAGCTTACTAATCTTCAAGTTAGTTAGGAATTGACACTTTCCACCATTTTCCTGGAATGTTCTTGTGTGTCTGACTCAGGAGAAGGCCTCATCCTTATATCAGCACTGATATCCTGAAGAGTAAAAACATATCTATGTGGTAGCAATTTTTCTCAACATGGCACAAATCTAGACATATCTAAAAGAAGAGAATCGTAACTGAGAAAATGAATTCGTAATACAGCCTGTAACATGATTGATGACAGAGCCCAGCTTACGGTCGGCAGTGCCAAGCCTGGGCAGGATGTCCTGGTTTGGATTTAAACAGATTGAGTAAACCACAGGGAGAAACCCAGTAGGCAGTGTTCCTCCATGCCCTCTGCTTCAGTTCTGGCCTTTGGTCTTTTCCCTGACTTCTGTCAGCATTAGAGCAATACCTGAGAGGTGTAAAAATAAACAAAACCTCTCCTCCCCAAGTTGTGTTTGGTCACGGTGTTTTATCACAACAGCAAACACCGAACCAACAAACTGGGTGAGGTGTAGGCTATATTGGGTGCAGTTTGTAAGCCCTCCTTCTTTGAACTGGTAAAGCTTGTTCCTTGGGACTTGGAGATCTGCTTAGTCACTATTTCTGGCCATTGCCACTATTGCCTCAAAAACTAAGGTTTCTAAATTTTTCACCTTCTTTAAAGACTGTGAGCTTCAACAAGGTTTTTATTGTATCCACTACAGTGGGGTTCCAGAAGCACTGATCACCACAGCGAAAACAATTAGATTTTCAGTCTATCTCTCCAGTGACAACCCAGAGGGTTTGATAAATTCCAGCCAGAAATGCACAGCACTTAAACGCTCTGTGAGATAACTTCTAACTCAATAACAATAAGATGGGAGAAAGCCCCAAGACTATCGTGCTTAATCTCATTCGCAAACTGTTCTTTGTACTTCTCTGAAGACACCAATGATTATGTATTGTGATGGGCTGCTTTGCACAATAGCACCTTGGTCTTCGGTGTTTTCTGCCTTTATTCTCATGCTCTATGACTCTTGTTATCTAAGGGTTACAAAACCTATAAAAACTAGCAATCTTTCTTCTCTGAATTATCTAGTCCACTCATACAATTGCTGTACTAGTATATCTCCCCCATTCCAGGGAACATATATCTAATAAGAAATCTCAAGTCATAATAAATTTATAATTAATGTCACAGATTATTTATATGGAACTTTTATTTAAAAATAAGCACTTTCCCCATGTTACTTTGTTTCTATTCTTCCTTTTAATATATAAATTTATCACAATCTATTGTCTTCATGTTAAACTGAATCTACCAATCTAGTCTGTAAAATAACTAGATTTTTGTCTTTCAAACCTTCAGTATGCTTCCCTCGGAGTCAAATATACTTATAAAAGATAGAAAAAGATTTAAGCCAATCCTCTCAGTCAAATGACTAGTAAAAATCACTGGGTAGGACAGAGCAAAATCCAGACTTCTATCACATGTCACACATGTCACAGACTGATACTGACTCCAGCCAAGAATATTCCCTGTAGCCTTTTGATCAATTATGAATCTACTAAGGTGAACTGATATTGCTTTTATCTTTAAGAATTGTTATTTTATAATACTATTCCATCTTCTAGTCTATAACTGTAAATAAAAGTACATGGTTAGTTGGGTTTTTTTGTTTTTGCTTTTTGTTTTATTTTGTTTTGTTTTGACATATACAAGTACTTTAAAACTCAGAAACTACTGAAGATTTTGGTTTTAGGTCAAATTTATTCCTTAGGAAAACTTGAGGAATGTAAAAAGGTCCAGATTAGTATCTTTAAATGCGCACATTTCTTTTTTTTTTTTTTTTTTCGTTTATTTCGTTAAAGTCATTTTATTTTATTTTATTTTATTTTATTTTTTAATTGGAACTTTTATTTATATTTCAGGTGTTTTCCCCTTACCCCCTTTCCCCCCCCTCCCAGGAACTCCCTATCCCTTCCCCCCTCCTCCTGCCTCTATGATGGTGTACCCACAACCACCCTCCCCTGTACCTCACCTCCCCACCCTTGAATATCACCCCCCACAATGTCCAGCCTTCATGGGACCAAGAATCTCTTCTTCCACTTATATATAGCTCCCTTGCATATATAGCTGGAGCCATGCGTCCCTCCCTAAGCGCTCCCAGGCTGGTGGTTTAGACCCTGGGGGCTCTGGTTGGTTGGTATTGTTGCTCTCCTCATGGGGTCCCGTACCCTTTCTACTCCTTCAGTCTTCACTCTATCTTCTCTGTTGGGAACCCCATGATCAGTTTAATGGTTAGCTGTGAGCATCTGCCTCTGAATATGTCAGACTCTTGCAGACCTCTAAGGAGACAGTTATGCTAGGCTCCTGTCAGCATGCACCTCCTGACACCCACGTCAGCATCTACCTTCGGTGATTGTACATGGGATGGATACCCAGGTGGAATGGTCTGCAGACTGCAATGTGGACATTTTTTGACTCAGTAAGTCGACTTCAACAAAATTTACTCGAAGGAAATATCATGAATATATGTAAAATATATACAGGTAGTGTAAAAACAAACAAACAAAAAAGACAAAAACTACCAAAACAATGACTTAACAAATTTAGTTAATGAAGTAAGGAAAACCTGAAAGCCGGAATCAATTTAGTGGTTAAAAGTGATTTAACTCCTTCTAAGAAGGACTGAATCCTCCCCTACTTGGTCATCATTCTTCATGAGCTTTATGTGGTCTGTGAGTTGAATCTTGGATATTTCAGGCTTTTGGGCTAAAATCCAATAATCAGTGAGTGAATACCATGTATGTTCTTTTGTGATTGGGTTACTTCACTCAGGATGATATTTTCTAGTTCCATCCGTTTATATAAGAATTTATCAAATTCATTGTTTTTAATAGCTGAGTAATATTCCATTGTATAAATGTACCACATTTTTTGTACCCATTCCTCTGTTGAAGGGCATCTGGGTTCTTTCCAGTTTCTGGCTATTATAAATAAAGCTGCTATGAACATAGTGGAAAATATGTCCTTGTTATGTGTTAGAGAATCTTCTGGATATATACCCAGGAGTGGTATAGCTGGGTCCTCAGGTAGTGATATGTCCAATTATCTGAGGAACCGCCAGACTGTTTTCCATAGTGGTTGCACCATCTTGCAATCCCACCAACAATGGAGGAGTGTTCCTCTTTCTCCATATCCTCGCCAGCATCTGCTATCACCTGAGTTTTTGATTTTAGCCATTCTGACTGGTGTGAAGTGGAATCTCAGGGTTGTTTTGATATGCATTTCCCTGATGACCAAGGATGTTGAACATTTCTTTAGGTGCTTCTCGGCCATTCGCATTTCCTCAGTTGAGAACTCTTTGTTTAGCTCCTTACTCCATTTTATAATAGGGTTATTTGGTTGCCTAGAGTCTAATTTCTTGAGTTCTTTGTATATATTGGATATTAGTCCTCTATCGGATGTGGGATTGGTAAAGATCTTTTCCCAGTCTGTTGGTTGCCGTTTTGTTCTATTGACAGTGTCCTTTGCCTTACAGAAACTTTGCAATTTTATGAAGTCCCATTTGTCAATTCTTGATCTTAGAGCATAGGCCATTGGTGTTGTGTTCAGGAACTTTTCCCCTGTGCCTAGGTATTCGAGGGTCTTCCCCACTTTCTCTTCTATTAGTTTCAGTGTGTCTGGTTTTATGTGAAGGTCCTTTATCCACTTGGACTTGAGCTTTGTACAAGGAGATAGGAAAGGATCGATTTGCATTCTTCTGCATGCTGTCCTCCAGTTGAACCAGCACCATTTGTTGAAAATGCTGTCCTTGTTCCACTGGATGGTTTTAGCTCCTTTGTCAAAGATTAAATGACCATAGTTGTGTGGGTTCATTTCTGGGTCTTCAACTCTATTCCACTGATCTTCCTGCCTGTCTCTGAACCAATACCAGGCCGTTTTTATCACTATTGCTCTGTAGTACAGCTTGAGGTCAGGGATGGTGATTCCTCCAGAAGTTCTTTTATTGTTGAGAATGGTTTTTGCTATCCTGGGTTTTTTGTTGTTCCAAATAAATTTCAGAATTTCTCTTTCTAGTTCTGTAAAGAATTGAATTGGTATTTTAATGGGGATTGCATTGAATCTGTAGATTGCTTTTGGCAAGATGGCCATTTTTACTATATTAATCCTGCCAATCCATGAGCATGGGAGATCTTTCCATTTCCTGAGATCTTCTTCAATTTCTTTCTTCAGAGACATGAAGTTCTTGTCATACAGATCTTTCACTTGCTTGGTTAGATTCACCCCGAGCTCAAGGGAGCAAATATGGAGACACAGTGCAGGACAGAAACTGAAGGAGGGACCGTCTACAGACCATTCCACCTGGATATCCATCCTATGTGCAGTCACCAAAGGTAGAGGTTGATGTGGATGTCAGGATGTACATGCTGACAGGAGCCTGATATAGCTGTCTCCTTAGAAGTGTGCAAGAGTCTGACATACTCAGAGGCAGATGCTCTCAGCTAACCATTAAACTGATCATGGGATTCCCAATGGAGAAGATAGAGTGAAGGCTGAAGGAGTTGAGAGGATTCGCGACACCATGAGGAAAGCAACATTCCCAACCAACCAGAGCCCCCAGGGTCTAAACCATCAGCCTGGGAGCGCTTAGGGAGGGACGCATGGCTCCAGCTATATATGCAAGGGAGCTATATATAAGTGGGAGAAGGGATCCTTGGTCCCATGAAGGCTGGACGTCGTGGGGGGGGATATTCGAGGGTGGGGAGGTGAGGTACAGGGGAGGGTGGGTGGGGGTACACCTCCGTGGAGGCAGGAGGAGGGGGGAAGGGATAGTGAGTTCCTGGGAGGGAGGGGGGCAATGGGGTAAGGAGAGAACATCTGAAATGTAAACAAATTTCCAATAAAAAATAATTTTGAAAAAAGTGATTTAACAAAAGTATTAAAAAGAGTGAAATTAAAAACCAAACAAAAAAACCCAGCAAGCCTTCTTTTGAAGGTGGTAGGTAACTATTTCTTTACTACTCCACAAAATTTATAATCATACTGAGGGAGGGGAGAGAAATATTTGATTGTTAGTCAACGAACAAGGATTTCTATTAGTAACCGTGTGCCTAAAGACAATTTATGCAGCTACCAAACACTCTCTGTGTACCATGTTAAAGAGTGGTCATCTGGACCAGTGCTTACACACAAACACAGACTAGGGAGCAAACAATTAATATGTGATTTAAAAACAAAATAGGAGCTGGGCATGGAGGTGCATGCCTTTAATCCCAGTATTCCAGAGGCAGAGGAAGGCAGATTTCTGAGTTCTAAGCCAGTCTGGTCTACAAAACCAGTTCCAGGATAGTCAGGGCTACACAGAAAAATACTGTCTCTCAGGGGTCCAGGAGAGGTACTGAGGCTTCAATTGAGGGGTGTGTGTGTGTGTGTGTGTGTGTGTACACTAGTGTGTGTTAGTCCTATGATGTTTAAGGGGAGAAAGGTACCTTAGGTGTCACCTAAAGTTGATATAAGCTAACATCGGTTATGCCTGGAAATGTGCTTGAAAAAATAGACTTGCTCTGAGAAACGATGTCTTCATATCAAAGTGCTAGATTACATACAACTGCCATTCCTGTTTGGTCTTTATGTACGTTCTGGGAATACCAATTCTAAAAGTGATTTATCTACTGACTCCTCTCCCCAGACCAAGCTAAACTCCATTTATGTTTTAATTGGAAAAATAATTGTGAATTATAACTTTATACATGTGCACAGCTAACAAATGAGGAAGAAACAAATCACTCTTTTCTGTTTCCATCTTGAACATGAATGATAACGTCACTTAGACCATGAAAATGTTCATCCCCAGGCCCACAAGTCTCCTTTCCCTACTTGTAGACCCTGTCTCATTCCACAAATAAGATATAACTGACATTTAATATGTCCAAGATTATTTTTGATTCTTTTCTTTAAATATTCATTTTAATTTTTTTTATGAATATTTTGCCAACTTGTATATATGTGTACTACATGTATTCATGTTGCCTATAGAGATCAAAAGACAATGTTGAGTGCCATGGAACAGAAGGTATGGGTGACTGTCAGCCATTATGTGGGACCTGGGAATTGAATCTAAGTCCTTTGAAAGTCTCTGCAACCCCTTCTGATTGTCTTTTAAACTTTGCATTTATGGAAACTTAAGAGTGTTTTTTAAAGCACTAGAACCTTTCACTTGATATTATATGTATTTTACCTATAATTGTTGTATTAGTAGCGATTCATTCATTTCACTGACATTTTTATTGTAGAATAAAACCTCAGAGTGAGTAGAAACTATTCTACTGACAAACATTTAAATATGTTTCCCCTGGTGTTATTATGAAGAGTGCTTTCAGAACATTTACTTACGTGAGCATATGCATATGTTTCTCTTGATTATACATCTACTAGAACAATTTGCAGTATCATAAGATAGATGTGTGTTTAGTTTTAGTAGAATATTGAACCGGAAATTAAGATGTTCCTTTTCCCTAGCATCATAATGACTGGAAGATTACAGTGTTGGGATGCAGCAGGTGTTCTCTTTCCCCAGATACTGACAGGTACCCTACTGTGAGTCCCTACTCAATACATTTTCAGGTCTCAAGGTCTTTCCCTAGGGTCAGCGAATATAAGTCTAAGAAGATCTTAATTTTCACACACCCTAATCCCTACCCATTTTCCTGTCTCCTGCCAGGGTCAGTCAGGGTCGGAATCAGGGAGTCTGGCTTCAAAGCTCTGCCCTAGAGACTACGTGGAGAGGAGAAAGAGGGAAAGGATACACACAAAGGGAGAAAAGAGAAGGAAGGGAAGGAGGAAAAGGAGAAGAGAAGTAGGAGAGAGTAAAAATGTCTGCATTATATAGGGAGGAGATTCTGGGACAAGGGCAGCCCAGTGCTTAGGCTGGAAAGTTCAGGGTTGGGGGCAGGGTATTCCAGGTAAGGACTGAAGGATGCTGGGAGGACCTAGAGGCCAGGTGTATTTTGATATTTAAAATACAAGCCTCAGTCTCTTGTATGGGAGTCCAAAACCAAATATTCCCAATCCAAACTTTTCTTCTGTATGACAGAATTTTAGTATTATAGAAAGGTTTTCAAATATTTCATAGGGGTTTCATGATATAGCTTTTACACTTAAGACAAATAATATGATCCTGTTTGCTAGTCTTAGGGCTTCAGAATTCAGAAATGAAGTCTATTGCAGAAACTTTAAATTATAGCTTTAATGGAAAAGGAACACATGCATATGTAATTTTACAATTAAAAACAAATAACAGCCACAACAAAAGAATTCTAGATAGGTGTGGTGTCATACATCGATTATTCTAGTTACTTCAGAAGCCAGGGCAGAAGATTGGTAAGTTTGAAAACAGCCTGGCTACCTAGGCAATCTAGAAAGAACTTGTCTCAAAATATAACTGTTTTTTTTTAAAGGCAGGACTGAAGATTTGGCTCTGTTGTAGTACATTTATAGGACTTTGTATTCCTTCCATATATGGCACACACAAAACAAAGCAAGTCAAGGAAAAGGAGGGAAGGGAAGGGAAAGAGAGAGAGTAAAGGAGGGAGGAAGGAAAAGTTGTCTAGAAACCTGTCACATCACCTGCGCTTTTTCAATATGAAAAGTAGATTACACATATTATGTCTAAACTATTCTTAACTTGCCTTGTAGAGAAGATTATGATCACCTAAGAGTGGGCCATACCTCGGTTCTCTTCTTATGGGAGAACAGAGCCAAGTAATTAACAGAAATCAGAACCTCATTCCACATTCTTTTAAGTTGAGTCACCTACAATGGTACATACATTTTTTAGTATATAATCTTTCATAAATGGAACAGATTCTCTGATATTATATGTTATGCTTCTAATTATCGTATCATATCTGAATTTAAATCCATCAATTAAAAAATATTGTAAAATATCTAAGCCTTGAATTTTTCACATGAAATTATGAGAAAAATAGACAGGAGATATGCAGATGAAACATGGCCAAACAGAGGACACTGTCGGAGGCAGGGTGTAACACCCACTATGTCACTTTACCGTTGGAATTTTAAAATGCTGCTTTAATCTTACAATCAGTGACCCAGGAAATGGGGGTGAAAGAGAATCCAGAAACCCTGCACTCCGCCATTCTGTGAGGTGTTTAATAACTGCAACTCTGGCTATCTAGAAATGGGAGGAAAGCCGGGAAAAAAGAGGAAAGGAGAGATGTGATTCTGAGAGACTAGGAACCAAGAGGATCCCAGGGTTGAAGACCAGCTGACTGAAGAACTGATGGATTGAGAGGGTGCTACATACTACCTTTTCCTTTCTGAGCCAAACTTCCAATGATCATGTTTTATAACTCCTGAGTCACTGTTTGTGATTATATTCATCTATCTATCTATTATCTGTCTGTTTTATAGATCCTGAGTCACTGTGATTATATTCATCTATCTATCTATCTATCTATCTATCTATCTATCTATCTATCTATGTTTGAAAACTCCTAAGTCACTATTTGTGATTCTATCCATTATCTATTCCATTATCTATCTATCTATCTATCTATCTATCTATCTATCTATCTATCTATCTATCTATCCATCCATCCATCTACCATCTATTTCTCCCTACTCCTTATTTCTTGTTCCCTTTCTTTTCCTTTCTCCGTCACTCTTTCTCCTTTCCTCTCATTTTAGCTCCATTGCAGTATAATTGAAGTACACCAAATCGCACGTGGTCAGAGTATGTAATTTGACATGTTTCATACCAACACTGACCAAAGCAAGCCCCTGAAGTATGGCCAGAGAAGAAAGTGCTGTGAGAAACTAGAGAAGTTTAATGTCTCATCTTCTAGTGTGATTCTTTTAAAATATGGTAATCTGGTACTGGGAGAAAACTAACTGAAGGTGGTTGAAATAAGACTGCTACCTCAACAGAGCTCTAAATATCCCACTACAGGCTTCAAGTATACAAATTTGCTAAAAGTACTTTAGAATTTTTCAGTTTGAAGAGGAACACTTACTCAATTAGTTTTTGAATAGCTAAATTTATTAAGGTGGGAAAAAAACAAAGTAACAAAATATTAACTGAAAAGAACGGGGTTAAAGTTTAAAATGTAATAGTATTAGTCTCTTCTTTAATAATAGTAATGACTGTAAAAATAGACATTCTAAAAATATAATTTATACCCAAAGTTAAGAATACTCATTCTCTTCATTTTGAGACAAGTTTGTTAATTCCACTTGGAATAATGGATTCATACTGATTGAGGTAATATTATCTGTAATTAGAATATAGATTTAGATTCAGAAGCAATCTTTTAAACTCTTATGTAAAACTTAACGTACAAAAACAACTGTTTCATAAAATTATGAAACCATTGTAACTTTGTTGACCAACCATCAAATCCTATTCAGACTCCAGGAATAATTTAAAAAATTTTACCTACATTGATTTTCCAATGAACACCTCATATATGTTTTTTAAAAATTAAGGAACAAAAGGGTAGTACATTGAGGTTGGGTGCTCATAATTGTGTTAATACTTTTAAAAATATGTCTCCACTTTAATGTTGATCAGTGCTCACACCATATAAAGAATAGTAAGCATAATTTGCAAAATGTTTGGCCTATTTTCAAACATTTCTAGTGATTTGATTTCCCCAGAGTAAGTGTAGAAATCTTTAGCAATCTGGTATGTGTTAGCATTTTGGTCAGAGATCACGGCAGCAGTAACACTCCACCATGGGGATAAAACTCCACACCCAGAGGAGATGCAGAATTGACTGGAAATGGCATTTAGCACAGAAGCAAATTATATATTCAAATCAACTGTTTAACACATTTGTCTGTGGCTGGCCACAGCTGGAGCTTCACCCGCATCAAGTTCTGCCTCCTACCCAACATGGATCAAATCTTGTTCCCTTTTTGCATCCAAGCACTCTACATAAAGAAATGCCTAGTTTTCTAAGTGAACATACAACCTGAATCAGATTTCATGGACCCAGTTAAATAATATGCTGTTATACCATGAAGGGATGCTGATATAGAGATAAACATGATTGGCTTCGATGGCTCTTGTCTTCATGGTATTTCCCATTAGTTAGAATTACAGTTTCTGGAATCTGAGTCTTTACTGGTAATTCTTATCTGGGGATTATGTTGGTCACATCACTGAATGGCACAGAGGAGATATATGAAGAAGCAGCTGTGGAGATACAAACAGATGTGAAATGGGTATAGAAGACAATGGAAAGCTCATTGGTCTAGATCCTTGAGGGAAAAGAGCATTTCAAAATTCTTTGTTCTTGGGGGCTGAATTATAATTAGACACTATGAATATGATGAAATATTAGAAAAATTAAAATATAAAGCACATATAAAAATTATCTAAAGAGATTATCAAGAGACTCCTGGACAAAACCTCATTTGCAAACAAGCATGCTCTCACCCAACATTGTTCTCATTTATGACTGAATAGAAACTCTAATTGAACGGTCTTTTGTGGTGGCCAGTGTCTGAGACAGCAAGAAGTTCTTTTGTACGGGTTCATAAGTTTTCCCAGAAATAATTATAAAATATGCATGCCGTCTCTGAACAGAGGCAAACTGGCTTACCCAGTTTCTGGCAAATATACTAAGCAATACAGACTTCCCACTTAATCCCATGCTTTAAACAATAAGCAGTTAACAAAAATTAGTGAAGAAACAGAAACATCAGTCACCCAAAGAATGGTGTGAACAATAAAACAAAACAAAGTATATTTGAAGAACACTAGATGGGTCAGAGCCAACACCCCATACATGTGAGAAAAACAAAAATGTATCACTGTGGAAACTTACTTGGATTTACAAGAAGTCTCTTCTAGTCTGAGACTATATTTATTTCCTAGACAGAAAAAAACAAAAATGATACATCTCTTTATATCAAATACAAGTTTAGTAGAAATAAATTAAAAGTGTTTGCCCAATTAGACTGAACTAAATCTAACACAGGCAAACCTACATTCAATATATGCTGAAGTTCTTGACATAGTTAAGGCAAGCTGGGGAAAGCTGACTAGCCAGACATTTTGTCAAAAGACAATTCTAAAGTGTCTTACGTCTTACTGCAATAAAAAAATTGCTGTGCTTTGGCATATTGCACTTTAAACCACAAATAAATCAATAAACTGGTAATGTGAATTATTTAGACATACTACATAATGATACATGTGGAAAAAATAATAGAGAAGAAAAAGCTGTTCTGATTACTGCTTCAATTTCTTCTTCAATAGCTGGAGACTTTGAGTCAGGCCTCTGACTCTCGCCTTGGAGGTGACTTGTCTCTAAGTCATAGGCTAGTGACAAGGCATTCAGAAATTCTTCTGAGAGCCCCCAAATACATAAATCTCAATCAAACTTTTGTATGTAAAGCATTAAAAAATGTCTATAGTAAGAGTTTCTTCTTTCATCAATAAAAAGGTATTATCCAACAGTAAGTTGACTAGAGTCTCTAAATGAATAAATAAATAAATAAAAACAGGCCCATCACATTGAAAGATACACAAAGCAAAGATACCAAATAATTCAGTTTTTCCCAGTATAGTTTATTTTTTTAAAATGACTGGTAATAAATGGTAGTCTGAACTCCAAATTCAACACACTACAAATGAGGAAATAAGCTATATGATATACTAATGCTCACCTCTCCCTTATGAGTTATTTAATATCAGTATTTGCACTGTGAAATCTTTGCTCCATCAGGTGGGAAAAGACTTCTGACTGATTGATATCCCCTTATTTGAAAAAGATTATAAGGAAAATGAACCGTATTGCTCACCTATAATTATTATTAACATGTAGTTTAATAATCTATGGGCAAAATAATGACATAATTAATATAAACAAAAAGTGAGTACTCTCAATGAGCATGCAATAAAAATAAAGAGAAATGAGGCCTATTTGCCTAAATTTAGATAAATTTATTGACAATGTGTAATGGAGAGAGTATCAGTTCAGCTTCCAAATACTTCCTTAGTGGTCAAAATGTCTGAAAAATATGTTCTGTTTCCCACTGCATGTCACGGTCTCTATCGTTCCATCTTGAATTCTTGTCTCCATTGCTGCAGTGACACCAGCAGTGTCATCTTTGCTTCCATCCTTGACTTATGTACAAACTGTCCCACTAAGTGGATGCTGGAGTATGACTAAACACATACTCCTTGTCTCATGGTTGTGAACCTTGCTTTTAATGGCTACGTTATCTCTCTATCCTTAAATACACACCCTGAAGAAGAATTCTTAACAGGAAGACAAGGAGGCTTGTCTCAAAACCCTAGGAGACAATTTTAATCATAATGACTTGGTATCTATAAGTAGAGGCCAAGGGTAGGCAATGGATCCTGCAGTACTATATGCTCAGGTAATAGTTACTGACCTGTCTCGGATGTTTCAGACTGTCTCAGATGTGACTAGTATTCACTTAAGACTGTTTCTCCATGACCTAGACAACACCAACAGACATACAAATGAAGAAGTGGGGAGCTCATGAAGCCTCATCCCTAGACAAAGAACTACAGACTACAGGAATGTCTTCCCTGAGGAAGAATATTCCAAATAGTCAGCCATGCAAACAAATGCATGTAAGTAACATTATGCAGACTGATGGACTGAGAAAGTTGTGTATATTTATTTAGGAACACACACACAGACCAAGGAAAGGGTGTGAAGAGTTTAAAAGACAGGTGCAGTACACAAGAGGGTTTGAAGGGAGGAACAGGAAGGAGAAATAATGTAAACATAATCTCAAAAATTAAAATAAAACTTTTGAAATATAAATCAGGTCATATCATACTTGTACTTGAATGTCTCCAAAATCCATAAAGTAAACCCAAATCATCATATTACCTTCTGCACAAATGCTTTATCCTCTAACGTTTCATTCCCTCCCTCCCTCCCTCTCTCCCTTCCTCATTCCTTCTTTCCCTCCTTCCTCTCTTCCCCTCCTCCTTCTCTCTGTGTTTCTCTCTGTGTTTCTCTCTGTGTTTCTCTCTCTCTCTCTCTCTCTCTCTCTCTCTCTCACTTCCTCCTCCCCTAGCTTCTTCTCTCACTTAAATCAAAATCTTTATTTCTCAAGTTATTTCTACAATTATCTTTGATCAGAGCCATTGACTACAATCTCTACTGAGTTTTGCTTCCCTTGGTTTTACCACATTTTTTAAGCCACTTTTTAAATCAAGCACAAAGGTCTCTGAAAGATCCTATAACTATTGAACTGAAATATCACAGCTTTCAATTCTCAATTCCTGATTAGTTCTATTTTCTTCAGAGAACTTTGCAATCACAATGGTTTCATTCCTTGTTTGCCAGTATAGTTTCTATATATCTACATAACTCTGCTTCAAGACTCTTCCTAGCTGGTCCTACGTTCTGTTATTTGTAATTAATAGTAACTATCATAATAAGATGAAAACTTTTAACAAAGCTGTGGGATACAAGACCAACTTTCAGAAATCAGTAATACAGGACCCAATCTCATTCATGATGACAAACAAACTAGAAATGAAGTTAATAAAGGAAGAATTCTGTAGCAGAAACTATAGATGACTGAAAAAGACATTAGAAGAACAAGAAGACATCCACGTTCACCAATCAGTAGAATTAACTGTGCAATGACTATAATAACAAAAGATACCCATAGACTAAATGTAATCCCCAAGGAAATCCCAATTGTGTGGTTATAGCATCTAACAAATAATACTGAAAATAATATGGAATTATAAAAGTCACGAAATAATGAAAGTAGTCACAGTATAACTAGCAAAGCTAGGACATTACAGTATCATGTTTCAAGTTGACCAGCACATTGAGACAGCATATTACTAGCAAAAAGTGGGCATGTAGACTAATGGAATTGAGTTAAGAACACAGAAACAAATCCCTACAGTTATACCTACCTGATTCTCAACAAAAGTGTCAAAAACATGCTGTGGAGTAAAGATAAATTTACTTCTTTGCAGTTGGTTCTGGCAAGACTGCATGTCCACCTGAGGAACACTGAATGACACTGTGAATAACAATAATAAATGAAATGTTCACAAAGAAAACAATAGGGAAAACTGTTTAAGATCTAGGGAAATGATGGTGGCTTTCTAGTTTCAATAGCTCAGCATATACTAGAGATCTGATAAATGAATTGCATCAGATTGAGAACCTTGTGCATAAAATAAACAGTTACTAGACAATTGACCAAATAGAAGATCTCCATCAGCTATTCCTCTAATAAGGGCTATTACACACACCACATGAATAATTCTTTTCAAATGGATGGTCTTATATACCCAGGTTAAGTCTTAAACACACTATGCATCTGAGTTTTTCCTTGGACTTACGATCCTACTGACCCCGCCTCACCAGTGCTGGGATTCCAGGTATGCCTCATTCTGCCTGGTTCATCTTATGCACAGGATCCTACCTAGTGCACTGTGCATTCATAGCAAGTACTCTAGCAATTGCACTACATCCTTAGCTCAATTCATTGTTAAATGAATCTTTTCAATCTCCTAGCTTGTCATCCATATCCAGCCACTCTGGGTGCTGCCACCATACTTGACAAGCCATACTCACTGTGCTCTCCAGTCTTTTGCATGTGCTGCTATTTCCACATTGATCACTGTCTCCTTCATCTTCATACTGCTCTGCAAATCTCAGAAGTAGATACATACAACACACTGGAGTCGAGGTTTGTTTTAGATGGCACAAGCTATTATTACAAACATACCTTATGTGTGACAGTTTATAAACAGCAGAGGCTTATTTCTTAGGGTTCTTAAGAGTGGGATGTCCAAGAGGAGTTACCACCAACTTGGATATCTACTGAGAGTTCCTTTCTTATAAAGCAACTTCTCATCAAGTCCTCATAGAGTACAGAGGAAGAACGCAAGCCTTTTGTGCCTTTTACAAATGCACTAATTCCATGCATAACGGCTATCTCTGTAATCAGCTTCTCCGCATGTAAAGAGACTCCACCTCCTTATATGCTTTACCTGTGACCTTTAATTACCACAAGGACATTTGGGGCAATTTGAAAATTCAGACTGTGCCAGAGTCTATGTTGTCATAGCATACTTTTCCTTAACCGAGCAACATCACTTTGAAATGCAATGAAATTCCCTGGATCTTATTTGTTGATTTTAGGAATTCAGTAGATAGTCTTTTCTTTGTTTACAGGGAAACAAACTAAACATGGGGACCCAGAATCTCTAAAGGTCAGTCACGTGGGACTCCATTCCAGGCCACTTGAAATATATATAGACTGGGTTTTTAGCCAGTCTTCTCTGATTGGCTTTGAACTAGTTACTTAAACTCCAAGAACATCTGTGAAATCCATCGTGTGATAGACGGGAACCTAAGCACGGACCTTAGTCTGTAGCTCATTTCGGCTTTGACACTGATGAGTTTACATTTTTAAACAGAGGATCCTTACCAGTAGAGAGTATTTGACAAGTAGGTAAATGTGTTGATTTTGAATCCACAAACGGTGTTCAATATGTAGACAATGAGTCTAAGAAAGAGTCTCTACAAGACTTGGACTTGGCCTACTTTTTAAAAATGATACATTCTTTTACTTTTTTAGCAATTATCACTCTTACTAATAGCCAAAACAGGTAGGTCTGCTCTTTTTTATAGGAAAATGCCAGTTCCTTGATAGATTAAGCTCTTGGGCTTTCAAATTCCTTGTTTATCCACTCAGGAAACGGGTGGACTGCTTCACAAAACAGCACACCCGTGTGATTAGCACTTCATTACTGCTGAGGCAGTAGCTGGACTCCAGGCTTGAGTCGACTTAATTCATTTAAAATAAACCCAGAGTTCCTTCCTTACATTTGGACTGAAAAGGATGAAATTTTGCACACCAACCACTATACATTTAATTCAGTCTAAAAGAATGTGAGACTTTACACCACTTCTCTTTCAATGTCAATGTGATGTATTGCTTGGAACTTAATCTTCCTGTTTAAATGATCTGGCTATGTATGTCAAAGATTGGCCTATTTCACTTATTGGAAAATTGTTGTCCAAGTTTTATGAAAACTGCTAGACTATTATAACATAAATTATAATACATTTCTTGGTTTTATCTATTTCTGTTTATTTTTCCAGGTATTTCCAAGTGAGTTGTTGTGATGAAATACGAATCAGACCTGATGCCTGCAGTCTCCATACTCTGAAGGCTGAGACAGGATGATCGTGTGAGGCCAGTAGTGGGCTACATGGAAGGGTCCTGTCCCAAAACCTCCCCACGAAAAGGCTTGCGAGATTTCCCTATCTGTAAACATGGCATCTATCCAACTTCATACTGGAGTTGGTTTGCAGGAACAGAACAGGGCAGCAGCAATGATGGCATGTCACTGCTCTGGAGGAAGCTGACTGCTTGACTCGAAGAGAGGACTGTAGGTCACAAGTCTGAGGCACTGAGACCTCCTGTCAACAGCCACTTGAATGAGCTTGGGAGCAAATCTTTTAGTAGTAGTCATATCTTGGACGCCTGCAGATCAGAACAACACCCGGATTGCTATATCAGGGAACCCACCCAGCTAAGCATCCGTCACTCACAGAAACTGCAGGGTTGCAAGATGCTTGTGGTTTCTATGTGCAACATTTTAGAAAAAGAGTCGTATATCAGTAGATAACTCACACAACAAAGATGTAAGAAACTTAATATATCACTCACCATTGCTGTCCTTTATTAAAGCCCATCAAAATAGAATAAAACTGGAATAGAACACAATATATTGTTAAATTCATATTATTTTAGTGATAGCTTGATACAGTTTTAGATTGTTTATGAAATCATTTGGTCCAATAGCTGATTGTTTAATTACTGAAATAAAAAAGAAATAAGAAAATGGAGACATCAGAAACCAAAAATAAATGGAGACTCAGTACAAGCAGAAATCACATAAAATCAGGGACAGTCTGGGAAGCAGTTTTAAAGATATTTATGTTTTATTCTTGTGCTTCGGGTCGGATAGTTTGTCTCAGTTATTTGAATCATGATCTAAAAACTCAGAGCTAAGATATCCATTTAGACTGTCAGGGTAAGGCAGAAATGAAACTGAGCAAACGGAACCAGATGGTACTTCTACCTGAAGTCTCACCATTGCGGAAAAGGAAGGCAGTTATCAAATATTGATACATTCTTCCTGATCTCAGACAAGCACATCCAGTAGTTTCCTTTTTGGTGTACTGTAGCTAGTAATTCTTTAGTAGATGTTCCCTATCACATTAATGGAATTCCTTTATTTTTGATTCTCTAAGACTGCTTTAAAGCAGGCTGTGATGTTTGAAAGCTCAGCTTGGACTTGGGAACATAGAGGAATAGTTGTAGCTCTGCCCCCTACCGAATTTCACTTTGACCTTGGCAGGACAGCCTCAACCTTCAAAGCCAACCCATTAGACAACTTAACCACATTTCATTCCTTTTTGCCCCCGGGACTTGAAGTCACACATTAAAATGTGAATGTTGAGCGGAAACACCAGTCCAAATATAGCAGTAAACATGGCGTCTATGTATGAAAAAAATTCCAAATTATAAAGTAAATGTATGTAGGAAGTAAAATGAAAATAATCTTCATTTTTCCTTTGTGAAGACCAACAGACAGTCTCCATCTGCACAGTATTTCTCAAAAACCTGAACACTGCCAACATGCAACAGTAGGAGGGGAAAATGTCAAATATTTCATACAAACTGTGCACTTAAGGGCACTTTTCTTCAGTAATACCAGTCATACAATCCCAGCAAGCACTACTGTAAGGAGACAGGAGTTAGTATATGGAAATTTTCCTAAATTGTATGGCTTAGATATGGAAATATGGTCCATGTTTCTCCAAAGTTTAACATATATATTAAATGTGTACATGCTATATAGCATTGGTTATGTCAACTATTATAGCTGAAACTCTTCTATTAACAGTAGAAAAATGACCAACTGTGCTGGAGAAAGAAATATATTCTTATTCACTACTAGAAAAAAAAACAGTAAACTCCTTATTGAATTAAAGAGACAATTAAAAATATATAGCCAAAAGTATAAGAACAATCATTAATTAAACTATTATGCTATTTTCTGGATTTTTATGATGCCCGATATATTTATCCCAATTTTTGATTTATTTTTTTATTTTTGATTTATAATTTTTGTTATGCCTTAACTCATGTTAAGTATTCAGTTTCAGCATTATTTGACTGTAGTGTTTTAGTCATTTTCTTAGAGGGTTCAGAAGATTGGATGTATCCCAGCAATTGAACATAGAAGAGAAAACCAAAAGGATAAGCATATTTCAGAGCATTCAAGAGTACAAACTGCACAGCAAGAAACTGATAAATGTCTTGGAATTATTAAAGACATAGACCATTTTAACCAAAAATCTATCCTTACTAGAACCCCTCTACAAAAGTTACATATAAAGTGAATTTTGCTGTGTAGTTGGGGGGAAATGGACAAAAATAAGTGACCGTGTTGAATATTTGTTTCTATATCCACTTTGAATTAATTCAATTTAATGGCTGTTTCTTTGGCATCTATTGTTTTCAAAAGAAGCATGTATAAAAACTGAGTGATGGGTCACTTGATAAGACTATTGCAAAGAAGGAGCATTTCTAAAGAAGCCAGAAACCATTTGTCCTGCTCTGTCAACATATCAGATTGGGAACAAGAAGAAAAAAAATGTTAATAAAATACAAGGAAGAAACAGGAGTAAATAAGCTTAGTAAAAAATAGATGAATACCTCCTAAGACTTTCCACATTAAGTACACTGAGTCCTTAGCACAGTTGTCTGCTGTTACATAGCACAGGCTTATTCTGGGTGCTACACAAATGCCTAAAAACCCTTGGTTTTTTTGTTTGTTTTTGTTTTGTTTCATTTGTTTGTTTGTTTTTTAGACTTCGATATGTACTCTGTTATACTTCAAAGATGATCTATGGGGGTTGAGTGGTATTCCCAACACATTCCTATTAATGGACTTAGAGTAAAAAGAGATAACCTCTGAACCACAAAAATCACAATAGAGAAAAGCAAGCCCATAACTACTGCCAGGCCCTTCAGATACAACTCAGAGGAATGAATACAATCAGTTATCACAGGGTGGATTTTAGTGCAATGAATGAGAATGGTCTTCTGCATTTTGCCATTCATCCTTGTACATGAATGTCCTTGCTGTCTCCAGAATCCTTTTCTATGGGTATTTTCACTCCTATAAGGAGTGGGGACTAAGCGTGGAGCATAGGAGTCAGAGAGAGGCAGCTGTGTTCCTGACTCCCTACTGCCCTGCTTTTGGACTTGCATAAGCACTTGGCTTGCTTAAATCTGAACCTTCCTATAGCTGCCTCTTTCTAAGGCATATTGAGAGGAATGAAAGAGAACCAGTCAAACAGCGGCTCTGTGTCTGACAAAAGCTGCTGCTACTAACTGCTATTAGATTTCAATAATATCAAGGCAAGGATAAACAGATTCTAAGAACACAGAATTCGCCTCAAAGTGAACAGTTCAGACTCAAATAAACAATGCTCCAGAGTAACTTTTAGACCTTTATCCAAGAAGATATGAAATATAGAGTACATTTTCAGTTTTCTCCAATTTCATCTTCCTTGACCTTCAGAATGGGTTAGAAGAGAGAGGGTGGGAAGAGCACAGGGTCTGACACCGAGCATCTCACCCTGCTTCTAACCAGCATTTAACCAACATTGCCTGCTTCCAGGCAGAGGCCTCTGCTCAAGAACCAAATACAGTTTTAAAGTTAACAGAGTCCATTCTGGCTGCACTCCCTACCCCTGAATCTGACAATTCCAACCTGCTGCAGTAAATATCAGTTTGGTTTTTTTACCACTGCTTAGTTTGGTGTCTTACTCATTATTCATCCAGAATATAAGACCATTCTTCTAGGAAAATGCTTCTGCTTTGGGTTTAGCCCTGGGGGCTTAGATTCAGTTCCAGTAAGCTTATTTCTTTTGTTTCAAGAAGAGAAACTGTTTACAAATAATCCGTGTATAATTAGTTACCTGGTCTTAAACTTGTTTTATTTTTATTTCCTCTCTTTCTTGTGAAGCCATCTGGGAAAAGCTGATTATCCCTAGTCATTATAAGCTAATATGTAGTCGAGGTAGGTTGGGTTTTGAATCTCTCTGTTAATGGTGGTTAAATACTTAAAACTAATTAGACCATTTTAATAGAAGTCATTTATTATACAATGCTTCTTAAGAAAGAGTCTTAAACTTGAGGCTGATAGATTCGACTACTTTCGTATTTATAAACCTTACTCTATTTGTTTAAAGTTGCACTATGCAAGTGTGTAAGAAAAAGCCGTGTCCAAGGAAAAGAAAAATCACATCAAGTTATGAAATTGTCTCCAATAACAGGAAAAAGCCTCTAAATCTCAAACTTTAAACTACTCAATACTACAATGGCCTCTGCACATTTCTAAATTGATATGCATCAATCCATAAATTACTGTGATGCAGATTCGTCAAATGTAATGAAAACCAAAAAAGAAAAGAAAACAAACAAACAAAAAAGAACATGCAAAGTTTTCACAACTGTCTTAACTTATAAACTGAAGAATGTACAACCCCTGCACGGTCTTAAGTGAGTGAGCTACAGTTCAGCTTCCTGAAGCTTGCAAGGATTCATCTGGCACCAGAGAAATAGCTAATTCAGAAAGGAACTCTGAGTTCTCATTTATGATCCTTCGAGATAAATAAGAAATGAACCTGTCCGTAAAATGGAATTGTGTTACGAGGATGAGTGCAGTGTGTTTTTCTCTCCTGTAAACCAGACCCGAGCTCGTTTAATTTTTTTCCCTTTATTTTCAGCACCACGGTGTTTAGATTCATTATATGAAATGCAGATAAGGATCTCAAGTTGCTCCTGGGAACGCTGGCAAAATGAAGAGACCCAAATAGAAACTTAAATGGATTACCCTTTCTTCCTGATTCCAGCAA
Source organism: Mastomys natalensis (assembly GCA_021653895.1). Lineage (NCBI taxonomy): Eukaryota > Metazoa > Chordata > Mammalia > Rodentia > Muridae > Mastomys > Mastomys natalensis. The sequence goes on along the minus strand of JAJTUV010000040.1, from coordinate 808,772 downwards.
GCACTCAAGATAGATATTAAAAAGGAGATATGTTTTAAGATGTTAAAAAAAAAAAATTAGCCAGCTCTCACCAAACATGTTGGGAATAAGGCTTCTACCTCCTCCAATTTGGGTGGTTCCTTCCGCGAATCTGCATAGAGTTCTGTGAAGAGATGTCGTGGAAACTTATTAATGCATCTAATTAAAGTAATGACAGAGAACCTCTGCAAGCACCTAATGAAAGAAAACAAAGATTAAATTTAAGTTAATCAGCTTTGAAATGTAAACAAGCACGCTCAATCATTAAACGATTCCATTTATTTTTAACAGGATTGTAGAAGTATGTCTAATAAACATCCTATCGTGTTTGCTTCCTTTGCCCCAAATGTTTATTAGCACCATTAATCCATTAGTTAAAATGCAAAGGGACATTTCATGGCTAGTATAAACCCACTCCGATTTTTGATTAATGTGGTAGCAAGCAACTATCTATTCACACAATAAACTTTAAAATGGCTCAAGGATGTTTCAATAACAGAGCCTTTTAAGCATCTAAACAAAAGGAGAAACAGCGCCCTAATAAGGAGAAGGGTCTCTGCTCTGCTCTCCCCAGATGCTGGTTGCCTGCTCTGGAGAAGGTGCTGGTAGTTTTTTAACAGAGGAACCAGCATTTCTGGGAAACTTGTCAGCAGTGCATTTGAGGATCTGTTTCTAAAACCAGACAGTCCTGCACAGGGGGAAATACTTTTACATTCTGCAGAGTTGGGAGATGAAAGAAGCAATTTTAAGGCTGGTGAAAGAGGAAATCACTCAGCAGGTGTTGAGCAGTCATGATGTAATAACATTCCTCCAACAGTTTCACCAGTAGCTGGAGTTAGAAGTCCAGGTTCATTTTGATACAGAATCAAAACAGCCAGTTTCATTCAGTGTACTCATCCTCAGCAAACCGTGCTGTTTTTAACTTTGTGCACATTAATCAAGCAGCCTGCCACTGATCTTCAATCCTTACATTTTGGAAAATGAACCTTACTCTGTATCTCAGGCTCACATCAAGCATGTGATCCCTCTACTTCTTCATCCCAAGTATTGGAAGTAAAGATGTACACCATCATTCCTGCTTTTTTCATGGATGTATAATATTTCACTTTTATCTATATACCACATGTTCTCCCATATACAGCCTATTGTTATTCCATTTGTTCCTCATTAAGTATTTAGTTTATTTTTACTTCACAGCTAGTGAGAAAGGTGTTTGTCCAGTCTCCTTTCCAATACTAGAAGAGAATTCCATAGACCTCCACAAATTATATATAATGCAAGTTTATTTAGCTCATAATTCTGGAGGCTGGGAAGTCCAAGAACATGGCACAAACTTCTGGCAAGAGCCTATACACTGTGTCACACAGTATAAACAATAGATATGTTCCAATGCAGCTAAGAAAATCAAGACAAACTTATGCTTCTCATTAGCCACTAACCTACTCCTGAAAACGGTATTGATCCATTGGTGAAGGCAAAACTCTCATAAACCAGTCAACTTTTAAATTTCCTACCTCCTCAAATTGTTACAGTGGCAATTGCATTTAATTTCACATATTGAAGATTATATCCAAAGCACTGCCATGCAGCTATGAATCCTGGCATACTAATAGCTCTCCAAAATAATTGTTACAATTGTGTGAGATGAATACCCAGATGAATATCAAGAAGAGTTCTAGCAAGCAGGTATAGTTTAGGTGGTAGGCACATTAGTTATCAGGGAGCAATTGCATATGAACTCATTGGTACAATATGGAGAGGGTTCGTTCATTAATACTTCCTTCTTATTTTCATGTTCACATGCTATCTCTACCCTATGAATATGTGTGTGTGTGTGTGTATGTATGTGTGTGTGTATGTGTGGTGTGATGTATGTGTGCATGTGTGTATTTATGTGTGTGGTGTGTGTATATAATGTATATGTGCATGTATGTGTATGGTATGTGTGGTGTGTGATGTGTGTGTGTGTGGTATGATGATGTGTATGTGTTTAATATATACACATACTTGTCCATATGTTTATGGGGATTGCATTTTTATGTACATGTGAACACAGAGATCAGAGTTCAACTTCAGGTATCTTCCTCTATTGTTCTCCATGTTATTTTTGAGACAGGGTCTCTCTCAAACCTGGAGTTTCCAGGTTCAACTAGACTGGCTGTCTGCTGAGCATTCGGGATTTATTTGTCTCCATCATTCTGACATTACAGGCATGCACCACCAACAACTTTTTCATGGATACTAGGGGATCTGACCACAGGTCGTCTTGTTTGTACAGCAAGCAAGTTAGCCATTACATCATCTTGCCAGGCTGTATGTTATTCTCCCTCAAACAGCAAGGGTAATTTTTATTTTAGAGAATAAAAGTGTTATCATATTGCTTTCCTGTTCCAAATCCTTCATGGCTATCTTTGTCTGCAAGATAAAATCCCAATTCGAGCAATGGCCACAAAGCACTGCACACCCTGACCTCTGTCGCTCACCCAGCCCCCTTGTACATCCTGTACTTCTGCTACCCTAACATCTTGTCAGCTCCAGTGCTCATCAACCCTTCCCAAGTCTGTCTCTTGAACAGAACACTTCCTTATTTTTAGTAAACCTGTCCAAATATTTTGTCCTTCAGATCTCAGTTTAAATGAAACCACTGATAGAAAATCTTTTCTGAGTCTCAGACTTGACTGGATGCATCTGCTGTTCCTTACTACAGTGCCATGAACCTTTGTGTGGTAGCTCTCACCTCACTTTCAACCTGATGTTTTTATTGATTTATTTAAAGCTCATCTCTGCTAAAAGACTTTACCCAAGAGCATTAGCATAGAGTTTCTTGCCTTCCTTCCGCTCACCTGACCAGGGGCAACACAGTACATGATACATAACATGATCCCAAGAAATACTTCTTGAATGGTTGCCTAAATGGAAGTCCTTTAGGTCAATGGCTTTCCAATTGTTTTTAGCCATAGGGTCACGTGTGTTGGATGTGGAAACAAGTCTACCTCACTCAATAGCCTTTCCAGTCGGTAAGTGTTCAGTGGAAAATGCTTTTAAATTCATTGGTATTTTAAACTATCCCAATAGTGGAATAGTACTTACCAAGGAAAGTAAGCTGAAAACAAGGCCTGCTACTGACATGATGAAACGCAATAAATCCAAAGTGAAAAGAGAAAATTCAGGCACAGGAGTTACATATTACGATTCTGTGCTTAAAGTATCTCCAGAGAAAGACTACTTCTACAACAGAAAATAAATTGATGGTTACACAGAGGTAGAAACAGCTGTCATTTGGCATGAGAAATGTAAAAATGCCTTACAGCTGACAATTGTTCCATCCAGTTGAGACAGGGAACAGGTAAATTTTTTGTGATGTGTGAATTATATGTCAACACAGTAACTTAAACATCATTGTCAGGAGGCAAAAAAGATGGCTCAGAGAGTAAAAACACTTGTTTTTTTTTAGAGTACCCAGATTTGGGTGATAGCATTTACCAGACTACTTACCACAGCCTTTAACTCGAGTTCCAGGAGATTTAATGTCATTGCTTGCCTCCATTGGTACCTGCATTCACACAGTACACATACATTCACATGTACACACACATACATGTAGAATAAATGAATAGGTCTTTAAAATAATTACTGTTGGAGGCTGTAGCCAGGCACAAAGTCACTTTCTTTATTCAAAATTATTACCATTTTTATTCATTGCTTCATTATTTCCAGTTTGAATTTTAGAAACATAATGGGTTTGTTTTGTTTACAAAAATTGCCAGGGGCGGGGAGGTATTTTATGAAAAGGTCGGAAACTGGTAGCAATCACATTTCTCTGAAAGTATCCCTAATATATCAAATTAGTCACTAAGTATTGATTGACTGGCCTACCTTCTCTAGGATACACTTTTAAAGAAGAAACTTTATGGTAGAACAACATTGTAGAAAAGATGAGACTTAGAATAAGACAGTTCTGCCTCTGTGGATAAAATGGAAGCAACTGCAAAGGAGCAAACGGAGCAGATCACACTTTCAGGCAATTACAGACTCTTGGCTGAAATTCAGCTCCAGGCTTATCTTGTAGGGAGGAATTTTTAAACACTTCAAAGTCCTACCCAGTGCTAGAGCTGTCACCTTAATCTACCCCAAAAACATCCATTTCAGAAAGTTAGGGTTTTTGAGTATACTGCTGAAGAATTCTGTAATTAAAGTAAACTATAACTATGATGCCTGCAGGGAATTTTTCTCTTTTGATATTATGGGTAAACTAATGTCAAAGAAAGTAACTGGAAAAAAAACATAACTGAGCTCTCTTAAAGATGGAGAGTAAGGAATTCTTGGAGACGGTGAAGAATGCCTTGAAAAGAAAAGATGAGATGTCTTATCAAGTTACACCCGTCATCCACGTCAATTGTGAGCGTTTGTTTTTTGATCTAAAAGGAGATGGGGTTGGGGTTGGGGATGGGACAAGTAGGATGGACTATGACTGGAGGATTCAGGTACTGGAGGATCTCAGAAGAAAAACACATCTCAGCTTCCATTCTAGTTTCAGAACTATTTTCCTCGGAGATAGCTATCTGGTAATTTTGCTGATAGTTTCTACATCTCAGAAACTCATTATAAAGAAAAAACAATAAGCATCATTAAAGTCTTGATATTGTTTACAAATTATTGGTAATAATTAGAAAAAAAAAGCTCCATTCATTTAACTGTCGAAATTTTTATTTGTATGAATTGTGAAAGCAATGGAATGCACATTTAGCTTGTTATTTTTGTTTTGGAACACATTCTCTGAACTTATTGTTTCCATTTATACAACATAAGAACATTTTATTCTTGTCTTCATGTTCCATGGTTATCTTTAAGAAAATGTAAATTTATATACATATATATATATATATATATGTGTATATATATATATATATATATATATATATACATATATGTCTTCTTCTCTTACACACCAATCAAACAGGTAGGGCAAATGTTTTGAGTAGAGTCTTAGCTAAGTAGGATATATGGAGCATTCTGATGAGAGCGTGGAACTTGAAAACTTGAATTCTGTTTCTGAATTACTCATGTTTTGGTGCATAAGATACAGAAAGAAAGAAATATTTGTAGTAAAACATATACCATATGTAATTCTTTAATATTTGCATAACCAAAACTAGGCAGATCTCTTTTTTTCTGGAGTAGCCAGTTCACGTACACACGGCTTGACTACAAAGTCTCTAAAGTAGCTATACCCTTTCTAATGTTAGTAGACCATATAAATCTATGCATGTGGTAGCACTATGAAAATCAATTACTTTTATGTGTTATATGGCATTTTAAGTGTTTCATGATATAGAATTTTCATATGAGCATGTGAAGGAGAACTTGTTGCATTTCTCTGGTCTGTGTTTGAAATCGTGTGGTAAAAGAGACCGCCGGGTTTGGGATTACCTTTGTCATTTTATAGCTGAGTGTGGATCTCTAAGTTTGACTGAATTTATAGATCCTTGGCTTGAATTGATTTGTCCAATAAGCATCCACAGCATTATGTACCTGCAAATATTTCTTTCTGTTTTCCTACTTTAGTCAACCTGTTCTTATTTGTGACTTATTGTTCAATCATAAGTGTTTGCTATGATTTATGAGGATCTGTATAAGAAAAGTGTTATTAAAAATTGACTAATACATTTATTACATAAGGCATAGCAACGAAATGTCTCAGATTACTGATGTGGGGGCAGGTAGTGTGTGTGTGTGTGTGTGTGTGTGTGTGTGTGTGTATGTGTTTGTATGGAAGGAAGGAAGGAAGGAAGGAAGGAAGGAAGGAAGGAAGGAAGGAAGGAAGGAAAGAAGGAAGGAACTAAGTAATGAATACTTAGAGCTTTTGGTTCTGCCTTATTTTTGGTGCTAGCTACTCTTTCAATCAGGTGTCATGGGCATTACTCCCACATTACCCATTGAGGCCATGATGACTTGAGGATTTGATTTTACATTACATTAGGAGCAAGTGTTTTGATCTGTACACGTTTATTTCATTATAAATGGGCGTTTAATGGATCAGATCACTGCATGCTGATTTTCCAACTTGACTGGAGCTATTAGGAAGGCAGTTCTCCTTTTGGCTAAACTGTTCTACAGCTCTGGGTGACTGTCAAATATCCATGAGTAAAAGTCTAGAGAGAAGACATCATTGAGAGACACACACATACACACACACACACACACACACACACACACACACACAGAGAGAGAGAGAGAGAGAGAGAGAGAGAGAGAAGAGAGAGAGAGAGAGAAGACAAAATACTGAGTTTCTTGTTTGTCTCTCCCAGACATCAAATGTGTGAGCCAATAGATCCTTTCTAAGAATATAGTTTTATTATAGACTAGCAAATACATGATTTGAAAAAAAAAGGTGCATATTTAAGTGCATATTTAGCAGGAGCCATCTCTAACTTAACTTAGTTTTCTATGCATATTTCAACTTTTACTTAAGTATTCCACTGTTTGACAGGATTTGTTTTTTTCTTTAGCCTGCTTATCTTGAGTTAATTAAACATCCTCAGACACTGTGGCAATAGTCACCTCATGTTGCTACTATTTGTTAGTACATATGTTCTCCACTTTATTTGGAGCTCTATAAGGTTGGGAACCTCATTTCTCTGTTTTATACACTAAGAAATAATTCAGAGCCATCGGCTACCACTTGACCATTGGCCAAATACAAGATAATGAAGACTTTTTGGACTTTCAAATTTTAAAGGCAAGCAGTGGGGGTGGGTTTACAGAATCTTTACCCTAGAGCTAATGTGTTTTGCATGGACTGCTAGTTTGTTTTAATGCATTCTCCATTATATTTGTCTTCCAGTGGTCACTCTTTTCCAATTTCTCACTTAGGAGATATTTAACTAATTTCTTCTTCCAAAATTAGTTTAAGGATCTCCTGTGACTTATCAACTACAGAAGGAAAGAAGAATACAGTGCTGAACTAAATGAATCTCCAGAGCCCTTTTATTCCAGGGTATGGGTTGGAGAACAATGACATATTTTGTGCTACACCTGCACACAGGAGAGGATGCCATACAGAGTGTAGGAGGAATGCCCAAATTGGTTTTATGAGGTCACTGGGGCTTGCTGAAGGAAATGACTTCAACTTCAATGCTGAGGTGTGAGCAGACATTAACCTGCAAAAGAATAGAATCAGGAGTGAGCCAGAAAAGAAAGGATCTCGTTTTCTCTATGCTGGGATGATGACAATTGAGATTTAGCAACATAAATTCTTCCCTCTTTTTGTGAGATTTTTCATGTTAATCCCAGTTACCTGGGAATCTAAAGCAAGAACATTGAAAGTTTGAGCGTAGCAATTCACTGAGACCCTGTCTCACAAATTAGACCAAAGCTAAACAAGAAAAATACCTCTACTTGCTCACCAGAATGTTTTTCTTCCACCAACAGAACACGTTTTAAAAATGATACTTTTTTGCTTTTTAGTTGATATTCACATTATCTCCATCATTTTCATCACGAAAACATTGGAACTATAATTAAGATAATATACCTCATTTTAATATATTACCTTTCTTTCATGAAGTCAACCAGAAGGATTGTGTTCAGTCCTCAGAAAAGCTCTCCCATATCACAAGTTTGCCAAGAGAAATGGAAGCTATGAGCCATTGAAATCCACTTGTTTCCTATGGTACCTGTTTTCCCTACCATTTAGATATCATGACTCCATTTTCTGAATGAATGAATTGTGGCTGAGAGATTGAGTCAGATATATTGAAGCCAGTGAGTTGAAATGAGCTATTCAATCCCAGATTCTGAACCTCTGTGCTATTGTAACTCATCCTATTATCTAACATTTTACACTTTACATATGCCTTAGAGATAATGAAAGATTCTATTGTGAGATCTTAGAGGACAGTGGAGAAGGAATGAGTGGTGATTTGAAACCTGGGATAGAGGACAGCAGCCCAGTCTGGATGAGAACTTTGGTTCACTAGCAGTGTGAAGTCACAAGTGCAGAAAAAAATCTTTCCAAAAAGGGAAGAAATGGGATGAGACAAGTTACAGAATGCTATTGGTTTACTCTCCTATAGGTTTACATTGCAAATATATGATAGGCTTAATGATATTGTGAGCAGGTTAGATCAGCAACAATGCAAACAAGTACAAATATAAACATTCAAGCACACAAGGAGTTTCCTACTAGTACACCACCAGGATTTGCAAATATGTAGGCCATTTTTATATTTTTTATATTGCCATAATTTTTCATGTTAAATTGGATCGTAAGGCAACTTTACCTTTAATTATACCAGATAATAGGTTAATATGTCCTAGCCCCTATAACTTTTCTGTTTTTTTTTCTAGACTTCTGATACTTAATTTTACAGGAACTGTGAGCTCTACCTCATAGGAAAGATGACTATGACATAAGGAGAGCGGGTATACTAAAAATTTATCTTTTTAATAGACTGATCAACTATTAGCTGTAGCACTAAGAGTCTGAAGTGAAAAGATATTCAGAACAGGGAATGGAAAGACCCTTTGTTTGTTTGTTTGATTGTTTGCTGTTTGGTGGTACTAGAGATTAAACACAGAGATAAACAGTGATAGTCCTGAAAAAAAAAAAAAAAAAAAAAAACCTCAATGAAAATAAAATAACAAACCAAAGAAATAAAGAACCCTAACCCTAACCCTAACCCTAACCCTAACCCTAACCCTAACCCTAACCCTAACCCTAACCCTAACCCTAACCCTAACCCTAACCTTGTAGCACTTGCTAATGTTCTATCTCAGGTCATTCCACTCCAAGTTCTACAGATTGTTACACTTACTCTGAAAATTGGTTCTAAAAGACACCTAAGGGGTCCAGAGTAAGGCTCACTGATGTTGGTCATGTATTTCCTCCTCCTGTGGTGCTCAGATCCACAGAAAGCAAACCACAGTGGCAACTAAACGTTCCTTTATTCATGACCAAGGCAAGGATGAGCTGCCATGTTGCTCAGTAGCCAGGATGGAGTCCTTGTATGGCTCCCACTGTCTGTGACAGTACAACTGCTTTCATGTGGGATGTGAGTGGTCATTTGAACTCTTGTCTTTTGTTCTTTTTAATAGATTGATCAACTGTAAGTCATAGCACTAAAATTCTGACATGAAAAGATATCCAGAACGGGGAATGGAAAGACCCTTGTGTGTTTTCTCTTTGGGGGTGCTAGAGATGAAACACAGAGACACATGATAAACAGCACTAGTCCTGAAAACAAAATGAAACAAAAAAAAACAAGAAAACATTCTTACAGGTGTCCCTCTTGTATCAGAAGTGTTCAACCGTATGTAGTGCTACAACCTTGCTAAGATCAGGTCAAAAGTAAAATTCCTCTTCAAGGAAGGTGTTCAATTATTTTTTTAAAAAAATAAATGGATATAGTAAGCATTAAAAGAAATCTTTAAGGTGAAATTTTCCTCCAAGTTGTGAACCAAATCAACACCATTGGAATTTTTTTCTTTTGTTTCCATTGTTATTTTGAGACAGGGTCTCATGTACCCCAAGCTGTCTTGGAATTCTCTCCTCTATAATGAACATAAGTGGCTGGCTAATATTCAAATTAGCAACTATTGAAATAAAATTCACTTTTATTGTGGTTCAGTCATACATTGTAAGCAAACAAGATGCCTTACCCATTTGCTTAAAAGAGAAATTAATCAGTCAATTTCACCATTTACTTTTATACTAGTTCCAATCTTTACAAATGTTATCTCTCAGGATCAAGCAATCAGATTTTTATTATAAAATATGTAGAAAAAGATTCTTATGCCTTTATGATAAGAAGAGATAAGTATTAAGAATACCAGAGGAATAATCTCAATTTCAGATTTAATTATATCTGAATTATTAGGTTTTATTGATAACATAAATTTCAAAAAATACTAGTTGGCCAATGTAATTTTGGGTCCCATCCTTTTGTGTGTGGTTATTCTGAGTTCTTGTAATAGGAATAGGCACTTTCTGATGGATCAGTGAATAAGAATATTTTCTATACAAGCCTTAAAAACAGGAGTCCAAATTCTAAGTTTGAATATCAACCCCCAAATAAACAGGCAGGTGTGGCCATGAGCTCACACCTTTAATCCAGGTCCTTTAGGGAAGTGGAGGCAGGAGACTTGCTGGGACTTGCTAACTGCGGCTTCAGTGAGAAAGCCTGTCTTGATAAAGTGAAGACTTGTAGAGTGGGACCCCTGAAATCTTCCTACACCCTTGCATATGCACTCATGCACACATGAACCTGCATTGTGTATGCTTGTGTATACATATATATGCAAGGCCCACATGAATTCACACACACACACACACACACACACACACACAAGAATAGGCATTTTCTTTGTTTCACTTACAGGAAATGTGAACTGTACCTCGTAGGAAAGGTGACTATGACATAGGGAAACCTGGCATGCTATCCAATGCTATTCACAACTGGAAGAAGTCTCGAATGGTCAAATAAAAGAAACAGAACACAAACTCTGTAAACAACTGAAATTCAACAGTTGTTAAAACAGGTAGATTCATGGCTTTATGAATTGAGGAGATCATCTGTCACATTAGCAAAGGGCCTAAAATCATCAATGTTGTATCCTAACCTAACTGAATCCTTGTTCCCTGGGCGTCCAAGAACTGTCTGTCTTCCTCTCTGAGCTTCAAGTAACAGTCAAAGCTTGAAAGGAAAAATCAGTGCCTTGGTGAGACTTGGGCTCACCAGAACAGTCACATGTTTACTGGATTCCCCTTGCTGGAGTTCAGCAGTTTCATTTTAAATGGATATTAATCTTGATGAAATATTGACTTTATTGTGGGAAGTGAAATATTTTCCTATTTTGCCAATGAGATTCTGTAGCAAGATTATTTCTGACTTCTTAATGAAAATTGCTCTAGAAAGTTTACTTTGTGAGCACAGCTTTATCAGCTGCTCAGTTATTCATTCCCAGGAAACAAAGATTAATTAATGTAAAACCAGCCAAGGAAAAGAAAACCTCAGGAATAGTCAAAACTCCTAGAAACATGGCCCCAAAACTGGGGGAATAAACTGAAAACCTTGAATTTCAATTTTTTTCTTTTCCTTTTTTCTATCTTTCTTTTTTTCTTCCTGTTTGGTTTTTGGAGACTGGTTTCTATGTGTAGCACTGGCTGTCTTTCAACTCATTCTGTAGACCAGGATGGCCTCAAACTCAGAGCCCCAAGTTCCCCTGCTTCCTGACTGCTGGGATTACCATTGTGTGCCACCACTACCTGGTCTATTTCAAATTTCTCAAAGTCTCTAACTTTTCAAAGGTCCTTCTCTCCTTCTGAAATAATAACCCTAAAAGATGTCATTTTCTCCCTTGCTAATTACATACTTCCTGTCCAGTTACTAAAATCCTCCACTAGCTTGCTAATGGTTATCTCCATGAATGGCAATAAGGGATTTCATCTGTGAGAAAGCATTATAACAATCGAATATATAAGATTGTAGGGCAGCATTGGGTCAGCAATCTTCCTTTGGCAAATTTCAACACTGTAGAAAGGACTATATTATAAGCACTTTTTCCTAAAACAAAAGTTCATTATACCAAAAATGTACTTTATAAAAATCTCACTGCATTGTCTTTACTTTTATTCCTTAGTTCCTTAATCAACTAGTACAAGTCCATAATTATTTTTCAAAATGGTTTTATGTTCTGTATCTATATAATAGCAAATTATATCTATTAGATTATTAATTTCATATTATTTGGAGTATATTAAAATGACTCTATGTGCTTAAGGAACTTCTTGTATTGTGACTGGATGGGCTGAAGAGAGAGCTTAGATGTTAAATAGAAATTTTTAAAAATCCAACATTTCAACAGAATACAATCCAAAGATATGTGCAAAGTTGATATTTACATGTGACACAATGATGGTTAAAAATATTAAAAGTTTTTGTTATCTGTGATTAAATTGTTACATGTTTCCTTAGAAGCGTACAATTATGTATGTGCAGAAAACCACTGGAAATTGTAAACACAATAGTCTCAAACCTCAGCTGAGGTGTTTTAGAGTTTCCTGGCATTGCATGGCATATTGAGGGAAGCATGCATGGTGTGCATTCAGAAACATGGCAGCCATGAAGCTGTGCCATGCATAAAGGTGACAAGGGCTGCCAGACACACTCCAGGTTATTTTTACATTGATTTCGGTTAATTTTTGGTCATTGTGTGTTCAAAAAATATTTACTATGACCAAAGTTTCCATAATCTCACATTGGATTCCACAATTTCATGGCTCTACAACCCACAGTTTAGAAGCAGTGCTATATGCTATAATGAAACTTGTAAATGAGCAAGTATTGAACAAGGAGAAAAGAAGACCTTGTAGAGTTGCTCAGATTCTCACTAATCATAGCTCAAGAGGCAGTTAGTTTTCTGTAGAAGTACTTCGACATTTAGAGGTAATCTTATCAACATCCTCAAATAGAAACCATAAAAGCAGGCTTCTACCAAAATGTAAAAGCTGTGTATTTTAGTTTTAAAGCCACAAGGCCTACAATCTAGGATTTGAAACCAGTAACAGCATAAAAACAAAGTCACAGCTTTCTACCCTGTAGCTTTATCTACCTTCGAAAAACAACCGTCAGTCCATTCCTCTGCTATGTCTCTTATGAATTATGCTTCCAAATTGTTTATGCCTCCTGGAATTCCAGCTAAAAATGAGGCATTGTGAAAAAAAGCCATGGATTTAAAATATAGGTATGACTTAAACCTAAGATCTGTAGCTTCTTGTGCAAGGCATAAACCCCATATTTCATTTTTGCATCTAACTAAATCTTCAATTTCATGATCTAGACTCTCAATTCTATAGGGTACAAGTTGTTATTTTTGTAAAATAGTGAAACAAAGTATATTCTTTAATGAACTTTTGTTTTATTGGTAGTTGGAAGAAAAATAATAGTCCTGTTTTAGCTCACAGAACTGCCTGGAGTTATTATGCTTCTAAAATCCATTTCTAACTATTAATTGAAATTCTCAAAGTAAGAATCTATGTACTGCTCCATTTTCTATAGCAAAATATATCATAGGTACATGGCTGGGTTATAGATTGTTTATCTTAAGGTAAGATAAGGTCTTGGGTAAGAGCTTTGGAAGGAGATAAGAGTAGGGGTATGGTATGTAAAATACAGTATCATAAACGCATCCATTCAGTGGAAATGACAGGCAGTTCTATTTCATATAGAAAACCAACACACTGAATTCATTCAATGAGGAAGACTCCAGAAGGTTATCTTTCTTGAAGCAGTGTCCTTAGTCAATGATTAACTATTAAGTTGTGAGAAATTCTGTTTTATTTTGGTATTTTATTTTCCTGTCTTCTGGTATGTAGCTGTAGACCACAAAGACTAAGAAATGGAAACCAAACAAAGAGAATAAAGTAAACACATAGTTAAAAGTCTTTGAAACTGCAGACATGTTTATCTAGGTTCATTTTGACAGATGGTCAGAAAACTTAGTTTATTCTTACTCTATCCAAACCCATGATAATGTCCTCTTTTGTAAGACAGAGATATAGGAACAGTATAATTACTGATGGAAAATGAGTGCAGATAAAATAAGAACAACCTAAGCTCTAATTCAAACCTCAAAACATAGGCCCAACCCAAGACTTTTTTGAGTTCATATAGGTTCAAATAACTTTGGAACTCTCGAAAGCATCATTTTCACAAAGTGACACTTCTTACTATGTGCCCTTAAAGAAAAGTGTATGTATGTAAGCATGTATCCATGCGTGTATGTATGTATGTATGTATCTATGTATGTTGTGTGTATATATGTAGAGAGAGAGAGAGAGAGAGAGAGAGAGAGAGAGAGAGAGAGAGAGAGAGAGATTGAACCAGAAGCACTGCTTTTAGAAGCCTGGTATCTTAGCTGAGCTCCTGAGATCCCTTGCTAGCTGATGAACAATGACAGACAGCAAGTGATGATGTAGCAAATCCAATTTAACACTTAATATTGACTAACTGGAAGAGCCCCAAACACTCTCAAATGACAAGAACCTTAATATTCTAAAAGAAAATACAGCAATGGTACAAATATGTAACAACAAGGGCAGACGGAGTCTAAAATCTTCCTCTGTATGTCTTATCATTTTACCTCTTACCGAATTTCATTGACTCTGTAAGAGCCGTTTCTATCATTTCTATCTGACCTGTCATTGTTTTCTTCTTTCTTAGTTTACTTTCCGATTTGTTTCTCTTCTATTGACTTTCCTTTCTTTTGTTCCCTCCCCTTTCTTTTCTAACATATGTATCCTCAAGGCCGAGATGTTAAACCATTGGGCTAGGCAACTTAGGGGAGTATTGTGGCCCCACTGTTTATTTCTGGAAGTGTCTCTCCAGCTATTTACTGAGCCCCTGTTACTGACAGAAATGGTGCAGCAATATCACAACGCTTATAATCTTTTAGATTTGACTTTAGAAGGAAATGTTTTTCTTTTCTTATTTACTTCATTTCATTTAGGTCATACCTTCATGATATGTATATGTATATATATATATATTACACAAGCATACTTTCTGAAGAGGCTATGAAGGGAAGACATAACCTACCTCGGTTATCTTTTCCCCTTAAGAAACCCTTTCCTGGAGCTGAAGAGAGGGCTCACCGATAAAGAACACGTGTGTCTGTAGAAGACTCAAGTTCAGATCCCAGCATCCAGATAGAAAGTTACAACCATCCCTAATGCCAGTTCCAGGGTATTGATATACTCTTTTGAATTCTGTGGATACCAGCATGTATGTGATACACATACACACATGAAGGCAAAATACCTGTACACATAAAATAAATATTTTTTTATTTAAATAGAAACTTTGTCTTTTGCCTATATTCCATATAGTTTTGTGGACTGTGGCTGCTCTGGCTGTAGCTATCTATGTGGACTCCAGCAGAGACAGCAGAGAGGGTCGTGATATTACCATAATTATGTAGATGTTCCTAAAGAGGAAGAAGTACAGACCTAGTGCTGTGGAAGTTTTTCCTTTAAAGTGCGCTGAAGCCAGAATGACTGTACTATGATTGGCTATAGAGTTGAGGAATTTCCCTCAGGCATCTAGCAACAGGTCAAGTTGTGACTGAGTTTGTGACACTGAAAAATTATTTTCTTTTCAATTTGATAATTTCAACAGAATTGCCGTCATTATAATTATAATTTCTTCTGACTAGAATAGAAGAACTATAAAGACAATTCAAGAAAATGATCGTGTTAGGTAGTGTAAGTGGTAGGCAGTTACACTGACAGTAGCTGGCATGCAGACCATCGAGGGTAACTCCTTCCCTCACAGTTGGTTGCATTTCTTTGTAAGATCTAAACTACCACATGAAAGTGAGGAGACTGGAGGTATTAGGAATGTTCAAAAGTCCATTTAAAGATGTATACTTCCGGATGTTTCTTCAGAATCCTTTTAAAAATTCTTTTGTCAAATAAGACTAAGAACCCACAAAAGGGAACCCCATACAGGTTCCCTGTAAGGGGTCTAAGGGAAGAAAGCCATGGTTTGCTGAGATGATGAAGACTTTAATTGCCATTAGAGATGTTCCAGTCATTGATTCTCAAAGAAAATACAAATGATCTAAAATATTCAGTTGATTTTTATGGTGACAAGGACTTTGGTTCAAATTTTGATTCTGCCTTATAACAATTGACCAGCTTAGAACAAGATCCTTTATCTCTGGACCTGATTTTCTCATTAAAAATAAATGACAAATATGATGCCCAACGGGTATAAATATTTTGATAATTAAAAAGTGACCTTTAAGTGTAACTTCCAGAAGTCTTTGTAGCATGCAAGAAATGCTTCATCAATGGGAAAAAGATAGAAGCCATTCTTACTGATGAATCTTTTAAGAGAGATACGTGCAAATGCAAATTCTGAGTCACTTCCAATCTTTTGAGTGATGCAATCTTCAGATACAGCTTTAGCTTGGTATTTCCCCTCTGGCTGAAGGGTGGAGTGGCTGTAGATTAAAGTTTGTGCCCAAGCAAGAAGCAGCAGCTGACCTCAACTAATATGAACTTTAGTGGGGTGGGGCCTACAGTATGATGGTCCAAAGAGAAAGGGAGTTGCTTGAAATTGATTAATCATAAGGTAATGTGTCGCCTCTTCTGATTGTGAGAGATGGAGTAGTTATAAAAATATATAAAACAAGGGCTTAGTGTTCTTGGACTTATGCCTGTGGCAATTTAGGTGAGAATACCAGCTCTTTAGCTTGTATAATCATTTCCTATACGTTGATGCTATTCAGTCAATAAATATCCACTGATCCTCCAACAGACATAGATAAGGCATTGTACCAAGAACCATGGTAAAAAGTAGAAAAGAATTATGATCTTAGCATCCCAAAATCTTCCAATCCACATTGTTTTTCCTCAAAGGTTGTCATCAAGAAATGAATGAGTAGTATAGGCTAACTACATGAATTTTTTTTTTTTTATTTCCAGTGTAGGCTGCTTCTGCTTTGCAATTTTCTTTTGAAAAAATTACAATCACGTACAAAATGTCATGGCTTCCTTATACCACTGATTCCAATGCCAGTTGCCACTATAGACTCTTCAAATCCCTACATGGCACAGCAACTTATATTGTTTGCTTGCTTGTTTTTTATTTTACTATTATTTTTATTTTTCTTTACAAATCTCTGGTTATACATATAAGAATTATTATTTTTCTTTTTATTCATATTAATCTTTTTACACAAGGTATCATGGTCACCATATTTATAGCATAGCATATTATTAGAAAGAATTAGTACAAAGAGCCAAGTGAGACAGACATATAGATGCTCAAACTGTTGTGTGAGTTATTATCAAGATCCTCTAAGTTTCTAACCTCTAATTAGAATCCCTACATAAAAATAATGTTATGAGAAAACATCCCACCATCCAGTGGAGTTTGAAGGTTAAAAAATCCACATACTTCAGAGATGGCCACCTAAGTCAGGTGTGGTATCAAGGAGAGAAGGTAGATGAAATCTCTAGTCAAAGGTTCTGCCTTCTTCATGATAATGAAATATAACATTATTAATTCAGTAAATCACATATTTGTCTTCCAGTTGTGTCCCATGACCTCTGTAGGCTATAAAGTCACAATTAAATAACAAGTCATCTGCTGGGTTCTACTGCAACCTAAGCATAAAACAGTGTCTGCTTTGCAGTGGCCAACAAGAACAAATGCCAAAGCAGGTGGCTGTACACGCATACACACATGTGCACACACTTGTATAGGTGTACAGACACAGCTGAAGGAATTTTTTTTAAATGGAAAGCAGATGGCTAAAGGAAAAAATTGCTATTCAATTTGTGACTCTCTTTAAAGGTGAAATAAGCCTCTCATTAGAATATATTCAAATTTCAAAACAAAACCTGGCTCAGTAGGACAAAAAAGGAGACAAATGTTTATTAAGCATTAATTGTATCCCAATACTTAAACTAGGTTTATAGTATAGGCCCTCATATTTCATAGACTGTGAGGTGGGTCATATATGGAATATATGCAGGAGTTTAGGAGGATCAGAAAAGTTAAGTGGCTTTTGAAGTCATGAGGCCTATGAATGATAATCCGGAACACAAATCTCAGTTCTGACTCTAAAACCCACACGTTCTCTTTTGTGAAATATTGTGAAAAATCACTGAGAGACAAAAATAATTCTTAGTCAAAAGATCGGGGTCAACTTAGCTCCGAAACAAAGGTTCTAGAACTGCTTCCTATCCTATCTGTAGTGAGCTGTCTATAATGTCACATCTAGAGGAAAAGTACTGAAAATCCTTTGATATCTTTGAAAATTGCTACTTTGCCCTTCACATGATAGGATAAGCGTGAATTTGTTGGTTTATGGTTTTTATCTATTTTATGTTTAAGGACCATTATGAATACCTTCCTTATGTCTTTTATTACTTATCATTTTTATATTTCTGAAGTCTCAAAACATAGATTACATGTAGCAATTATTTCTGAAGCCTTATTATGAATTCTTCTGGTAAATTTTTATTATACTTATTTTAAATCTTGTCCTTCTTCCCCCTTAACAGATATGGTGGGACACACCTTTAATCCTCTCACTCTGGAGGCAGAGGCAGGGAAATCTATGTGACTTCAAGGTCTGCCAGCTTTATATAGTAAACACCAGGCCAGCCAGAGTTACATACTGAGACCTGTCTCAAAAAACAAAACAAAGAGAAAACAAACACCAAAAATAACCAGTGTCTCTTAGTCCATATCCCAGGCTATTTAAATGTATAACTTAGAAGTATCAGCATTTACACAGGCACAATAAAAAGTCAGTTACAATACACTAGTTAGCTCAATTTAGCTCATGAAAGCTAAAAATGTCAGAGGCCAAGTATGGCTTTACTTTGTTAGGTTTCTCAGCTGCTTGTAAGTGAATATATTCAATGTCATTTGAAAATGGTTTCATGACTCTCATGTCCTGACTTCTATCCTATTTCAGCGACTCGGTTTACATGGAGTACTCCATCATGCCCTTCTGGCCTGGTTGGTGCAAGGCCAGATGGAAGTTGAGAAGAGGAAGAATCATGAAGGAGGAGGGTTGCCTCCTGGCTGTTTCAATTAGCTAAAACTGAAATATCCCATGTTTCAGGGAAGACGCCACACAGGGACGGCCGAGTGCGTCGAGCCTGGCATTCTTTTTCTACCATGTCTAGCGTACACTGTGTTCTTCCATAATTATAAATGTATGTTTCCCATCACCACAAAGACTTCTCATTGCTTAAAGGAAATGCAGCTTCAAAGAGCTTAAATTGTGAAGGGCAGGCCCCCTCTGAGAGCCACCATTGCTCAGGGGTGATTCTGTCTTTAACCCATCCACAGTGATACCACTAGCCAGCTTTCCTGGCTGCATCTCACCAAGTTAAATTGGCCTCGGGCTTTGGTGGTTTCAGTTTTGAACCGAACATCTTTACTTTTTTTTTTTTTTTTTGATAATGTAAATCCAGATATTGTCTTCTTAAAAACATCCTTTCAGCATGTTCCTTTCCTCTTTTAAAATGCAAAAAGGGCTCCCGCCTTTTATAATTCTAAATCTCAGGCACAAAGTATTTTTAAGGAGGCCGGGTACTTTGATTACAGGATAAACTTTTTATGGTGACAGTTTCAGTTTTAAGTCTCTAAGAGTCAAAAGTAAAATGGCAAATGAAAGAAGAAAGGACACCAAAATATAAGTTTCCAATGTGGCATTCTATAAAAGCACTAGGCATGCTTTATCTTTATGACAGCACAGTTTGAGGGAAAACTGAGTTATATTTTTAATTATCTTTTTTTGAGCTCCAACAATTCAATTTAGCAGGCTTCTTCTGGATAGCAGCCCCTAAGAATGGAATCATGTCAGTCAGTAACTATAACAGTTTTGCACAGCCATTGGTATGGCACCATGCTAAGCTCTTTTTAACGGTAAAAATTATATAATCCTTTCAATGACTATATGGCATTTCTAGTATTATCTCATTTTTGCTTTGAGGATATTGAGGTTTGTCAAGATTAAGTCATTGGCCCCGAGTCATTGAGCAATTGCGTTCTAAGCCAAGTTTAAAGCTGTACCACAAGACTTTACAACTTTGATTTGTGACATTTATAGGACAATGTGACAAACAATCTATCTTTTTGGAGATAATATTTAGTGTAGTTTTGAAAGTGCAAAACACAAGCCCCTGCATCTGGTTGTACTAAGAGTTAGTGGGCTTGCTGGTATCTAATCTAAAACATATCCCCACCAAGGTGCCTTAGCAGTGATGTATCAGTAGAACTGATTTAGAGTCCTTCAGAGACATGATCTGTCTGATCTGAGATGGCAAGAATAAAGTGGCGGTTGTATAATGAGCGCTTGGGTGATTTGCAAAGAACATTCCCAGCTAATCCTCTTCTCGTTGTCTGTCAGGTAGTATTATTCCCATGTGGCATGCGTGGTGATGTGGGCCTACAATGATTGTGAAACTTGCTGAGAAGCACATGATAAAGGGTGGAGCTAGAAAAAGAGTTGATTCCAAATTTCATGCTCTTGACTATAACTCGTCACTGGCTTTAAATGAGTAGGAACATAAACACAAACAGAGCTACCTATCAATCATTCCGTCATGTACATTGTGTCAGCTGTTTCACTGAAACAGAATCATTCATCGTTCTTCATCCTTGTATGTCCTGTTTTGCATTCAATACATTTTAATATATTGAAATGACCAATCATGGCACACACATTCTCCCCTCTCCTCTCTGTCTCTCTCTGTCACTCTCTGTCACTCTCTGTCTCTCTCTGTCTCTCTCTGTCTCTGTCTCTCTCTCTCTCTCTCTCTCTCTCTCTCTCTCTCTCTCTCTGTCTCTGTGTGTGTGTGTCTCTCTCTCTGTTCCTCTCTTTCTCTCTCTCTCTCTCTCTCTCTCTCTCTCTCTCTCTCTCACACACACACACACACACACACATACACAGACACACACACATTCTCTCAAATGCTTTGGAGAAGAGGCACATTTCAGTTCAGGCCTGTGTGGTGCCAACACTTTAGTCATTATATAACAGTAATGAGGCCAGAGGGATCTCTGCAATCTGACATCTGAGAACAGTGAATCTAATCAGGATAATATGAAATAAAAGTTGCCCAAGTGCCTTTGATTATTCACTGAAATTTTTACATCTGACCTTAACTGTCAGACAGACCATGCTGAGTTTTTAAGGGAGATAATGCATACTTCTTTTTTTAGACCTTTATAGCAACAGCAACCTTCTCCCAATACTTAGTAGTAATTGTAATAATAATAATAGATTCATATTATCCTTTAATGTTGAAAATACCATTTTTCACAACACTGTTGAATGGAGTATCATTTATTCTGCTTCAATAACATGTGTGACAGTGAGCTTTCATAAACTGCTTTTAAGATTTTTCTGCCATGTGTTGTTTAAGGACAAAAATACTTATATTTCCTCATCACTGAATCTATAATGTTCAAATAAGTAGCATCTTATTAAAACATCATTTTTTAGCACTTTGTTCTGATATGCTCTCACTAAGGGTTCTACTCTTCAAACTCAAATACATAAAGTAAGCTAATTGTTACAAAGTTATATTTCCAATTCTGAGTAGCCTGGGGAAGATACAAGTCATGTTGTGATCTGCAGAATGGCATCTTTAGAAGTTCCAAAGATGTTCCTCATTGTCTAAGAACAAAAGGCCACCAATGGCTGTGGTGGCAACAGCTCTAAAAAGCCACAGGAATAAATGGTTGAAATGGAGATAGAAGGAACAAATCAAGAAAGCCATCAAGTCCTGAGAAATCATCCACTGTCTACTCAGGACAGCTGCCTCCAGATGAAGGGCCAAAACATCCAAACTCCCACATGTGGGCGTGTTGTCTGAACTAGCCATCAATGTCAGAGAGAGTATCTTGAGTCACTTTATCTCGGCTGTTCACAAGCAGGTTCCGGCCATCTCAGTGACACTTTAATTGCATGATGCAGAAAATGAGATAATCAACCTTGAAGGAGTCCAGGATCTAGTTTTGACTTTGTTCTAACTCAAGCTTAGATCCTAGCTTGTCTGAGATGACTTGTCTATCCTGAAATGCTAAGGCTGGCACTGCCAAGTATTGCCAAGCTCATCCTGAATACTGAGTTGTTTGACCACTCACTGTCTGCAGACTTAAATGCACCTTTTCACTCTGCCTGTCTTGGCAAACAATTTCTCCCATAGGAAAGTTAGATGTAAAATTTGTGCTTTGAGAGGCTGGGTAGTTGGCTCCTTTGCTACAGTGCTTACTGTAACAGCAAGAGCACCCAGGTTTAATCCCTAGCACTCATGTGCACGGGATGTGCAGCTCTGTGGTTTTGATCCTAGAACGGGAGAGGCAGAGATATGAGGAGCTCTGGCAAGTAAGCCTAGACTAATCGCCGTGGTCTAGGTCCCGGGAAGAGACATATCTCATAGAAGAAGGAGCACAGTTCCTGCAAAACGGTATTTGATGTTGACCTCTGGCCTTCAATTGCATATGCCACATATATATACATATCCATACATACACATGTCTACCTGCATACACATGGACACATATACATATACACAAAGAAGAAAATATACAAAAACTGAGAGAGAAGAGAGGGGAAGAGAGCTGCCATTGATCTGGTTAGGCTTAGCCTCAACCACACACTAAATTCAGCCGTGCTCTTGACATAGGCACTTCCCTTTGTCTCTGAGCTCCCACACTGTCCCCTTGATCAGGTGATTACCTTTTCTCCTTTCTGTGATGTGTCTCAGATCTGGTAATCTTTCTAACTCACTAATATCAAGTACTTCCTCTAGGACTTAGAAGGCTGAGCAGTTGACTGAGAGTTAATGGGTAACAAAGCAAGACCTTGTCTCAAAACTCAAGCAAAAATAACAACACAAACAGAAGTCCTGGGGATTCCATTGAATTATGCTATAAAATGCATCAATACTAATGTGATAATTTAGTAATTACTATAGAACCATCTTACTATAGTAGTAATTGTATTCATATTGGACATACCAAACAACCTCCCAACACTACCTGCATTATTGCAGAGGTGTTGGAAGAAAGCAGCAAGAACTCCAAGTTCATCCTCTTAGCTTGAAGGTCCACTTCACCTCCTTCTCTGACCCTTCCTTGCTTTCTCCCCTCCTTCCTTCTTTTCTTCCTTCCTTTTTCCCTTCCATCCTAACTTTCTTTCTTCCTTCCTTTCCTTCTTTCCTTCTTTCTTTCTATCTTTCTTTCTTTCTTTCTTTCTTTCTTTCTTTCTTTCTTTCCTTCCTTCCTTCCTTCCTTCCTTCCTTCCTTCTTTCCTTCCTTCCTTCCTGCATGCCTGCTTTCTATATCTATGTATCTACCTGTGTGACTACCTTTCTACCTGCTTTGTGTGTGTGTGTCTATGTGTGTTTCTGGGAGTGTATGTTCTTTTGATGTATTTGCATAAAAGTGAAGACACTGAAGTGCAACTCATCAAACTGTTAAGATTGGGTTGGTTAATGTAGGCAAAACACATATTCAATACATATGTAGTGAGTGGTCACTATTTCTTCTTAGAAAAAACTATACAGAATTGTAGATTTTGGTTTAGATTTAATTATTCAGAGGTGTCTAATGCTATGTTATCATTTCCTGCCCCTTAAAAAGTTCCTTACTACACTATTATTTCCCTTCCCACACCAAGTTCTTTACTTCCTTCTAGACCTGCCACTGATTTATGAAAGCCTGAGTTTCAGGTTTCTCCTTCCCTGTGCTTGTAAAAGCAGATACTGTGGGTAGATCATGATTTTCATCATTCGACTGGAGGAAAGTTTCCATACTTATCACTTCCTGAGAGATGGATTCTCAAAGTAATAACACCCTAATTCTCATAGATCAGGAAATGGTCCTTTATTAATTCTGATTTTGATTTAAAAAAAAAAACAATTCATAGTCCTACTTACTAACACAGAGTAAATTTGTAGAAACAAAGTCAAGAAGATGTATATGCAGCTTCCACAGATAGGATCTCTGTGTCAGTGCAGGAAGGCATGAAGCCAATAGCTGCTATCAATAAATTGCTCCACATCGCTGAGTCAGGACTTGCTAGGCTACAGACTTTACTTAGCTCAGTTTTCTATTGAGAACTGAGATATCATGATTTATTAGGATAAAGCAAAACTATTTCCTTTTTAATGATTTCAGATTTTTCTTATAAGATGCTTTTTGGTTAATTGATATTTTAATACCCAAATACTCTTTACTCCAAGGAAAAACTCATTGGACTTGATTCAAAAACTGGGACTTGGATCAGTAGTCTGTGAATTTTTGAAGTCTGCTTTTTGTGAGCAGAAAAGAGTGATGCAATAAATACACATATTTCCTTTTTTCTATTGTACTGTAGTTCTATGACCATGAAGATGCCATTGGAATACATTCTCTCTCAACTACAGAAAGTGCTAACAGAGATACCTACATCACTATTGCACATAATTTGATACATGAACACAGGCTTTATATTAACAATGAGAAAATGAAGAGAAATAGCATCCATTAAGAAAACGTTAAAAATGTTGCTTAGTCTGGAGAAAGGCTATTTTCCATTGTTGTACTAACACCAAGCCTAGGACATGGTCAAGAGCACAACTCCTTCTGTTCTATCTGAATTAATTATTTGAAGCATAAATCAGGGAGATCCTGAAAACATATCCTATCAATTCCAAACTCTGTCAGTTGCCAGGATATGGAAAACTTAGAGGATAAGCTAAGTCCTTTGGATGCAAACAAACAGCCACCCAAGAACTGCTCTGTCTACGTCTCACTTCCTTATAGAACATGCCTAAGCATCAACAATGCAGATGACAAATATTTTTCAGGTAAATGCCTGCCAGCTGCATAAGCAGGTCAGGCTAATCTACAACCCCACCCATATGTCTGTATAGCATCATTGTGGTATCATCAAGGATACTATTTCCTTATTTCTCTTATTTCACCAAGTCATAGTTGATGCTAGAGACTCATGAGACAGCCTTACCTATGTTCTCCTTCAAACCTATCCACGTTTAACTGTAGTTTACTGTGAAGCATTCTGATGCTTGTCTCATCCTTACATCATCACCATGCAAAGGACTTCCTAAGATTTGATCTGAAGAAAATTCAACCAACACCATACATCTATTCATTTCTGCAGAATATATTCTCTTAACAACAAGCTTCTGAAGTACGGGCAACTCTGATCTAAACCTACTGATGAGGGGATTGAAGAACACAATTGCTCAGCTCAGCTTTGGTTCCTTAGAGATGGGAATGAGTGATGTCTCGTGTTAGACTATGTAGAAGCACACAGACTAAGTTTTATTATAAAAAATAGACTTCTAATTTAAAAAATGATGACGGGTCCTTGTTTTTTAAATCAGTGATGAAACAAATTGAATGATGGACAATAGAGCAGCCTACTAGATACGTGCTATTGTTATTTGATCATTTCAAATCAACCAAACAGGCCTTAGCACCAATGATTACCTCTTTCTCCAAAATATCACCAAGTGAGAGCCATAACATGATACTTTAATTCTATCATTCAGCATCTTAGTATTGGGATATAAAACAAAACTATTCACAATAGCCAGCAAAATAAACAATTCCTTGAATTTTAGATGAAGTAGTTTTCTGCAACTCCTGCAAAAAAACTGTTTTATTCTCATCCAGGTTAGGCTTACTTACTATAGTTCAGCTCAAACAATTCTTTCAATTCCCAAGGGCTCTCAGTTCCAGGATTTGTGCTACATATGACTGTTAGAACTGACAATAACATATGCAGCCACACTCAGGATATTAGATTAAAAACAGAGAAAGCAATGTGTTTTAAATGATGTATTATTTTATTAGTTTCCTGAAATGACATTAATGAATTCAAGCCCTATAGCACAATACAACAGCCTTAGGGCTTCTAAAATGTTCTATGGGTTTCTAAATAGACAGACTTTAAGTATTTTTCTGAAAGACAAGCTTTAAGCTGGAGGATGAGAACACATGAAGATGGCTAGAACACTCTGATTTTGGTAGAAGACATCATTTAATAAAGCATAACATCTGAGTTAATACTCTGGACATCTTTTAAGAATAAAAAAATAATTTAATAATTTCTTAGCTAATAATTTTAAAGTAGTTATTTTAAATTTCAGAAGGAAACATCATTTGTATTTGGATAAGATCAGAGGTCACATAGGATTTACAATGTTTTTTAAAGTGTAAGTTGTTTAGATTGTATAATGGGGAAAATACATGTCGTACAATGAACTTGATTATATCCACCAAGGGTTTTGTTTTGGTATAAAAACTGAAATACTCAGACCTTGAGAAGTTACAAACGACTCACACCTGCTTATTTCTGAAACATTCCCGTTCCCTCTTTCATCTCATTGCTCTGTCTTAGCCAGTGCAGAGCAGCCAGTGAGTGTCACTGTGAAAAATGAGAAAAAAATATTCTTCCCTCTTTCAGTGCTTGTCAACACACTCAAATATATATTTTGGAGTTTTTAGAGAAAGGACAATACAAGTCAATTAATGTTTTGTCACAAGAACATGTCAATTTTGCCAAATGAGACAATTAATTTATTGAAGGGAAACATATAAACATGGACACAAAAGAATGTTTCTGTTAGACTTTGGTGGTGTTAGTTGATTGGTTGGTTGGTTGGTTGGTTGGTTGGTTGGTTGGTTGGTTGGTTGATTTTTGTTTTAGCATCTTTCTCTCCCTTAACAATGAGTGTCTTAGTGTCAGGCATTGTTCTAAGCACTAAGAAATGATAACTAATACTAAGTATTAAGCCTGTGATGTAGATATCATTTTTTACCCCCACTGTATAAAGGGGAAAGTAAGGTACTAGAAGTACCTTAACTGGAAGTATTGATAACTGAAGTGAGTCTCTGTTGATGGAGACATTGAATAATGGGAACCCCTTTCCTTATCTTTTACATAGTTTCAAAACAAAACTTTAGACTTCGTTGGGTCCCATCATTTTTCCGTTCATACATTCTTCATTGTTAGAATCCCATACATGATTCGATGGTGAATTTAGTTGTCTTCCATTTATCATTCTGGTCTTTGATATTTTCTCAATCACTACAATTTTTCTTAAACATGATAGTATTGGGAAATACTGAATAGATATTCTGTAAATTCTCTTATCAGTATGATATGTAATTCATGGCTTCCTTGGATTTATTAGGGTTTTGGAAATAATATAAAAATGTGATATCCTTTGATTGTATTAAACTGTGCTATACATTTTGTTCATATGTCTTCTCCCATGAAGTGATACCCAAGGGGGGCTAGCAAAGTGGATAATGGGGGGAGGGTTGTAAGGTCAGAACTGGGAAGAAGAGGGGAGGCTGTGATTGGACTCTAATGTGAATAAAAAATGGGAAAGAAAGAAAGAAAGGAAGGAAGGAAGGAAGGAAGAAAGAAAGAAAGAAAGAAAGAAAGAAAGAAAGAAAGAAAGAAAGAAAGAAAGAAAGAAAGAGCAGGCAACTCAACCTACAAAGTGCCTGAGTGTATCCATCTGGAGACTGTATGTAAATATCAATTTTATATTTACTGTGGGTGATCAAAACATCTGGAAGAAAATGATTGAAGTTGCTCACATACATTATTATTTAATGTAACAAAGCTTATTTTTATTTAAAAAATAAAAATAAAAATAAAAGAAAGTATTTGTTATGTTTCTCCATTGGTAAGTCATTTTTTTCCTTAAATTTTATTCTTTGTAAATAGGTGCTAAGTATTGCTCACCCTCAATGGGCACAGGAAATTTTTTTAATCCCTCCTACTAAGCAGGGAGTATTTACATATATATGAAATAGTTTTACATGTCTTAAGAGTAACATTTAAACATTTTCCATTAGTTTAACCACAAAACTTGCAGTTTTCAATGTATCATAATGCTGGCATCCTTAAATAAAGCTACTTCATGCTTTGAAAGGTGTCCAACAGAATGTAAGCACCATTTAATACTAACTATTATGCACTTTAAAAGCCACATTAAAGAGCTTTTTTTTAGTGGTCTAAACATTACATAACTTTTTTCTTCTGATTTGAATTCCTATTCTTATTCCAATTCCCTCGGAGAAATTTTTGACTAATTTAACTCTTTAAGTATTCTATTGATACACATCGAATCTGAGAAGTGTGTCTTAGGACTATATAAGGTTCTAATTTGTTTTACAAATGTTATTGCAGACTGAGTTTTCATTGTAACTCTTTTCAGTAAATTATTGAACATAGTGATTTAACATATTTTAAAGTAATTTTAAAAATGATAGATTTGCTGCCATTCTAAAATCTAAAAATGCAACTTAGATGAAACAAAACCTGTTTCTTTACTCTATTTCTTACATCTTAAGTTGTGGTTACTCTTTTCTCTTCCCTATTCCCTGTTAGAGTTATGAAATCAAAATAGATGAAGACATGCACGATGTGATAACCAATATTCTGGCACAGATGGGGAGGTGATCTGTAAGCCTTACTAAGGAGCTATTGACATTTCATAGCTACTGGAGGAATGAAAATTGTTTTTTTCCTAAGGGAGTGGACACTGACAGCTTTCCCAAGCTCCAGTGAATGACCTCATCCTCATGCACATATGAGCATCACTAATTGGATTTGGTGGATTGTGAAGAAAGAGAGAGAGAGAGGGAGGAAGAGAGAGAGGGGGGAGGAAAGATCTGAGGTTGAAAAGACATGTGGAGGAGAAAAGGGAGGAGCAAAAGGAAATGATCATATTTTATTATGTATGTGTATAAAGATTTTGGGAATGAAAAAAATTATGTGATGTTCATTTGGTGAGTTAAAAAAAAAGACCACATGAAGTCAGGAGGGAAAAGCCATGAGGAAATAGGACAGGAATTGAGGAAGAAAGAGAAGAAAGAACATTTGTCAAAATGCATTACATGTATCTATGAAACTCTCAAGAGACTAAAGAATAAAGAAGATTATATTAAAAACACTATTTGGTTGTTATTTTTAAAAGTTTAATAAAACAAAATAAAACTATTTTGATTATTTCTGCAATTTACATATCAAATATAGCTTTGATTTTGATAATTTGTAGAAAATGAATAAAATAATACAAATTATCATATATACTAATGTTTTTGAAAGAAGCAAAATATGAGAATTTATTAATGTTTCCTAGAATTTAATAAAAGTATATGATCACTCCAGTTTACCTTTTTGTAACTGTCAATTTCACTTTTATCTTAATGAATGAACAAAAGAAAGAAGTAAAAATAAATCTTTATACTGCTATTTATAATATATAGTTTTGAAAACCAGTAGTATCTTCATGAATCATTTGTAAAAATGCTTAGTACTTGATGACGAACTAAACTAATTATATGCCATGTCACACTAGTTATCAAAGCAAATACCGTACAAATTTATGGTTTTGATGATAACTTATAAGATTAAATAATAATTATATATTTCATAAGCAAGAAACATAAATGTGTATGTTATGACATTATTTTTACCAAAGAGGATAATTTAAAGTCATTTGAAACATTATGTGCATTCCTGTGTGGCTCTATGTACATAGCTGCACTTGAATGCATGTGTCCAGTGATTTGAGAAGCAACACTGAGACTATGGACATGGAGTAAAATACAGTGTTAGCCATCTGAAGTAGGTGCTGGGAACTGAACCCTGGCCTGATACCCAAACAATAGAGGGTTGTAATGGTTGAGCTATCTCTCCAGCAATAATGTAATTAAATAGTTATAAATGAGGATCATTTAATGAATAATGTTATAAACTCACTGCAAACCAAGGTGTCTTGCAACAGCATGAGGCCAGGATATTCCAGAAAATACAAATAGCTAATAAGCCAAATTAAGTGTAAGAACATGTTAACTTTGATATTTTAAAAACTTCAAGCAAACAAAAGCATTTTAAGGATTTCATGAAGCAGCAAAATAGAAACTTAATTTATTAATTGAACTGCTATCTTCATTATTAAGTCCTATCTGTTAATGACCTATAATGAACTAGAGATAGGTATCTATTAATTTTTTTTGAAATGTTAAGTATAACGATTTATTCATGTAATCATTCATTCAATCAACATATATTTATAATGTTTCACATGTTTTACAGTTTAGATGTTATCATTAAACACATTAATTTCTAATTACATGAAACTATAACTGTAATTATGACAATAATCATGAAAAAATGCTCTCTGAGAGTATATAATTGATAATGAACACAAAAGACTATGTCAAATAAAAATTTAGGTCATCTCTCACACCAAGCAAAATTTCAACCATTTTTGGTTGAAAATACTTTAAGGTCGTTTTACAATTGAATGGCTAATGTGTTTTTATTTAAAATATATGACAGCTCAAAAAGCATGTGCTTTGTTTTAGTAACTAGTAAAATAACTTTATATTGATTTTTGTTCCTTTGTTTTGGTTTTTATTTATTTTGTTGGCCTTTTTTTTTTTTTTTTTTTGCTTTGTTTTGTTTTTAGTTTTGTTTTATTCATTCAGGAGGCTTGTTCATTCCTCATTGCTAAGTCACATTGATTTACAAAGAATTTAGAGCAGTTCAAATCAAAACCATTAAACATTGTATTGAAAGTAAGACAAAATACTGAAGTAATTTTTTTAAGTAAACTTTTGTTATCCCTGGAAGGCCCGCTCCTCTTTGGAGCAAAACAGAGAAGCCATGGATCTGGGGAAGAGTGGAGGGGAGAGGCAGAGAGCAGAGAGTGGAAGGAAAGGAAAGGTGGCCAGTGGCCAGGATGTATGTAATCTATGCAAGAAGAATAAAAGGGGAAAAGGGAGAAATGTTTCTTGGTTTTCTAAGCTAATCAAACATCTTCAAGATTGTATTTATTTATCTTTATATATGACTCTTGGCTTGAGTCAATTAAGGCTTTAAAAATCATAGAGATATTATTAAATTGTGATTTTGTCATATTCTCAACAACTTTTGCAAATAAAAAAAAAAAAATAGGACCTGCATGTATAGGTAAGGATTTCAAGTCACTGAAACATGGTCAAAAGGTGCTTTTTACCCTCCCCCCCCCCCCGAGGTTGAAGAGTGGAATTCATTTTCATAAAATTTGCTTCAAAAACCTGTCACCCTTTTTAGCAGCCAATTACAATTTCTTAGGCAAATTACAATTTCTAGAACAAAACTAAATATTTAGTATAATTTTGGCTTAAATCCAATTAACATGTACACTGCAAGAAAATAATACTTCCATGTCTTTAGCTATAAAGCTGTTGAAAATGCAAAATGTGCAAGTTTATATCAAGTTATAAGTTGATCCAGGTAAAAGTTCTTTGCCTGGATCATGGTTATTGAACATGAACGAACTTTGAAGAAAAGTACTTTAGAAAGAACGTAGATAAGTTTCACAAGTCTTGAATGCTGTTTGATTCTTCGAATGTGATTTACCCTTTGACTAGTTTATAGTACTTCTTGGTTTGTTTGCCAATCTTCTTATAAGGACTATGTATGCGCTCACACATGCATGCATGCATGCATGATGTATGTGTATATATTCTTTAATGCTGGTAAGGATTAGAGGTTTCCCAGACTGCTTTGAAAATCCTCTTAGAAAGAGAACACAGAAAAAGCCAGGAACTGTCATGTTGGAAATGTCTTCCTGAGGAACTATGACAGAGAGAGAGAGAAATATTGCTTTAAGATCTTCTGTAACTTAGAGTGAAAACATTTCTGAGGGTTTGCAAAAGTTACAGAATTTTACTTGGCAACTTACTTTCACTAATTATTTTTAACAGCACTCATGCTTTGGGACATTTGGATTGATCTTCAGATAAAGTTAAAACGGAGAAATCCATGTTCTTGAGGATAAGATCCATGGTATGTATGATACCAAAATTGAGTTGAACACTTTGCTGTCAAGTTAATCGGTTAGAAATTTAGGGGGAATACTTGTATTGATTTTCTGATTATCATTACTGGTTTATTTTTATGAGTCCATGTACTACAAGTATGAATCCTACAAACTGCCCAGTAACATGGATTCTATACCCAATGTGAATGACCGTTCATAAGAATGGAAATAAGAAACTTATTATTACTTTATCTCATAGGTTTTAAGAATTCTTACCACCACCTCTTATTTACCAGTAATTTTCTATTTTCTTTCTACATAGAGCAGCCTTAGAACCTCTCCATTAAGAGTCCCACAGATTAGCTTATACAATCCAGTAAGAAGGTTTTCTTGAGGAAGAGGAGGAAGAGGCAGAGGAGAAGGAGGAAGGGGAAGGAGAAGGGGAAGAAGACAATCCCTTTAAATGGTAAATAATTTTTCCAGCTTCAGCTACATATTTCTTATGGTTTATTTGGAATTTTCCTCTTAATCCCTGTACATTATACAGCATAGATTTTCCAAAAACACATAGCTCATTAGAAAAGCATTTCAAAACATACTCATGAGGTCAAAGAGGCCAGATGTGGCCTTTCATGCATTTCTACACTTGAATACAGATGTATACTGTGATTTATCAAACTTCAATTTGCTGTATCTAATACCTTTGACATCATTTTGAAGTATCAGCTGTAAAGTTAAACTCATCAGATATACATAACCATATCATTCTGTTTTAGACTCAGATCCATTAAGCCCAAATGGACGATCTAGTAGTGACTCTTGAAAAATTGAAAGATAATGTATATTTGACAACTACCTTAATTTTCCAAAAAAAAAAACAAAAAAAACAAAAACTGTGTCAGTATAGTTTTATTAGCTTCTTTCAGAAAATAAATGTTGGGTAAAAACTAATTTTAAAATATGTACACACACACACACACACACACAAACACAGACACACACACACACACAAATACACTTCTTTCCTCACTTTATTCAACTTATATACCATATTTCTTGTGCCTTAAACTCACGAAATACTACAAGATTTCTTTAAAGACATAGTGGGGAATAATTTTATTTGTTTCTTAACTCAGACTCTCACTGACAGAATCAAGTTTGACAGGCATTTATTCTAGCCAATTATCTCACTTTCACCCAGTTTTTTCCCCCATTTTTAATTTTCTTGCCCCAAGTGTAAAACACATGTTAGTTTTGGCTGCCAAGTTTCTTTCCTTATCCCTGTGCACCAATTCCTATGTTTGCTCCACCTTTAGTGTCTAATGTTGAACTAACATCAACTACAAGGCAAACAAGGCAACCTCTGAACTTTAGCTGTCAACAAAAGTTGAAAAGAGCTGTAATGGGAGCAAGATGTGGGGAGGGAGGGTGCTGGGCCTGGGGAAGAGCATCAGTCACAGAGGACAGCCACTCCTTTCTCTGTTCTCCCTCAAGAATCAAGTTCCCTCCCAGCTGGCTACTTATTTTGCATAAGAAGGAAAACTTTAATAATTTGGTGAATTTTTGTTTTACTGGACTTTGGAATTTTCCCAGATTAGTCACGCTTTTAATTATTTTCTCCTTAAACTGATGGCTAATAGTCCTGACCACGTGGAAAATTCTCTAATATTCGGAGAATTTTTTTTTTCAAACTCGAGATGCTAGAGTCATTAGAGGTAAAAGCAAATTTATCCTGTGAAATCTTGGCACCCAGGAAAAAAAAAAAGAGTATGACACAACCCTAATAAATAGTGTGAGCTGCTTAACAGTCACCCAAGCCATGTAGGACATGAAAGAACAAATGTATGGTCTCTTATTGTCTCAAAGCACTTGGAAGCTAAAACAAGTGAAGGGACCCATTTTGAATGCTTTGAACATTAAACTTGTCGTTGTTGTTGTTGTTGTTGTGTTTCGGCGTCTGACTTTCACCTATCACACAAACAACTTAGTTACAACAGATTACTGTGAGCCTGCGTCATTTTAATACAACATCCATGGATCAAGCCTTTTCCTATGACCTTTAGAAATGAACGTACACGGAATCTTTCATGAGAAGAACGCTTTATTGACACCAAAGCAATGTAGACATCACATCAAGCTCAGGCTCAGACCCTAGGCTTGGCGTCACAGAACTCATTTCATTTCATACAACATTTTCTATACTTAGGATGTTTGTGGGGTTCACAAGTTATTTTAGACTCTGATATTTCCCTGCTTGTGAATTTTCTAACAGGCTTATTATTTTAGAGTTTTAAGAACCTAAATTTTAATTCGTTGTCATGACAATTATTATGAAAACAATTATTGGGAAAGACAGACAAAAGAAACACTGTGAATGAGGAAACGGTGATTAAGTATCACTTTCCTATCATATAATTAACAACATCTTTACAGATATGGTAACTACTTATACAAAGTAACATAGAATGAATTCACTAAGAGCATGTACCCCGGAGTCTCCGCGTAGGCAAGAGTTTTTGACAGATGGAAGTTTCAATTTATTTTTGAATTTTTAAGTACACCTTCACTGGTCACTGGTTCTCCAATGAGCTAGAACAATCACAAGTCAAGTTGAAAAAAATTTAAAGTAATCCTTCCTCCTCCTTTGTCCCCTTGCCCCTTGCCACCTGCTGCAGACAGGAGAGCTGACCCTGCAATTTTCTGGCTGTACCACTTGGGAGAGCAGACCCTACAGCTTGCCTAGGTAGAACAGTAGAGTTGGCTGGGGTGAAGATAAGGGTGAGTCTACTTAAGGACATGAGAACAAGAGAGCTGACCCTGTCCTTGCCGGATGCAGCAGTGGTTGAGCTAGCAAAGGTGGTGATAGAGTGCTCTCCCTGGTGGTACAGGCGTAAGAGAGCTGGTGGGCTCACCAATCAGCTACCTCCCAGGCCCAGACTCAGGGCTTTCAGTTGGCCCACCCCAACATCTATCCCATCTATAATCTGCTGGAGCAGGTGAAGTCACCAGTCCTGTAGAACCAAAGTTGCAAGATCACCAGGACACAACTTAACAACAGGATATCCAAGAAGAATTCCAGTGAAGATTCAGTATGGATAGCGTCACAGAAGCCAGAGGCCTTAAAACAGACCAATGACTCATTGCAATGTACACTCCCAAGTCAAGATCTGTGGACACAGTGTGACACTCTACAGCTTCCATGACAAGACGTCTTTCTTTTTCTGTTTTTCTGTTTATTTGTTTAAAGAATCTTCTTTTCTTTTTGGAGGACATTTGCAAGGGTGGAGGGCAGAAACAAAAAGATGGTTAATGATGTGAAATTCACAAAGAATCAATAAAATGTTTATAAAAAGAAAAGGTAATACTTACAGGATTGCAACATACAATATGAAGTTCAAAAGTGTCAAATCCTAGGCAAATGATCTTTGATTCAATGCTGTAAACTAAGCATGTACTATGTCAGAGACATCTCCAGAAAAACAAAAATGGAAATATTGGGGTTTTTCTTTGCAGTACAGATGACAAATCATTTTTAAAGTATTTAAGGAATGTTCATTTAAAAAACATTCAAAATCTGTAATCTTTACTACCTTTAAAATAAAATCAATATGCATAATTTTAATAAAATGTAATATTTTTATTTCTAAATTGTATTTTAATTGTGCAGGATTGCAGGTTGAAATCATCACCTTACATATGCTAGGTAAGTTCTCCATTACAGAATACTTCGAGTCCCAGTAACTACTTTTAATCCCTCACATTTTCTTAAAGTATACTAATGCCTTCTTAGTAAAAGATATATGCATTCAAGGTACTGTTGGACAGGTTAGCTAGAAATGTGAGTGACATAACCTTCAAAGTCTGTCAGGATTTCAGTAGATTCGAAGAGCTGGAACTTCCATGATGTGACCACATTAAAATGTTAAAGAGTAGAGGCATTATTATCAAATGGAGAACATCACATACCTTCACTTATGATGCTATGATTTGGACCCCATTGGATAATGATCTATTATCCATTCACTTTGTCAACATCTTTGGTCTTCCGCTGAGCAACAATGGCAGAGTGGTAAGATGTCACTTCTGTTGACTTGTGGCACATCCAAGATCTTTTTTTCCTCCTAACTTGTATGTTTGAAGCTGTTGTCTGTGATTCCAAGTTTTGGCTTGGCTTTCTCACCATGCAGGAAGAGAGTAATCCTCTGTGGTTCAATAATTTTCTTTCACATTTTGGCACTACCAGCAACACGTGCAATGAGGTCTCCCCCCGCCCCATGCTCCTCCACCAACCATCAGGATGTCAGATGGTAGAGCAGCTGTGAAGAGTTTGTACAGATCTCTGCAGAATTCCCCCTCTCACTGGAATGTATAACAGGACATTTTCACTGACAAAGAAAGAAAGAAAGAAAGAAAGAAAGAAAGAAAGAAAGAAAGAAAGAAAGAAAGAAAGAAAGAAAGAAAGAAAAGAAAAAGAAAAGAATGATCATTTGATAAGTCCCTCCACTGACTGGTTACGTTAGCGATCATTAACCACTTAAACACCAGGTGACTGGAAGACCTTACTTCCGAAGTCTCATATCTTCTCATGATGCATCTGTAATCACTAGGGAGAAATATTCAAAATATTTTGTTTCTAATATAATGTCTTAACAGGAGTTCCTCCTCATGTTTTTGCAATTAACCAAAAAGACCAACTGAGAGCCGTATTTTCATGATCAGCCTCCCAGTGTCTGAAAGAACCCCACCCTAACTTAACTGCCATCTTGGAGTGCTTTACCGTCATCTCCAAAGGAGGAAATTAGTCCACTTACACTTCACAAATACACTTGTAATTGCAAATTGCAACTTGCTTGGAGGCTATAGCAATTTAGCAGCAAACCAGACTGAACACTTCTGCAGACCACACTGGATTGAGAAATGAGGCAGATTTTTCTCTCTCTAGGGAGACTCTTCAAAATCTCTGCTACATGTTATGTCCATAAGATGGGAACAGAGTCTCAGGAGGATTGGTATTGTGTTCATTAAGGTGTTTATTTTATTTCTGTCTCTTGGATGGAGAAACAGGACAGAAAACATATGTTGGGGGAAATGGAAGGCATTTCATAGCTTACAATATTAGAATTAAAAATTATAATATTTATTGTAAAAAAAGATTCTAATTACCATTCGACTGGGCAGAATCTTTGCAAGATGTATGTAAGCTAGAAGTGGAATTTCATCTTTAACT
The DNA here is from genome assembly GCA_021653895.1 of Mastomys natalensis. Taxonomy (NCBI): domain Eukaryota; kingdom Metazoa; phylum Chordata; class Mammalia; order Rodentia; family Muridae; genus Mastomys; species Mastomys natalensis. The sequence continues at coordinate 772,146 of JAJTUV010000040.1, read as the reverse complement.
CATTATATTTCCATAAGAAGCCACATGGCTGAGCTTGAAAGCACAGTTCCACCCTATGGTACACTATGTGCCTTCACTTTTTGATTGTTTTTGTTTGTAATATTATAAAGACTTCATTTTACAAAATTTCCGATTTTCAATATAATATTTTAATGGATTAAAACCTTTAATTCCAATGGAGGAAAATAGGAAAAGCTGGAAGCTAAAGTCATTTTTTTTTTAAAGAAAAGAAACAAGCTCAATTCCAAATTGGCTTCTGAGGTGAATTTTCCTAATTTTCTCACTGAAAGTTTCCCAGATGCTTCTCACATGTACAAAAGGAGACAACTTGGGAAATGAGGAACAAAGTCTTGAATTGCTGATGGTTGCTAATCTCTCAGAACTTTACTGTGTAGGGCCTTCCACTGAAATGAATAAAGAAAGAACACAACAGATGTCACTTGGATTCAAATAAACCTTCTCCTAAAGGTGGAAGCTCTATCTTAATTTCATGAGTAGAGATGGGGTCTTTTTTATATTCAGAAGCTTTTAAGAAGCCAGTGTCTAAGAGTAACACATCCTCCATCACTGATACTATGGAGGTGGCTTCGACTCACACTGCCTTCATGTGTAGAGTATCCATTGAGCTGCACTGAGCTTGTTACCGGTAATATTTAAATCGGCTGCACCCAATCTGGCTTGTTGTATGGGGCTGCCGTGTTTCTGACTAGGCAAGGCCTGAGTCTACCAGTGGCTGCTTATTTTCGCTGCTGCTCAGCTCAACCCGTCGGCTCAGGTGGACCGGGAGCACTGACCCTGGTACCCACGAGACGCCAGGGTGGGAGATGGCTCTGTCAATCTACCACGTTGTCTCCACAATACTTGGCTGAGCCCAGACCATCCTGCCATCCACATAGTACCCAGTAGAAATGAGACTCTAATGTTTAAAGATTAACCAAAGGCTTTATATATTTGGTAATGCTCAATTAACAAGATGCCCACACAATTGGAGGTATTATCCAATTAACTAACCTAGATATAAGTTGTTACCCAGGACTGCTCTCAATACATGCATGGTTTTCCATTGCTCCTATACCTCTCTCCTCCTCCTAGCTCCTCCTCTTCCTCTCCTTCACTCCTCCCACATTATTGAGTTTATTGTAAAATATTCAGCTACACAGCCTCATCCACATAGCTATCCTTTTCCGCATCCAGTACTTACTAAATGATGGTATCTGTAGTCAAGCATTAGGTGAAATTTTTGTTTAGATTGTTTTGTTTTATTTTTTGCTTGTTTTTAAAAAAATGCCACAGAGAAAATAGTTTGACCCTGTAGGTTTATAACATCTGGCAGGGCAGTTCAACTCTGCTATTAAAAGCAGATATACTGGGGCTGGAAAATGGTTCAGCCATTATGAGCAGTGGGTGCTCTTCCAAAGGACATGAGTTCAATTCTCCACATCCATATAATCGATCACAGACACCTCTAACTCCAATATCTGAGGAATCTATACCCTCTTCTAGCATATACAGACAAAAGGCACTGATATGGTACGCAGCCATATATGTAGGCAGAAGAAGAGGAAAAGGAGGAGGAGGAGGAGGAGGAGGAGGAGGAGGAGGAGGAGGAGGAGGAGGAGGGGGTGGCAGACCATATTTTGGGCATATCAGTTATCAACTCAATAATCAGTACAATAAAACCACATTTCTCCATGCCACGCCTTGCTGCTCCTCATTCCCATGAATTCATTTGGAATACACTCAAGAGTGGACAAAAGATATTAGACTTTCATTCACAGAATATCAAAAAACCTAAACTTGTCATCTATGGCAAGGTTTACAAGATGTATCAAGCTACAGACTCTATGGTCAGGTAGTTTCTGAATCACACAGAATATTCTAAGACTGAGATAGGAAGAATTCAAAGAGGAGTATGTTGGAGGTAGGGAAGGAAAAGGAGAGCTTTTTCCTGTGCCTAAGAAAATTGGCACCACTATTTGTTTCTCTCTTAAAATGTCAATATGATTTAGAAACCTATGTTTAATCAGGAAATTAAGTTATCTTAGGAATTGCTAATGGAGGATCTGTCAGGATCGCTGTTGCCATTATTAAATGTCATAGAACTGCACCCTTCAGCGTTTTCCATACTGTCGTTAGTCACATCCACTAAATCGTGTATGGAAAAAAAAATCTTTATTTTTCATCTAATTGCTAAATCTTTTAAAAGAAGTAGTCAAGGGGAATCTTTCATCCCAATATCACCAATATCCTTTTCTTGTGTTATACCCTCTGAGACGAAAGGTTTCAAAGGATAATAGCTATTTTTTTTTTTGTCTTTTTCTGACTCCAAAATAATAGATACAGTGGGATTACTGATCATCACCAAATCAATGTGTTACTCCACAAAATGGAAATATCTATTCATGGGCAATGTAAGACAAATGGGGGAGTTTGGAAAATTCTTCTGTCTCTTCACCACCAAGAACTGAGTATAGGAATCTTCGTCAAAACTCTGAGATGCAAGTCTGGCTAGAACTTTTGTAATCTATGGGCATCCTTCCACTAGGCGCCATATAGAGAATGACTAAACTGAATTAAGCTTTTTCAATGCTTTCTAGACTTGAAAATAATTCTTGAGCTGAAAGAAAAAGCAAACTCTGGCTCACTACACGTAAGCTTTTTGTTTGTTTCTTTGTTTAGTTTTAAAAACCTAACTGACCACCAGCATGTTTGAACATCTGTGTTACAACAGTTTTCAGACTCCAAAGAAATTCTGATCAAGTTTTAGACAAGCTGGCCTGATCTTTACTTATAACCTAGTACCTATGTGAATTTAATGATTTGTGTCCAATGGTTAGAGTTTGAAATGTTTGCTATTGTCTTTCCTTCACTGTAGAGAAGAGAAGCTATATTTTGAAAGGTCAGATGAATCATTAGTGTTCACACAGCCCATAGTCAAGATCAGCTCTGGGTCAGTACATACTGGCAAGCATGAAGCTATTTCATACTGTTAGTCCTACAACAAACTTGCCTTATCAGGAACAGGATGCAATCCTCTGAACTTTGTGTTCTCAGCAAAGCACTCCAAGTGGTTAGTACCCATGAAGTTGAGTTGTCACGTTAGCCGAAAGGTATTTGTTAGTCTTATGTAACACTACAGCCACAGGATACTCTCATTTGTAACATATGGTTTGCCATTTGAAATTTCTATCTGATAAAGGGGAAAAGATAAAATGAAAGTCCATTCTTGATACTTTTAATTGTCTTGATGGTGAGTCATATAACCCTCTAAGAAAACATTTCAGTATTGTAATTCTCTGTGTGTCTGGGTGGAAGCATATTAGGGCTATTGCAAAATTAACAAAATTTTCTTTCTGTGGCTTCATGGGGTAAAAGGAGCAACTTACTGCACAGAGTACTTTTTGCAGGGATCAGACATTCTGAGAACATTTAAGTCGATAGACACATAAATTGTGAATGTGTAATGGTCTTTTGATATCCCTAAATATTGGAGAAATGATACAAATTCAAAGAATTTATGGCCTGGTAGTAAAGTATGTTGCCTAATAATGCATAATTCAATTCGGGAGAATAGGTGCATTTTTTTGTGAGCATTTACTGGTGTACACAGAAGTTATCAGAAGAAGATATGAATACTCTGTACAACCATATGCTCAAGTAAAACATTTGCAATGTTTTGGGAAAGGTCTCTTTAGTGAGAAAGGACAATTAAAACCTTATGATATGCATCCTGTAAACTATGACAGCTTTTCTAGAAGGTGCCCAGTGTATATTGCCAGCTCTACAGGTAACAACCAGTCTTCAGAATGATAGTTCCATCAATGAAAATTTGTCCTCATTCACCCTCCTTAATTTAAAGCATTTTCTTTGCATTGAAAAAATGTTTACAGATGCTTCCAAACACTGACAAATAAAAAAAACCACATGCTTTTTCATCATGAATGTACCTTTGACTGTATTTCTTAAGGAGGGGGTTTATGGTATTCAGCATTGTCTTTAATAACTGCCTCTGTGCATGGTATACAATGGGAGCTCAAACTTTTGCATACTAGCTAAGCATCTGTTCACTGGATACTTGGATTCTCCATTATAAATTTTAAACAATAACATAATTATTGGTTTCCTTCCTATATGTCCCTATGTTTTGCTAATATGGTTATGGAAATAATGACTTACGTCATGGTCCCTGATGCATTAAAATGTTAAAATTCTTGAGGCTGTTCCATTGGAAATCTATCATAAGCACATTTGTTCTCTGAATAAAAATTACCCTTCAGGTTGTTCTTTATTAGTTCTTGCATATTTATTAGTCTGTTAGAAAGGAAGAGAGTCCATGTGTATGGTTAATTAGCATGTTCATGCAACTGTGGTCATCAGTGTTTGGTTTGCCATTGACTGAAGATTCCCCCCGGAGTCATCAGCCCACCTTAATGAAGCTTCCTGACCTTCTACGTAACTGTCTTCTTTTGCCCTATAGCCAGTGATTTGTACCTGTAGGCCATTGATTTTTTTTTTGAACAGTTGCCAAGGCTATCACGGCTGAATTTGTTTTGTCATTAGTTAGAGAACTATTGTGTTCTTGACCAAACTTAGTAGATTTGATGGATTTGGGCTCAGAAGAATACACCATACCAAATAAATAAGTA